>CM033473.1:257898868-258498868 GCA_019447015.1 Hymenochirus boettgeri
TATATAATGTAGACTGGGTATAGATTGTGTGTATATAATGTAGACTGTGTGTATATAATGTAGACTGTGTATAGATTGTGTATATATAATGTAGACTGTGTATAGATTGTGTCTATATAATGTAGACTGTATAGATTGTGTCTATATAATGTAGACTGTGTATAGATTGTGTCTATATAATGTAGACTGGGTATAGATTGTGTGTATATAATGTAGACTGTGTATAGATTGTGTCTATATAATGTAGACTGTGTATAGATTTTGTGTATATAATGTAGACTGTGTGTATATAATGTAGACTGTGTATTACTTTAGACTGTGTATAGATTGGTGTCTATATAATGTAGACTGGTAATAGATGTGTCTATATAATGTAGACTGTATAGATTGTGTCTATATAATGTAGACTGTGTATAGATTGTGTCTATATAATGTAAACTGGGTATAGATTGTGTGTATATAATGTAGATTGGGTATAGACTGTGACCAACACCGGGACATGAAGTATCCAGGCTTGTTAGGGAACGCATTGATTTATTGACTGTACACAGGGTAAAGGTGGCCATACATTAGGACGATTTAACTTACCCGACCGAGCGATCCCACGACATTAGACTGATCCTGCCAGAATTGCCTTTCCCGTACTTCTATGCGAGTGACATGTGATTGCAAATCCCATTCATTTTGCGGTTCCGGCAGGATCGATCTAATGTTGTGGGATCGCTCGGTGGGGTAAGTAATATTGGCCTAATGTACAGTTGTTTTCAAAATTATTCAACCCCCAATGCTGTAAGGGGTTTTAGGGAATTCAGTGTACATTTGTAATTGTGTTCAGAACGAAATCTTACAAGTACTTTTTAAAGAACCAAATGCAACTAAAATGACATTAATTGTTTTTGTAATACAGTATTAAATGTTTTTTTTTGTGATTTCTTCATTGACACAATTATTCAACCCCTTAAAGACTACCACTCTTAAGAACAGAGGTTCAAGTGTTTTCGATCAGGTATTGAAAACACTTGTGGATGTCAACGAGCACCAATAATAAGCACCAATTAGGCAGATTTAAAATGACTGTGAGACTTAGCTCCTTCTAGACATTTTCTGGTGTGTTTACAAACATGGTGAAGTCAAGAGAATGGTCCAGGAAGACAAGAGAAGTGGTGATTTCTCTTCACAGGAAGGGAAATGGCTATAAGAAGATTGCAAAGATGATAAACATACCAAGAGACACCATAGGAAGCATCATTCGCAAATTCAAGGCAAAGGGCACTGATGAAACGCAACCTGGTCGTGGCAGAAAGAAGATGCTGACTTCGACTGCTGTGCGCTACCTTAGAAAAGTCCCTGTGTGACTGCTGAGGAACTGAAAAAAGATTTGTCAGATGCTGGTACTGAAGTTTCAGCTCAGACAATAAGGCGCACACTGCATAATGAAGGCATTCATGCCAGAACTCCCAGACGCACCCCTCTTGCTGTCTCCAAAGAATAAGAAGAGTCAACTGCAGTATGCCAAAAGTCGTGGACAAACCACAAAAGTTTTGGGATAGTGTTCTGTGGACTGATGAAACAAAATTAGAACTGTTTGGGCCCATGGATCAATGCTATGTTTGGAGGAGGAAGAACAAGGCCAATGAAGAAAAGAACACCTTGCTTACTGTGAAGCATGGCGGGGGGGTCAATCCTGCTTTGGGGCTGTTTTGCTTCTGCAGGTACAGGGAAGCTTCAGCGTGTGCAAGGTACTATGAATTCTCTTTAGTACCAGGAGATATTGGATAAAAATGTGATGCAGTCCGTCACAAACCTGAGGCTTGGGAGACGTTGGACCTTTCAACAGGACAATGATCCCAAGCATTCCAAGTCCACTAGAGCATGGTTGCAGATTAAAGGCTGGAAAATTTTGGAGTGGCCATCGCAGTCACCAGACTTAAATCTGATTGGGAACCTCTGGTGGGACTTAAAGAAAGCAGTTGCAGTGCGCAAGCCTAAGAATGTGACTGAACTGGAGACTTTTGCCCATGAAGAATGAGCTAAGATACCCGTAGATCGCTGCAAGACACTTGTGTCAAGCTATGCTTCATGTTTAAAAGCTGTTATAACTGGAAAAGGATGTTGTACTAAGTACTAAGGATGAATGTCACTTGGGGGTTGAATAAAACTGATAATGACGTGAGCACAGAAAAGACATTTGTGGTTATTTCATTATAAATGTTATGTTATATTTGTCTGACTTAAAAGATGACTGAAATGATCAAAATCAATGTTAAACTGGCCAAAACACTCAATTTCAGTGGGGGTTGAATAATTTTGAACACAACTGTATGGCCACCTTAAGGCAGTTATAGTAATGGGGTAATAAAAGTAATTCAAATAAGTCCAGCCAATAAAAGTGATCCACACAGTAGCAAAAGTCACACAGAGAGAATAATATTTAGTCCACAAAGCAGCACATAGCATTATGGCAATTCCACAAACTCCCAGTGAATATAGACGCACAGCAATCCAGTACAGGGGGTCTTTTGAATAAATGGTTACAGTCACCAAATGGGCTTACATCACCAAGTCCACACAGTCCTTAACTCCCCCCAGTGCAAAGAAAAGGTGCAAAATTCCAAAGTCCACACTGTTCTTAATAATACAATATTCTAACATCCGGATGGAACCTTAGTTCAAATCAAAACCCATTAGTAGTCCATACAGTATATAAATAATGAAATGATCAACTGGTGGCTGTAACACCCCTTGCCTTAGTCCATTCTACATATACGATGGGCTGAGGTAAAGTGGAGTTTTAGATTTTGCTTTGAGACCAAATTGCAGTATATAAGTAGACCATGCACAATGGGACTAGTACCACTGGTTGCTTATATACTTAACACCTGTGTAATCAGTCCCTAAAAGGCATCTATAGTGGGAAAATTAACTTTTTTTTCTTTCTTTCCATGTGTTCTATAATTCCCCCCAACCCCTAGTGTCTTCACTTTTTTCAGATTCCCTCTCTGTCCTGAGATACACCAGTTAGAAGAATACGTGATTGTATTCCTCTACTCCTACTTGGACTGTCAATCAAATCCGTGTGATGTGAACCCCCCTCCCTGCTCTGTAATAAACATAGAGATAAGAGCATTAGCAGGGGGAGAGAGGTTGCTTTGATGGCAGAGTTAAGGCTGCACTTGACCCCCCTTCTTGATAGACTTCACTGATTGATGATGGGTCACATAGAGAGAGATCAGGACACGGAGAGATCCGTGTCTCCAGGACAGCTTGCTTTCTATTGGCCACTGTGCGTGGGTGTGTTTTTCAGGATGTTGAACTTTTAACTTCTACTGCACATGAGAAGCTTGTCGGTTAGCCGGAGTTGAGACATGGAGGAGGTAACAGAGGGGAGGGGGAAGGGGGGAGTGATGCAGACAGGTCTGACACCATGGAAAAACAAAGTCACTGACAGAGAAAGGATAAAGGCAGCACAGAGTACATGAATTTAACTTTGCAATGGGCCAATGTGTTTTTTTCACTATAGATGCCCTTTAAATAAATGAATGTTGTCCTCCATTACCTCAGCTTTCTAACATAGCCAGACATTTTATGTTTTTACTTTCTTAGCATGAGTGGAAGGATGATTTTTTGGCCTCGTGTCGTGCTGTTTGGAGACTCCATTACACAGGTAGGATCATTTTATTATGTGTTTATGGTCAGAACATGATAATCTGACATTACTGGAGAAGGTTTATCTTACAGGGGAACTTAAGCAAAAAAAACTATAAGGCTATATGGATTCTGTAATCCCTAACTGTTTTCTTCCTCATGTCTGGATTTACCAGTGAAGATGAACAATTGCCAGGGATTGTACAAGGTTCTGGTTCTAAGCGCCACCTATAGCTCAGCTTAGTTACCAGAAATAGCTCAGCCAGTAGTGAATTAACAGCTCTGGCGTAAGGGAAGGGGCCAGAAATCTTTATGATGATTTCTGTAAAATGCTTCTTACAGTTTCAGAAATAAGACACAGCTAAAATGGTTTATAGTATCCACGTAGACTCTCTTATTTTTTTTAATTTAGTGTTTATTCTCCTAGGGCGTGTCCACCAAAAAACAGGTGACTTGACAGTTGTCTGCCTGCAACCCCAACTGCTATTTTTACCAGTTTAATTGTAACCAGATATTTAATGATAAGTTCGGTTCCTTTCTGACAAACGTATCTGCCTCCCCCCTCTGCTCAATGAGCTTTTTATAAGATTGAGCATGTGCAGAGGAGATAGCTAAAATAGCAGTCAATCTTTGGTTGTGATGTCAGCTCTCAAAGCCTTGATTGACTGCATGGAGGGAGGAGCCAGCTTACTCTACTAAAATAGGGACAATAATTATCTTAAATAACTAAGTATGGTATGCGGAATGAACGACAGTAAATTACAAGTACTGTGCAGTATTCTATGACTATGCTACTGCTATGAGCAGTATTTAACAACATGGTCATGACGCAGTTGTAAATTATTAAAGGGGACCTGTGGTCTTCAAACAATTTAATTTTAAATGAAAGGCCAGTTGCCTACCTTTAAAATGGCCAGTTTCCAACCACCTCTCTGTGTGCTGTACAGTTTAGTATATGAAGAAATCACTGATCAGAAAGTTAGTGGGTGGGAGGTTCTGAATCTGCAGTGACTGAAGGAGGAGCAGGGAATACAGCCCACAGCTGGTGTGTAAGGTGTGTAAAAAAAAATTTAAATGGAGGAGGAGGAGACACAGGGAGGAGAGACTGTCACATGGTTTCAGAGCAGGAAGTGCTGGGGACCTGGTGATGCTGCTACCATATCACACAAAAAATATAAATATCTTTAAAACTATGTAAAAACAATAAGGAAAGTTCCCGGGAAAACAATTCCTGTCAATTTATCTAAAACTATCTGTTTTTTTAGGACTGTGACGTTAATTTTAAGGACTATGCCATATATATAACACCCGTGCTGGTAAAAAGTGATTTCCCAATATCGCTCCTCTTTACATTGCTGGCCATAAGCTAATTGGCACCCTGTGTGTGATTTGTACCTGGCACAGTGGCGTCCCCCCATGTTAAAAGGTGAACAAATGCAGAAAAATGCTCCCATAAAGACATTGCACATTAAAACATCCTGCTTCACATCATGTCCGCTTCAGGTGCATTCTGTCTTTCAGTATCTGTAGTGCATGCTCGTATATATCGTGCATATGTCATTGCATAAAACATAGACAGAGCAGCACAGTATACAGACATCTAAAGTAAGGCTTACAAGTGTCAGCGTTTTGTCTGTGACAGGGGGAGTGTGTGTCTGTGTGAGGGGAGTGTAACTGATTCACAACTTTGATCTGTAGGTTCATGACGGGTTTTTAAGACCCCTGGCCAGCGCCCCACTGGTAAAGCAACCTGTGTGGTCCTCCCTATCAAAGGCCTACCCTGCCCCAAAATACCAAAAAAAAAGAATTTCCCCCATGGAGGTAGTAGACAAACCTCCTACATTCTGTATATACCTTACAGCCCTGACAGAACAACTGTAAGATGGTTGTTGCTAGTGCGGCTTAAAACAGTAGGTAGTAAGTGCTTCTCCTACCTCCCTATCCTTTTTTTAATGGTGGTATTTTGGGCAGTTTAGTTATTTGGCATTAAATTTGACAAGGCAATGCTGCATTATGATTATAAGGAAAATGAAAAATAGCAACAGTGTGAGAAAAGGTTGGTACATGTGAACATTTGGGGAATTACTAGTCTAACACTAAGAAAATGTGTCTGAGGAGGATATTTAGAAATAACATTATGCCTTTTGTATGCTTTTGGAATAATACAATGTATATGTATGTATTTCAGTTTGCCTTTGAAGCCAATGGATGGGGATCAGGGCTTGCTAACAAGTTGGTTAGGTAAGTTTTAAATCATATTGGCTTGTGCTTTAAATGTAATGCTTTCCTCACTATCAGCTCAGCACCTTTGTAGCAAGAGGGGTAAAAGCTTTGCTTGTGCTATTAAGGTGTGGGTATGCACACGAATTATAAAGGGATGATACCCTCTGATCTGATGGTATTGTCCCTTTATCATTAGTGTGTGTAGCGCATTTCCGAGCGCTCCCGAGGCCGACGAATGTTCACCGGTGTCCTCAGGATCTTTTAGTTATGCCTGCAATGGTCCTCTCTCTGTACTTAAAGTAAAGGGAGTCGGCCGTGGCTGAGGAAAATTTGCTGTCCTAAGCATTCTCCCCATGCATTACATAGGGAGAAAGCTCAGGACTGTGTGTAGAGGGATCTTTAGAAAATTAAAGGAACACTAAACAAGTAAAAACCTATAAAAATAACTATATGCCATCCGTTTCTATTATTCACAGGGAGGTGAGAACGCTTATTCTCACCTCCCTGTGAATAATAGAACGCCAGGAGGAAACAGCCGAACTTACCTTACCGGGCGCTCCACTGACAGCCTTCTGCAATGACAGCCGCCCTGCCCATGTCTCCCGACCACGCGCATGCGCGTAAATACAAAAAATAGGCATGTGATCGGGAGAGCAGGACAGCGTGGCTGTCGGTTAAGAAGGACCTGCGAGTGGAGCGTCTGGTAAGGTAAGTTCGGCTGTGTCCCCCTGGCGTTCTATTATTCACAGGGAGGTGAGAATAAACATTCTCACCTCCCTGTGAATAATAGAAACGGATGGCATATAGTTATATTTACAGGTTTAGTGTTCCTTTAAGCTTGCAGATTTTTTTAAAGATCTTTCATGTGTGTACCCAGCTTAAGATACCATCAATAAGGGTCATGAGATCAAAACAGTTTGTTTCATGGTCATGAACACAAAGGCTGATACCCCCAACCCCCCACACTGACACAGGTACACCCACCTACTGTCCTACCTTTCCATTCCCATGGAAGCCATACTTAAAAGGGTAACTATAGACAAAAAACTAATTTTGATCAATAATCAAAAAAGTTATTTTTTTTAACCCCCTAACCTGTCCCAGGTACATACACCTACTCACATACCCTTCCATTTCTGTGGCAGCATACTTAAAGGGTAACTATAGTCAAAAAAAGAAATTTTGATCAATAATCAAAAATGTTAGTTTTTTAAAACCTCCAACCTAACACAGGTTCATATACCTACTGACCTACCCCTCCATTACTGAGGCAGTCATACTTAAAGGGCAACTATAGTCAAAAAACAAATTTTGATCAATAATCAAAACAGCTGTCTTTTTAACTTCCAAACTGACATAGGTACACACACCAACTGAGCTATCCATTTATTCATGTGGCAACCATATTTAAAGGGTAAGTATAGTCAAAAAACATTTTGACCAATCATCAAAAAAGTTAGTCTTGTATCCCAAAACCTGACACGAGTACACACACCAATTGACCTACCCATTCATTCATGTTACTGCCATATTTAAAGGGTAAGTAAAAAACAACAATGTACTTATGATTGCCATTATTAGGTTTTAAAATCTGCAGCACAAACACACATTCACTTCCAAAATGCGGCCTTTTCAAGTCAAATTCATAGTTTATACTTAAACTTTTCCTTTCTAGTTGTGCTATGCAATAACTTTCCTGTGTTACAATGAAGAAAATTGTGTTTTGTTTTTTTTGGGCAGAAAGTGTGATGTTCTCAACCGGGGGCTTTCTGGTTATAATTCAAGATGGGCTAAACTACTGTTACCAAGACTGATCGCAAAAACCAACCAATCGGACTGCATTGTTGCTATTACAATATTCTTTGGGGCCAATGACAGCTCAATTTTAGGTACAACACCTATGTGTGTGTGTGTTTACACGATGTAGAGCTGGGAAAGGTTTGCCAGGAGCTGGGTAGCATGTTTGCCACATGTACTAGATTATTTAGTTCAGATATACAAGATATATATTTAAGTATAAATCATTGCAATAAATATAAGTAATATGCTATCAAGCTGATTATACTGTTGTACATTTTTGCAAACTGTATCTTATTTAGATTATGCTTTCAGTGTTTAAAGGATAACTATTGCCTCAATGCATTTTTTTAAAATTGCTTTAAAAAGAGTATGCAGCCCTCACCATACATTTTTTTCCTGATTTCAAATCTCTCTCTGCCTTCAATTAGCCATGCTGTGAAGGGGGCGTAACGATTCTGTCTGCCTCTACTGTCTGCCTCTAATTGTCACTCAAAGCTAGCAAGCGAGAAAACACTCACCCCACCCATCCTTGATCAGCTTGATTATGTAGGCTGTATCCTAGCAACAGGACATTTCAAGTTTGTTTGACTGGCAGAGCAGGAGGAGAGAAGTTGTAACAGACATTCCGACCAGCCAATGACAAGTGATATGTTAATCAGGGCCCTGGGCCCTCTGGGAGGCGGGCTTTTAGCACTCATCTTTGCTGTGTGATATCTAAGGGAGGGCAGGGAGTTGTAAATGTGAGTAAGTGATTCCAGCTGCTGGAAGTGTGGACATGTAATGGGGGTGATGTTATTTTATTTGATATTGTTGTCCTTAAAGACATTCCACATTTTGTATCAGCCGGGCAATATAAACACACAATAAGCAATAATGATAGTAAAGTATACAATATGGGGGGTGGTTAGGGGTAAAGGAAGGGATTAAGAGTTAAGCCAGCCATTGCAGTACTGGATGTGGTCCAGTAGGGATTGTACCAGGGTATTATTGGGTTATAAGCCCAGAATTTCACATTTAGACTTTATCTATTGGAGGTTTATTCCGCCTGGCATATTCATACCCATGTGGTTGTACCATAAATTCCAAACTTTTACTAATTTGTCAGAGCATAAATTAGTCTTAGACTTATATAAGGGGTAGCTGCATTAAAGGGCATGTCCACCCCAAAACTCTGTGGTGTAATAAAATCCTTACCTTACATCCCTGCTCCAAATGGTTCTCCTCTAATGTCCCTCCAAAGTCCCAAAAACTGGCCACCAGGAGCCTGGCAGAGTCCATATAGGACTCTGCCTCCTCTCTCTCCTCCGGGAGAATTTTGCCATGCGCACTGCAGCCCCCTCCCTCTCCCTCCCGTTTTGCTCTCTCTCCCCCTAGTATTAATCCCCTGTTTTGTAACGTAGGGCTCCAACCCCAACCGCTATAGTTATATTTGCAGAAACTCCCTCGATCATTACTTACCTTGCCTTCTCAGGTGTTCTGGATAGCTGGAAGTCACGTCCATGATTGTCTGAGAGGCACTCTGCTTGTAGTTTCATGCAACAGAGGACCGTGACAGTATGTCGGAGGAGAGAGGTAAGGTAAGTAATGATAGGGGGAGTTTCTGCAAATATTACTATAGCGGTTGGAGCTGGGGGAGGGAGCCCTACACTACAGAAAAAATTTGAAAATGGGTGGACATGCCCTTTAATCATTTCTTTCCACATTTTGGTTTTGGGAAACTGGGGGGCCATCCAGTTCAAGACAATTGTCTCGCGCAGGCGTATTAGGTGATGAGTCCAAGAGTATACCAAGAGTCCACCTCAGGAATACCCAGTATATATAATTTAGGTTCCAATGGAACATCTATGAACAGCACTTCGGACAGAATCCTAACCACTCTGCCCCAGAATATAATGATCGGAGGGCAGAGCCATATCAAATGTAAGAAATCAGACAGGGGCTCATGGCCTCTATGGCATTTGGCTAAGTATCTTGGGGACATATTAGCCAATCTATTTGGTGTCACATACACTTGATGTAAGATATAAAATTTAATTAATGTATTATTTGCAGGCTGTGACAAATCTTCCCAATCAGCTGTCTCCAGTGTAGAGATACATCTAGTCCACTTATTTAGAGGTGTCTGCAGCTAGGTTTTCATCTGTGAGGCAGGCGAATTCACCAGCATAATTAACATTATAATTAAAAGAGAACTAAACCTAATTTTTTATACTCCAGAATCTGAAAACAACCCCCCTAAAACACCAATAAGCTATAAAATCCTCTTCAGTAAATTGTATTAAAGTAAATGTAGGCCTGGTAAAAACTGGATGAAGTATCTGTGTATGTGCAGTGTCAGACCACACCACCTGATATCAGTCACATGCTTCCTTGCTTTATCTGTCCGGTAAAAGGATTGGCTACAGATTATTAATGGGTGTGACCAACTGTAATGAGCTAAGTACTGAGCATGTTCAGAACATAATGGTCGTTGACCAAACTGTGTGATACTAGAATGCTGTGAAGTAAAGTAAATTTAGGTAAATTTCCCAGTGTCTGTATCAAAATGAGAGGTAAGATACAGATTACTGGTTTTATATCAAGTTGTTCTGCCTTCTGGTTTAGTATTGTTCTGTGGCTTTAGTTGTCCTTTAAAATCACAAAACAGTTCATGCCTCTCCGTGTACTGTGATTCTGAATAAAATGATGAATTACACAAAGACTTTTATGTTTTTCATTTCCATAATCTGGTTAAACGTTTGTTAGTAGTGAACACTGTTGTTTGAATATTATGTTCATCTTTCCCCTGTATAGAAGAGAATCCCCAGCAGCACGTACCCTTGGAGGAATACATGGAGAATCTAAGGAGTATGATTCTGTACCTGAAATCTGTACAGATTGCTTCAGATAAAGTCATCCTCATCACCCCCCCTCCATTACATGAACCCTCCTGGGAGAAGCAGTGCTGTTTGAAAGGTAACAGACTGACACTGACCATAGGATTTTCATTTTTATTTATACTTCTTAAGGCTGGGTCCGTTTGGCACTTCTGACCTGCCGACTAGGACAAAGGACTGCAAAAGTAGCCATAGAGGGCTGCACAATCGCCCATGGTTTTCTGACCCGTCGCCCATTCACCTGATTAGGACGTACGAACTAACGGTTGGTCATGGCCCGATCGACCAATACACTGAAATGTCAGTCGGCTCGAAATATTGGATGGTGTATAACCATTTTAAGCTATGTAAATCGATCACTCCAAATGGGATTTACCACATGAACCCTATACAGACTGGAAGTAACCTGTCAGGAAGTGTTAGATTGACATCTAAAACAGTTGTGGTCGGCCATTTTGGGTGACAAATATCTAATGTGTGTGGTTCTATTAATCAATAAATCAAAGCATTCCGTTTCAATTGCCAACTCACTGGGACGCCCTCAGTGTATGTGCTTGGGTAGACTGCTTCTATATGTCATCTTATTGTGTATATACAGTTTAAAGGTTCCCACTTACTGTTCTCTCCATTATTACTAGGTAGTAAACTAAACCGTTCCAATGTCGCTGCTGGATTATATGCCAAAGCCTGTGTACAAGTTGGCTATCAATTTGGTATTGATGTTGTAGATTTGTGGTCTGAAATGCAGTCAAGTGGCCAGGTAGGTTTTCCTGTTTAATGTGGAACTGAGTGAGGGGATTTAAACTGTTGTAAACATTGGATGCAATAAGGCCGCCACACACTGTTTAGACATTGAAATTGATTTCACTTTGAACCAATGAATGCTGAATCAGATTTAACGTCTAAGGACTGAGACATGCGCAGGGGAGTGCTTACCCCCCCTCCCTCCCTATTCCTTCTGGCTGTTAGGTGCCCTACCTATAAAAGACATTTTCCATAGTGTAGGGCCTACACACAACCGCTGATTTACCTTTGTAAAACAAGCCTCAGAAATATACTTTTTGCAGGTTGCCAATGAAATCCTCTTCAACTCCTCCATGTCAACATCACGTAGATGGTGTTACATGAATTTAATGTTTGAAGTAACAAAGCATTGTTTTAATGGGTATTTTCTTTTTCCCATAATACAGGACTTTAAAGTCTATCTCTCAGATGGACTTCATTTATCAGCTGAAGGGAACTCATTTTTAGAGTCTCGTCTATGGACAATCCTAGAGAGGAAGCTGTCTGGTTTACCCTTTAAACTGCCTTACTGGAATGTTGTGGACAATGCCAACCCAGAAGCCACATTAAGTAAGGAATTCAATTATGGAAAAGAACTTCCTTGACTTGGAGATGATGACTAAATTAAACACCTTTTTGCTATGAAGGTGGTTTCACTTTCTGTCCTTTTTCCATTAGTAAAATAGTAGGAGGGTATAGATTACACAGGGCTACTTTCCTGTACTTAACACTGGGATTTCCCTATTACCCAACAACTAGATCTGGGGCAAATATTCCGATTTGTTTGTTGAGCCAGACTAAATAGTAAATATGCAGGACAGGTGCATCAGCTGTTTTTCTGAAAGGCCTAAATCAAGGGGCAAACTGAATTACCAGGTCTGTTATGAACAGGTTTCATCTCAGCAAATAGAAACAATTTGTATCTGTCTCACAGTTTAACAGATGTCAGCTGTTGTGCCAAAATGAACGGTCAGGAAGCAAAAGTGTCTTGTGCGTGATCACCATTAACCCAGCATTCTGCTGGTCTCCCCAATCATGTTATCGTGTCCCACAAGAATTAGTGCAAAGCATTCACCAAGCGTTGACATCTATAGTAACCAATGAAAAATTACCTGTGATTGGTCAACTGCAATAAAAATGAAATTCTGGTGAATAATCTGCTCTGGAACACAGGGTGATATTTATAAAACAAAGTGTCTTCACCACAAATTGTCACCATCTTCAGCAATTTTAATAAAATGTTGAAAAAAAACTTTGTTTCATTTTCCTAATTTGTTTTCTCTACACTTTGGACCATATCATAGAAGTAAAATATGCATATTTTGTACCTGTGCCTCTGTAAAGTTAACCTGACCTGGTAATAGTAAATATTCTAGTTTGCTTGTATTTCTTTTTAGCAAATATTCAGTGCCAGCAGTGTGCAGAGAGTGAGATGTTCTCGGCCAGGGGCTTTCTGGTTATAATACAAGATTTGGTTAAACTACGGTCACCCAGACTGATCTCAAAAAACAATTAGAGAGCATTGTTCATATTACAATATGCCCCAAAATGTGTATTTATATGTATTTGCATTATGATGTACAAATTACTTAAAGCATTGTTTCTTAAAATTTGTAAGTCTGTATAAATTCTAGACTACCCAGAAGTCTACAAGTGACTATTTGAACGTGTGTGACTGTGACCATAATACAACTGCAGTTTTATAAATATGCACCTTTGGAAACAAATATTCTGTGTAAATTTTCATTTTCACTTTATTGTGGTATTTAAAACGCTGTAGTGGTCGCAAATTTATGACAACGGGCATAAAATACTGCCACGGTTGTTTAAGACCGCTGCACCATTCTATGGCTGATACCATGTGTCAGTAATGGTATTTTGCATTGTGGCTGCTATTTAACCACTGAGATGTCACGGATGGCATTGTAAAATACTAACCAGCTAGATCTGTTGTATTCAATTAGATCAACTGGATTTGAAGTTTAGTTCTTGAAGACGTTTCGCTAGTCATCCGACTGGCTTTCTCAATTCAGAATGACTTGTACAAGAATCTGTGGCAATTATGTACCCTGGAAATTCCCAATTAGCATATCACAGCCAGGTGTTAAGGGTGTGATTGGATAGTGGCTAAGAGGTGTTATAGGAACGCCCTATAAGGTGTTAAAACAGCATTGTACATGGCAGACACAGAACACATCAATGCGGTACACCAAAACATCAAATTTACAAGGGAAGAGGTACAAAACAACAAACTGGCTTTCTTGGACTGCTTGGTAGAAGTCAGGGAGAATGGTAAACTGGAAGTAGAGGTTTACAGAAAACCAACACACACAGATCAGTATTTGATGTTTGACTCCCACCACCCTTTAGATCACAAGCTGGGTGTCATCAGAACCCTGCAACACAGAGCCGAGAACATCCCCACTAGCACAGAGGTGAAGGCTAAAGAAATGAAACATCTCAGAGAAGCCCTTAAAACTTGTGGATATCCAGACTGGGCCTTTGTCAAAAGAAGCAGAAGGAAAGAAAAGAACACGAATACCAACAGTGAATATGTAGCAGGGGTGAATATGTAGCAGGGGTCTCAGAGAAACTAAGAAGAGTTTTCAAAAAACACTGTATCCCTGTCTGCTTTAAACCAAGCAACACGCTGAGGCAGCAATTGGTACATCCGGAAGACCCAATACCGAAACACAAGAAAAGCGACATCATATACGCAGTGCAGTGAAGAATGCTCTGATTTGTATGTGGGGGAGACCAAACAACAACTGCATCAACGTATGGCCCAGCACAGAAGAGCCAATTCCTCGGGTCAGGACTCAGCCGTGTACCTGCATCTTAAGGTTAAAGGACATACCTTTGAAGATTGTAATGTTAACATATTGGCAAAGGAACGTGACTGGTTCAAGAGAGGTGTTAAGGAGGCCATTTATGTGAAAATAAAGAAACCAAGCCTAACTAGAGGTGGGGGGGTTCGACACCAACTGTTTGCCATGTACAATGCTGTTTTGACACCTTACTCTGGGCGTTCCTATAACACCTCTTAGCCACTATCCAATCACACCCTTAACACCTGGCTGTGATATGCTAATTGGGATTTTCCAGGGTACATAATTGACACAGATTCTTGTACAAGTCATTCTGAATTGAGAAAGCCAGTCAGATGACTAGCGAAACGTCTTCAAGAACTAAACTTCAAGTCCAGTTGATCTAATTGAATACAACAGATATACCATGACCTGGATAAATGAGAACCTTCACAAGCACTAACCAGCTAGGTTATTTTCCATCGGTAAATGTGTAGTTTCCCAGATTCGTGATATTTATAAATAAGTTCCTAGGTTTTCAAAGCCCTTAAGTTCAGGTTTAATTGTATTTCACAGTTTATCCTTAAACCTCCGATTTTTATTATCTGTGGTATATTTTTATATTTTCCGTTCATTCCTTTAAAAAATACTTTATTTGTAACAAGTTAATCACAGCTAGATAAGAACATCTATAGCTCACCATTATTTCACACTGGGTAAGAAATATACAAATATACATCTTTTAAAAAAAAACGTACACACCAATGTACATGTGCTTGAATTTACCGTTTGCAAGTCTGAGCTCCACTGGGTTATGGGGAAGGAAAACCATGTCAAGCTGGCCTTACACTTGGCAGACATTAGATTAGACAAATGTCTAATCTATCTTTAGCAGGGGTGCGCAATTTGAGCCATGCTGGGTGGTCCCCCATGCAGTGACTGGGCTGTAGGTGTAGCTCCACCCACCTGTAGGTCTGAGTGGGACGCACAAATTTGCAAAATTGGCGCTTTGTGGGACGTGGCTTAGGCATCACTGGTCTAAAGGCCTCATTTTACAACCAGCGGTTCTTATCTTGAGATAATCCAATTTGGCCCATTCATTTTGTGATCTCAAGTTAATTGCAAAAAAAAAAGAATGGACTAGGCAGTTCTTGCACAGACAAATGTCTAAAGTACTGTATAGCTCCTCGCACCGTTGTATCACAATAAACACTGAATTATATCTTGCCTGAGTGCGCCTCCCTGGTACTATTTTGGATGACAAATGTCTTAAGTAGTCTATGGGCACCTTTATCCAATCAGCAGTTACTTGTAAAATTATAGTCTCTCATTCACAAAAAGTGAATCATTTTTCATTTTAAAAAAATGACTGTCTTGCTTAAAATTCCTGGGACACACAGAATGTCACAAGGGGCCATATTTATAAACCCGCGGGTTAGTTAATTTATGATTGCGGTCGTAAATATCCAATTGTAGAATACCATGCAGTAGTAAACTATGGTATTCTATGAGAATCGTAAATCTACGATTTCGTTATGATCAATTGACGATTGGTATCGTAAATTTACAATCATTAAACCGATCGTTAATCTCCAATCGGTTTAACAATCTTAAATTTACAGTCCCGCTCGTTAAAGTCACGGTATCACTAAAAGGCAATACCGCGGCTTTATAAATATGGCCCAACGTAAAATATTCAGCAATGAAAATGACAGTGTAAAAATACCAGGCAGGTCAGCTGGTAATCCAGAGACTAAAATCAATGGTTTACATGATCAAACTGGAGGGGAGATGTACAGAACATAAGATAATAGTGGTCATGGTTCAATTAACCCGCAGACTAGTTAGTAAAAGCAATGTAAGGAAGGACTATAAAACCCATGGTTTACATTTAGTAAAGTTCAGTTTTTGTAGGGGATATAAAGCAGTATTGTTGTATATGGAAAGTGCAAGAACCTTTGGACCATATTGGAGGTAATACTGAATAGACAATGGCAGGTATTCTAGGGGTTAACTACAGTGATTACATCCTTAGGCAGCCTGTGAGTGTCAGTTGTACATAAGCTGCTGGGTCACAACCAGTTAAACCAAACACACCTATTAAAATAGAAATCGCTGCAGGGCTGCAAAAAGAAATCTAGGAAAAGGTGTTGCCCGAGCACAAGTGAATGTAACATTTATACATGGAAGGGACAATTGATACAATGGCTGTAAATTTACACTGTGACCCATATACAATAAAAAAACCAGCAGCTCCCATGGTAACTACAAGTGATTGTGAGGCTCATTTACCCAGAGCCGCAATCGATCTGGGTAATGACATTGTCTGTATTTTATATTGGTTTAGCTGGCATTAAATAGTCACTATAAAACAAGCTGCTGCAATGATATTGAATCACTTAGTGTGACTTTAACCCCAGGAAACGGCACAGCGACTCTGTGTAAAGGATCCAGAGTATGTTTTATACAAACTGCATTATCAGCAGCTTTTTACACTCATTTGTTGGAAACCTACATAGATATTCCCAGGAGTGTATTATTCTTAATGGCACAGCTATTTGGCATTGCCCTGTGATACTTGTGTTATTTCACTAGTAAGGTTACCCTGTAAACACTAATGGCATCAGAGTGATAATTACTAAAAAATACATGAACTCACACTATGGCTAGTAATGGCTAAAGAGGACATTCGGATACATTGCCTGTGGATACATTAAAGCATCTGCCAAGCATATTGTTTGATAAGTGTGACTGGGACCTGCTCTGGTGGGGAAATAATATTGTCTGTTTCATTTGCTACCATCTACTCCCAGTACCCCACTTCCACCTGTCTTCAGCTGGTGGATGACACAATAAGCTTTAGGTGTAGAGGTTGTTCATGTCTGACTGTAACATTCCACCTTATAAATACTATACAGAGCACAAATATCTCTGGTGTTTTGGAAGGGTGGTTCCCTTTAAGGATTAAACCGTGTCCTGCTAAAAGATTTTCCAAGAAGGTGGATATAGTTGCTGCTTAACAGGTCCAACTGCTGTTCGCAAAACCCCCCACCAACCCTCCCTCTATAACTTCTCAATCAACAGGATCCATAACAACTCACATTTAGGCACATGACCCTATTGCTGTTAATAAAGCCACATTAGGTCAAATTTCTTTACATTGACTAGCATGAAACAGACTCCATTACCACCTTCCAATACAAATACACATCCAGAAAATACTCAGATCAGGCCATAATATGGGAGATGAACTGTAAACACCTATTCGCCCATTAGCCTGGCTGGAATTCTATAATTTGAATACAGGAAAATGCTGTTGACTGATTGTATAGAATGTTTGATCATCTTGGCTTTTTTACACAGTCCTGGGTGCTTTTCTTTGCACATAACTGGTATGAAAGTCTATTCCCATCCTCACCAGCTGGATATCCTGTATTTCTAGGGATCATTTCAATAAACCACCTGTACAAAGTATCAGCACTCGGTCTCTTTGCTGTCCACGCGGCCCTGCCGCTGAAGCCTGAAGGACGAGGCCTTCTCACTTCGTACAACTGGGTGATCAGTAAGGTCTTCGAATGATTTTGCAGGTGAGCTGCTGTTAGGAAAAGGATCTTCATCAAGCTGATCATCGAGATGAGAGTCAGTGCTGGGGTCTTCTTGAATTGTGTCCATTCTTTGGTGGTCGGATTTGGTAGCAGCAGTTGCCACTATTGGAACAGTGGGAAAAGTCTGGAATCGGGGAGTGGGCTGGGATGAAGGGGAAGGTTTAACAATACGCACTGGAGCAGAGTCCATACTGCTAAGCATTTCCGCATTCTGTCAGGAAAATAATAATAACCTTAGAGAAGACCGATCATTATACACAATATTTTTATTTACTGGCATTGGTCAGACATTATTAAAGGGTATGTACACTGTAAATATACTATATATACTAGATATTTCAGAGAACACGCGTGACGTCAGTGTGCATGCGCTGCAACGTTGTTGTAAGTGCGCACGTATGTTATCGCTCGTGGCACTGTTGCCGCAACCACTGATATTGTGCACACTCTGCAACCAGACACAGTATCAGTTTGGCAATACCACAAAGATTGGGACCTGGCACTAGTGTATACTATAACTAATTGTTATACCTGAAGGGGTGCTCCTAAACTGCAAAGTTAAATATTAGACTGTGTGGTCACAGTATCCGTTTGGCAAAGGGATTTGCACAATCTGATGGGGGTGGAGCTAAAAACGGGAGGATACAGGAGTAAGGGTGAGGCCACACTGCAACGCACAGGAATCGCACACAAAATCGCGAGCGTTATCGCACACGATTGTGCGTGCTTTTCTTGTGCGTTCGCGTTTTCGCCTTTTCGTGTTATGGAAACGCTGCGTTAAAGCACCAAAAATGGTGTGCATCGGAAATCACAGGAATTTTTGCATTCCCACGATTTCCATTTTAGCGAACATCGCAAGCGCGAAACGCGTGCGCAAACGTGCGAAAAACGCGCTAGTGTAGCCTAGCCCTAAAGGTAGGGTATGGGATTGGGCTAGAACAAAAAAAACCCAGCCTCTTTACATCTAGTAACATTAAGTTGCATGTAGTGTACATACCCTTTAAGAATCTGAAATGTGTAAATCCCTAACACTTGTTGTTTTGGTTAAATACAGTGTTTAGAAAATATTATTTTAAATTACTATCCAGTTTGAAACATCTTACATTTCAGCTGTCAATCAAGTGCCTTAGTATCATAATCTTTTCTTCTATGTACAGTTTCTGACAAAAGTCTTGTCGCCTGTGTATTTCGCAGTAACTCCTGCTATTAACCTGATTTTTAATTGATCAATTGGTGTTAGAAATAGCTCATATAAAAAGCTAAAACCCTCCCAAATAATATTAAATGTACTGGTAAAAAATAGTTTCACTGAAAAAAGATCAAAATGTTGCAAGACAAAAGTGTAGTCGCCTATACAGAAAATGATCTACAGCCAATCCAAAAATATGTCAGCAAATTAAGTAGTGTTGCTGTAAGGTCCAAATTTAATATCTTGTATGACTTCCATGAGCTTGAAGGACAGCATCCATGCGGTTTGGCAAGGATTCATATAACTTATTGATGAAATCACCAGGAATAGCCAAGAAAACAGTCTTGCATGCCTCCCAGACTTCATCAATATTCTTTGGTTTCGTCTTCCATGCTTCCTTTTTCGTCCTACCCCACTTATGCTCAATGATGTTAATGTCAGGTGACTGGGCTGGCCAATCCTGGAGCATCTTGATCTTCTTCGCCTTAAGGAACTTTGATGTATGCGATGGAGCACCATCCTGCTGCAGAATTTGGCCTTTTTTTATGGTTGGGGATATATGAGGTAGCGAAGATTTCTTGGTATTTTACACTATTGATGTTGCTTTCCACCCTGCAAATCCCTCGCGCACCCCCATACTGGATGTAACCCCAGACCATGATTTTGCCTCCACCAAACTTCACTGTTTTCTGGGTAAATCTCGGCTCCATGCGGGTTCCAGTAGGTCTCCTGCAATATTTGAGGTGACTGTGGTGTAATTCAACAGAAGATTCATCTGAAAAATCCACCTTTTGCCACTTTTCCTTTTAGCAGGCTGTAGGACTTGGCAAATGCCACACAGTTTTTCAATTGTCTTGTTAAGTGCTGGCTTATGGGCACTGATTCGACCATGGAGGCCATTTTGAGACAGAATCTGACAAACTGTTCTGGTTGACACAGGGATTTCAGGTGACCAGGTCTCCCATTGAAAATGGGCTTGCCTTGGATTTTCGAGCCAACAAATGGTCCTCTCGAGCAGTTGTCTTGCAGGGTCTGCCTGACCTGGGCTTGTCAAAAACTTCTCCAGTCTCTTCAAATCTTTTCTTTATCCTCTGAACGTGACGCTGAGACATTGAAGGTTTGCGCCACATCAGCAGTGGATTTGGTCTTCAGCCTCTTGATAATCAACAGAATCAGGGTGAATCTTGAATCTTACGCATGTTTGCAGAGGTCTATTTGCAGTTGATGTGAAGGTCTAGTGTACTGGGGTTCTTTTTATACACACCTGACACCTAATTGATCCATTATTAGTCACAGGTGAAGCCCATACGACAAGGTGACAACACTTATGTCTTTGCAAAAATTAACTCAATGGGCTTAACCAAGATGTGAATATTAGAATTTTTGTTAGTTTAGTTTTGAATTGAAACATTATTACAAAAGCTGTTTGGGGTAAAATGAACCATTTCTTGAAACAAAATCTGCATTGGAATTATTGTTAAGCGGCACATTAGGTCTATTTGTACACAAGCGACAAGACTTTTGTCAGAAACTGTATAGTCTTGCTATAGCTGGAATGGTAACAGTTGGTATGTGAACTGCATGGTGGGAAATTCCCTCTCCCAATGCTGCCTCATAGGGATTACTGAGCATGCTTGCCCTCACAGAGAGTCAGATAGTCTGGCAGGGGACTGAGCTTTAGAAAAGCTAATGTAAGAACCTTGTATGGGGCGTCACATTTCTGTGTCCTATCTGCTGAGCTCAGGGCCACTATATAATGTGGATGTTAAATGAAGTAAGGCTCATGCAGTTATCAATGCTATATACTTACACTAGGCAAGAATAAAGACTTGGTGTTCTCTTCATACTGCCTGTCCAGCTTCTTGTCCTGAAAAGGTATGAAATGCATTAGGCAAGTAATATAAAGGTATGTTAAGAACATATCTTACTGCATAATATGGGAGTGAAAAATGTGGGTTACGTTTCAATATTAAACAGGAACATTCTCATATTTCACAATTGAAAAAAGGATGAAAAAGTTGTCAAAACCAAACAATATACATTGTCTTATAGTTCCAACTTAATTAGGTTTAAAAGGCATCTCCACTGAAATGCATGTGAATACACTGCAAAGGCGCGGCAGGGCTTGTCAGAGGAACCGAGGAGGAGCGTGATCACGGGTAAGTTCCCCGACTTTCCTGCAGTCTCCTGATCGTTTAATTGAAGAACGGGAGGTAAGGCATAGCTCCTTTTCCTCACGTTTTAAAATTAAACTGAAAAAAGCTTTTTTACGAGTGGAGATATCCTGTAAAGGTTTTTTTTTTAAAAAAGTTTGTTTGTATCTCAGTAAATAAATATTTTAGATTTCAGTGTTTAGAATGACTTAAAACCAACCATATCTGGAGGCATTTTGACGATTTTGCATGCATTTGGTTAAGCCAAATTTTACAATGGGAACACCCACTAGAAATAGGAAACATTATCAGGGAGATTCAATAAAAGTTCTTATCCTTAAAAATGGTGCTAATTTTGCCCCAACCAATCAGAAATGATTTAACATTTGAAAGCTAACATCTGATTGGTTTGTGCAAACTTAGCACCATTTTTAACGATAAGAACTTTTATTGAATAACCCTGTTTGTATCTTTTTTTGACACAAAGTGTCAAAGTGAACAGGATAATAGAATTTTTTTTCTTTTTTACTGAATGAAATATGTGAAAAAGGCAAACATTTTGCAAAATGTTGTGTTAATTTGCATTTTTATTTGTAGAAAAGTTAAGGTTACATACAAAATTCTCACTGCTTCTAAAAGCTCTAATACTCCCAAATACAATACCAAACATGCACAGATATGTCCAGGAGACTCCGTGAAACCAATATAGCGCCATCTAGAATTTCAGACCATATAGAAATGTATAAGCTTATTAAACGTACAATAACTACCAAATTAACAATAATATCCCCATAATTTACATATTTGTAGAAACTACGTATTTCCAAGTTTTTAGAGTTGCGTAAATTTTGATCAAAACTCAGGTACCTGGGCACAGATTTTCACCAATTGGAAGTTTTATTCTCAGATTTTCCCTATTTTCCTAAAATACAAAAATAAAAAATCAGAGACAAAACCAAAGATGATTTTAACAGTAATATGAAGGTGTTGCCTGTCCTGAATAAAACTGTATGCCACATGCATTGGTGGTATAGAAAACCAGCTCAACTTACAATTGGGAGCTCACTAAATCTGTGGGCAAGATCGGCATCCTTGGAGTGTGCCCTGCCTTCCCCATCCTATCCAGTATCTGTAACAAATGAGCAGCAATGAAAAAATAGGACAGGATGCGCTTCGGCTCGAAGGCAACAACGATGAATAAAAATTAAGTTTATTAAAAAATATCAAGTCAAAACATGTAGCACATGGGGAAGTAAGGGGTCCTGGCTCGACGTGTTTCGCAGAGAGACTTACCGTTTATTAAATGTCTTTGGCCACACCTAATTAAAGAACAATTATATTCTTGTTTTACACTGATTGGTATACACATCTGATATCTTAAGGAATTTTATTCACACATTTGTGCAAAACATCTGTCAACTTTCGGTATTTAGCCTAAGGCTTGAGAAAGATCTTAGGATAAAGCCCGAAACGTCGCCAGATGTTTTGCACAAATGTGCAAAGACCCAGCTGTGCTCCATATTTTTTACATAAACTGTATGAAGTGAGCAGTATTTGGATTTCACCCGGGCAAAGCACCAGCTTAAGGTGTGTGCCTGTACTAAGCAGTAGAGATGCAGTCAATCTCTATAGCTTTTCAGAATGCAAAATGCCTCAAAACCAGGACCCCTCAACTCCCCCGTGCGCTACATATATTGATTTGATATGTTTCAATAACTTTTATTCATTTGTGGTGTCCTATTTTTATGTTGCTGCCCAAAATGCATTGGTGGACACAGAGTGTAGCCAGAAAATAGCTCCAACAAAAAAACAATGGAGAATTGCAATTACAACAAACATTTTCAGCCAGCTCTGCATTTTGAACAACTTTCAGTTTTTCAAAATAAACACCTCTCAATTAAGGAAATATCCCAAACTATACATTTTTTAAATCTACATACCTTCGGTTATGTAACAGTACCGTTCTTTCATTTTTGGACACATTTTTTTAGTAGAATATCGTGCTTTTAGGCGGTTTTCTGTAAAAATTAAGGAAAAGGATAATTAAAGTTAGAAATCTTGATAAAACCCACATATGTTTAAAAACCCACTAAATATCAATCTCCCACATGTTCTGCCACATGCACGGGTGTACAGACATGGCCACCAACTAACCCCTGAACCCCAAAATTACCTCCCATGAACTATATATTTATGGAATCTACTTACATTTAACTATGTAATGTTGCTATTTATACATACATGCAGAATTCTGAATGCAGTTCTTCGTGTAATTTTAATTCTTTCAACAAATTTTCTGGAACAAATTACTATTTAAAGTTTGAAATCTTGGCCAAACACACATGACAATTAAAAAACCTACTTAACATACCATTGTCCTGAATAAAATGGTATGCCGCATTCCCGAGTGAACACACATGGCCACCAACTAACCCCAAAGCAAACCAATGAATGAGTGCAATTACAGAAAACAAACAAAAAACCACAAGCTCAAGTAAAACTCCCCATAAAATCTGTAACACCCCCACAAATGATATATATTTTTTAATTCTACCTACCATCAGCTAGATTCTTGCAGAATTCTGGACATTCTACATAGTCTACCTATTTATTTTTAGGAAAAACATCATTCAAAGTTATAATTCTTACTCAAACCCAAAATAACAAATAAAAAAGGATATCAATCTCTGATTCAAGTCCTGAATCAAATGGTATGCCACATGTATGCCACAGACATGGCCACCAATTAACCCAAACAGGAGACCAATTCATCTGTGCAATTACAGAGAAAATAATTTACCTAGCTCTGTATTTTGAACAGCTTCCAGTTTTTCCAAACTAAATTCCTCTGACACCCTGAAATACCCACACAAACTATATATTTTTGGACCCTCCTGGCACAGTTGTTTTAAGAATTTTACACTTTTCAAAAAAAATTAAGGAAGAGGATTGAAAGTTAAAAATGTTGCCCAAGCCCAGGTACCAAGTAAAAATCCCACAAAATATTAATCTCCTGAATCTAAAGACCACATGCATGAATGCACAGCTAATAGAGCAAAGCAGTTATGCTTAGGGCCTTTTTTAGACTAAGATAAAGCATGCTTTTTTCAAGCTAAACACCCATTTACTATTGAAACAACCCAACAACATTACATTTGTATAACTTCCACAACTTCAGCTAGGTAAAAGTGCAATTCTTTCATACATGCATACAGAATTCCGCACAGTCCTTTTTGTACTTTTTGCAAAGGTTCAAACTTAAAAAAAATTGTTACTTAAAATACAGTTACAGTAAAATATCTTTCTCTTAAATGGTCAGGGGGACCCAGGCACAGCAGGGGTTAAGTTCCATTCTTCAGGAGCGGACACTTAAGAGTTAAAGTCAGGCTCGGGTGCTCCTCCTCTAAACCTTACCTACTGCAGCACCGAAGCCTGCCTCTGTTTTGTCCTAAAGATTGAGTGTAAAGAGAGTAGCCAAACAAGGCTAGTTTTTACTTACTTGTAAGACAACAAGCCAAACAAGAAAAAAAACATACCTGCAAAACAACACTAACAGATCAGAGGGAGAGAAGTGCCTAGGTCCCCCTGGCAGCTTTAAAGAAAGAGAGTTTACTGTAAATAACAAAATCCTTTTTTCTCTTTCAGTCGCAGGGGGACCTAGGCACAACAGGGGATGACCAAAAGACCCAAATGTAGAAGGGAGGGTAGGAAGATCTATGCCTCAGTTACCTGCAGCACTAAGCGACCAAGACTTGACTCTGCTGAGGCAAAAACGTTAAACCGGTAGAATTTAAGAAGGTATGTGTAAGGGAACTGGTCAGTTGTATCAGATGTATCTAAGTATCCACACTTACCAAGTAAACCAGTGAGCTTCAGTTGATCCGGTCAGAGCCCCGGGAGAGTGATTTAGGATAAGAAAAAGACACAGAGTATGCAAGTCCAAAATCATTCTCTCTACTTTATATGGTAGCACTCTGGGTTATATAGATAAAATGAGCACATAGTCACATGATTCATATAGAAAAATACAGAATATTGTTAGGTTTCGTCTCTCTAGAAATTAATGGAGTTTTACATGATGAGAACATAAACAATTATTCTCTAGATAAGAAGCCCTGAGAATTTAGGGAGGACAGAGGGAGCCTATGCTATCTCATAGGGGTTGGAAAACCACACAATGAAAAGGAACACCTGGAAATGTACTCTAAGATATAAAACAAAGGCCTCCTGTAATGTAAAATATGACCAGCACACAATATGAACAGCTCATATAAAATGGATGCTATATTGTTAAGCTAATTGAAGACCAGTTTTCCACACGGCAGATTTGATCCATGTAGGACAGATGTAACCCAGTCAACAAAACCCCCAATGCCCGAGCAGAATAAACAGCAACCCATGAGGGAGCAGTCCCAGCCACAGTATAACAGTGCAGGATGGCAAGAGTCTGAGGCAAAGCCAGAGAACCTCAATGAGAACCGCCAGAAGGGTGAACAAAGCCTTAGAATAAAGAAAATTCTCCATAGGGCAATGCAAATCCGTAAAGCCTGAACAATGTCCAGGGAATGGAGTTATCACTCCTTGGGAGAGGATGGACATAGATAAAAGGAAGAAACCAAGATCTTATGATTCTGGTGAAAAGATAAAATCAAATTTGGAAGATAAGATGGATGAGGGCTAAGGATAGCTTTGTCCTAGAGAGACAGACCAGATGGTTCAACCAATAAAGCAACCATCTCAGACGACCTACGAATAGATACAATGGCTTAAAGGAAGACTTACAAGAGAGAAGGGACAAAGGAGCTGAAGAGAGAGGGTCAAAAGTTGGACCTTGGAGGACATGAATGACTAAGGAAAGATCCCATGTTTGCCCTGAAGACCAGCGAAGTTGACGGGTGTGAGCCACTCCCTACAATAAAGTCTGAATCTCTTTCCTGTGGGCCAATCTACAGAATAAAACCTGGAAACCTGATTCTTTAAAGTGCCCAGAGAAAGATCTTGTTTCAGGCCCATTTAAACAAAATGCAGCACCATGGAAAGAACCAACCTAGCTGGGGAGGAAACCCTCTTAAACAGACCAAGAGACATATTTTTGCCAGATGGGGTAATGAACTCTGGCAGACAAATGCTTTTTGACTGCTGGCATAGTAGGAATCACAGAGGAGGGAATGCTGTGTTTCTTAAAGGACAATTATACTCACCTCCCCCTCGTTCCTTTCCCCCCCACTCCTGCAAAGTACCCAGTACCTAAAACGCTAAGTCCTCACCTCTTGGTACTTTACAAAAGTCCTGCACTACTTACTTGTAATCTCCCTTGTCGCTCCGGTCCGATCCTCCCCATTGGCACTTTGAGTGACAGGTCGCGAGGCAGCCAATGTGAAGACGCGCTCTGCAAGGAGGCGTGTCTTCCCATTGGCTGCCTCCCAGACTGTCACTGACAGTGCCAGTGGGGAGGATCCGACCGGAGCGACGAGGGAGATTACAAGTAAGTAGTGCAGAATTTTTGTAAAGTACCCAGAGGTGAGGACTTAGCGTTTGAGGTCCTCACCCTGGGTACTTTGCTGGAATGGATTGGGGAAATGGTAAGTATAATTGTCCTTTAAGGATATCAGATTCAACTGCCACGCCAACAAATTGAGGAGCTGGAGATCTGAGTGGAAGAATGGACCACTCAAGCAGGTCTGGACGAAGATGAAGGATCCAGGGTTCCCCAACAGTTGTGATGAGAAGCTCTGAGAACCATGCCCCCCTCAACAACTAAGGGGGTAAGAAGATGGAAAGAACCCCATGCGTTTTATCTTTTTAAAGAGCCTGGGAATCATGGTTAGGGGAGGAAAGGCGTATACCAGCTGGAAGGGCCAGGGGACCAACAGAGCATCCACTAAGGCAACCAAACCGGCACCTTGCAATAGAGACAGGAGGACATAATATCTTTTGGGCCTTCCCTTTCAGAGGGCCAGAGCTTCAGATTCATTCTGATAAAGGCACCAATCTCCCAGATACAAGAAATACTGGCTGAGGAAGTCTTCTTCCTTGTTTAGCACCCCTAGGATATAGATGTCCAACAGGGCAGGAAGAAAACTCTCTGCCCAAGTCTAGATCCGGTGAGCCTTTACCATGGCAATCTCACTCCACATAACCCCTTGATGGTTGAGATAATCCACCCTGTTCCAAAGACTAAAGGCTGGTACACACAACACAATATTTTAGTCCGGTTGACTGATAGTTCAGACTAGAAGGTCTTCCACATACGGGAGGAAGGATATCACCCGAAGGCGGATGCAGGCTGCCTGAAAGGCCATGACTTTGGTGAAGACCCGGGGAGAGGACTGTGAATTGAATATTTAGAGTACCTACCGCAAATCTATCTTTGGTTCCCTTTTGGGAACCAAAGATAGATTGGAGGAAAACCTCTGATCAGAGGAAACTGGGGTGATCACACGGGTCTGAAGAAGTGATGGGATAGACGTATAAAGAGCCTTGCGGGGACATTGGATGGGAAAAAAATCTTTTTGATAGCCCTGAGATACCACCTGCAAGGTCCATGTGTCTGTGGAGGGATGGAGCCATACCTCCTGAAAAAATAGGAGGCATGTTCCCACAAACAAGGGAAGAGGATAGTCAGATAGGCTTGGGTTTGTCTCCAGAGGGTCTGAAGGCTCCTCATCTACTAGCCCAGATGGAATGATGCCTAATAGGAAGGGGAACCCCCAGAAGAAGGCTCTTGGTAGGTCCTTGGCAGGGCACAAAAGGACAGACAGCGGCAAAAGGAGGGAAGAAAAGTACTTGCCCAGTCGCCTGATAAAAGGCTGCTTAGGAGTAGCATCTGCAACCCAGGCTTTGAGCAGCAGCTACTGCAGCAGAAGAACAAGCAATCTGGGCGACAGGACTTCAGGGCTGCATCCCCAATGTAGATTGCCGCTTCAGAGAGGCTTTGGATAACATATAGCATGTCAGCTTCAGAAGGGTCGATTGGTACCTCCTGATAAAGCTGGTTTAGCCATACCTCTATAGTCTTGGCAACTAAGGCCAAAGCAATGGTGGGACTGAAGGGCAGCACCTGATTCTGTAAAAGATGCTTTTAAGAGGTCCTCCATAAGATGCCTGTGGAGTTCTTCAAGGGACCCCTGAGGAAGTAAATGCAACGCCAACCCCGCTGGGGGATTCTTGAGAGAATCAATGTTAAGGGCCCAAGCCTAGTTGGGTTTCTGACCAACAGTACCAGTAGGTATGTACACGGGGTGTTATATAATGTTCACATTGGACCAGATGGACTGTCTTGCAATATTTCCTAACAAAAGGAACAACAGTTATAAAGAGCCAAAGGGGCAAATTTTGCCGTATTAGAGTGGGATGGGAGTAACCCTTTGCCAGACATGCTAGACAAAATGAAACTTTTTTTGTATTATAGTCATCCTTCCAGTAATAATAATAGTGGAACAAATCCATAGGGAGGAACAGGGGCAGAAAAGGGTAGGGGAAAAAATGGCAAGAAACATGGCAAGCCAAAGGATGAAAATTTAATAATTTTAAAAAAGGAGAGATGGCAAATAGAAGAAAAAAGCAGAGTTAACACAGCAAGACTGGAGATAAAGATGGAGCTACCACACTGTGCAGAGGGCAAGAAACAGGAAGTACCACCCTGACAGCCAATAGGAAAGGGGAGAAAATGGTCAGTCAATGAGGTAGCAAGAAAACCTAAGCCATGCAGCATGCTGTTAGCCCAAAGCAGATGGGGGATCTGCACAATGCAGCCTTAGAAGGCTTATGTGCGCCCCCCCTTCACAGCATGAAAAGGCAACTTGGTCCGCTCTGCATGCCCTTCCATGGAGTGAATGACAGGAACAGTCTGAAGATAAGCGTCTCACAGCAAGGAGCAGGTACAATTCCTGAATTGGACACTTAAGAACTCAAGCAGGCTGCACTAGGTAACATCTGGAGGAGGATCCACCTGCGGCTGAAAAACAAACGTTGACCAAACCTTCAGTACAATTAAAAAAGCCTGAACTAAATATTGATTTCTGACATGTCCCAAATAAAACAGTACCAGCAAAATGCCTCCAAGAGAGCCAATGCATAACCCTTGGGCTGTAGACTGGTTGCAAGTTGGCAATTGCCAATACCCACATTCTGACACATTCTGTGAAAGCAATCTCATAAACGATATATTTTTTGAATCTACACACCTTTAGCTGCATTCTTTAATATTTATGTGCAGAATTCTGGTCATAGTTCTTCATTAAAAATTTCAACGTTTAAGTAGATTTTCTAAAAATTGAAGGAAAAAGATGATTTTAGGTTAGAAATCTTGCCAAAAACAAACTAAAAGTAAAAAACCCACTAAATATCAATCTCCCAATCTGTGTGCGACATGCATGGGTGTGTGCAGAGACACAGCCACAAACTTGCAGAAGAAACGTCAACCAACTCAATCATTCAAAACGTCAATAGGTGTACACAGAGGCGTGGTCTCCATCTAACCCCAAATGGGACTAATGCATAAGTGCAATTGTAGAAAAAAAGATCAAACTCATACATACCACAAGATTCTGCAGTTCTTGGTAGAAATGTTGACTTCTAGCAGAGCAGCAAAGAAGACTCAAACTTAGAAACACCCAGTACAAATAAAAACACCCACTAAATATTGATCTCCCACGTTCCCCGAATAAACAAGTACCCCACTTGCATTAACACACGCAGAGACACTGCAAGCAAACATACTCAAAAGGGAGCCAATGAATACATCTGGAACACTTTAGGCTAAAAAAAGACCCTTGACTTTGAAATTACTAAACAAACTACTTTGGGAACAGAGACATTTTCAGGTATTTAGTGTGACCATCCTTAAATTTGCACATGTGAAATTACTTACGCAGGATAACCCATAACATCAAGGAAAATGTAACTTATCGTTAACAAGAAAGATTTATTTACAGCACTGGGTTTTAACCTTTCACAAAAATCATCACATCATCTTTGGAAATAAAAACAAGTTTGGAATACGTATATAAGTCGAAATCCAAACAGCAAAATCACTGAATCCTGAAAAGTGTTTTCATGGAAGTGTTTTTTTTCTCCATTGGCAAAGATCAATCCTTAGATGATCAGTATTGATCATGTAGTATTGATCTGTGTCTGCATTTTCTTTGCTTACCAGTGTAGGCTTGAAGAAGGGCTCTTGGAGATAGCAGACACCACAGGAAGTCCACTGACATCATAAGGATTTCCATTCCACTGTGGCTCTGCTTTAAATCAGGGACCGGCTCTCCGGTCATGGCAAACAAGTGGTTATATATCGCAGTCTCCACACCCCAAAACTGATGGGGGATTGAGGGGAGCAGGGCACTTTAAATGTGCCTTTTGATTGTTTACAGTCCTCCTTTGACCAGTTTCCCACACATTTAATGTGTGGCAACAAAAGTTCTAGTATGTCTTTATGCAGATTCCGCATTAGAATCTGCCCTTGTGCACCCCATTTTAAATATTTATCACATCTAATCTCTGCTGTGGAGCTTTCTCATCTTTCTAGACAAAGGACATCTTTACTCCAGGTTTCCCCATCCCCTCCACAAGCCAGCCAATAGGAGAGTTTAGACAGTGGAATAATAAGCAAGAGGCTTGATGCTGAAGGCAATGTCACAGGGCTCCTGCACAGAGATACAAAGAGTATACGCTATACGTGAAATTATATTGTCGGTACAAACACTTTTGGGTATAAATCTCCTTTAATCTGTTTTCAAAGCTACATCCATAGAACCCTTGACTACTTACCACACAGTGAACAAGGATACTAAGAGGGATCCAAAAGAGCAAAGAAAACACAATGACGGATCCTACTATGTTATCGGCTAAGAATTTTCCTAGAATAAAGAACACAAAGAATCACCTTTACTTAGCAGCCATACAAAACACTAGCCATCTAGAATCACAAGCAAACGTGGGAAACTCATTCATAGGGACACTTTCCAAGTGGGGAAGTACTTGATTAGAGTGACTTTGCAAAGGGGATAGCGGCGGCTGTACGGCTTTTACAAGTCACTCGAACAGTGACTTGTAAAGAGATTTACGGGGCAATTCACCGAGGAGCACCGCAGCCGCGCAGCACTCCTTTCTGTCCTTAACCCCGCGCTAACCGATTTACCATCAGTTAGCGCGGCGTTAGGTCTCGTTTGCGGCACTCACGCAGCCGACGCAAAGTGATTTACCAGAGGCTGAGTGGGTCTTAGCACATAAGTATTTAACGCCGGCTATAGCGGGTGAGATCCACCCAGAGTCACGCAGCCTCTGGTAAATCCCGTTCGGGAGATTTACCCAGAGCATTTGCGGCTCTGGATGAATCTCCCTATTATTGTCATGTTTGTAACTTTTTAACGCCAGCAATTAGGGAAACGCCCGATCAGGATTTTCCCCAGACAAGCCATATTAAACCAATGGCTTGCAGCGCTCTGTAAATCTCCCATATCTGTGTTTAATTACAATAGAAAAACATCCAGAGTGAAATTTAAAAAAAATAAAAAATTTAAAGGGCAACTTTAAAGAAAAAACCCAAATTTACCTTATATTAATCTATAAATAAATACATGTAGGTAGTTAAGTATCTGCCCCTAGCACCCTTAACTGACCCTTCCTTCCATCTAACCTGACTTTTTGTGAAGTCAAGCATGCTCAGTAATCACTACGAGGCAGCACTAGGCGAGGGAATTTCCCGTCATGCAATTCACACAAACTAGCTTTCATCATTCCAGTTACAGCTAAATTGCGCACAGCAGAAGAACATGATATTAAATCATTTGAATGGTAATGAAACATAAGATTCAGATTGGATATATGAAGAAATAGGGGACAGACCACCAAAAAATGGTAAAGTGATTTAAATAAATGAATAACAAATACATACCTAACATATTGATGCTGAGTTTGTCAATGAAATCCCATATACGCTCAATGACATCCTGTACCTGCTTCTCACACTTTCCCTGTTATTTAACAAAACAAGAAAATGGATCACAGGCTAAGAGCATTTGTTTAGGATTGACACCTGCACTATGTACCCAAAAATAACATTGGGTGCAAAAACAACCACATTTTAATTTTCCCCTCCCAGTATTTTACTCACAGATGTACCGTACAGTTTGAAACAGAGTGATGGTTTGGGTTACACTAGGACTAACTGTAATGGTGGCCATAAACACAAGAATCGCAGTTGTACGATATTGGAATCGCGGTCATCAGATTGTTTATGCGCGATCCATCCACGATAATCCAATGATTTCTCGGATTGGGCCAGTTGACATTTCTTTACACAAAGGTCATTCTGATCGTACGACCCACAGATTGTAGGAATAATATGCCTGTCTAATGGTTTGTCAGAGACAAACTGTTATAGGTAGTGGTAACTGTCAGGACATCCATGTGTATGACTTACGTTTGAGTCACAGAAGCCCACGGTGCAGGGTTTTCCTTTACGTAGATACAAAAACTGTTTATGTTCATCAACATAGGGACTGCAGATTCCGTTATCATTACGACAACATACTTTACAGGAATGCTCTGTGTCTGTAAGAACATAATAACGCTGTCAGTATGTTAATGGGAAGGAACCAGGTAAATCTTTATCATACATAGATAAAAAGATGTAACTAACATTGCATTTACACGTACGATGGCGGGGGCTGACTTGTGGTGCACAATATGTATGCACGTACGTTTCAGCCAACAATAATGCCGTATATGGGCACTTTGTCGGCCATTCGGTCGAGGCTCGTTGTTAATCCACCAGGCTGATCCAAATGGCCGGTTTGCCCGTCTAAGTGCCTATACACGCCATAATTGTCAGCTAAACCGGCCGTGCATACCCATCATGCATCGCGGGTTGGCCTCCACGATAGCACGTGTGTATGAGGCTTAAGAATACATTACATTTCTTTGATTCCCCAAGTAAAAGCGAATTGTAACAACTATATTTTTAAATGTAATAAGGCTAGCACATTATTTTAAAACAATTTGAATGACTGATTGATCGTTGGTATTTCTTTTCCTTTTCCCCATAGTCCTTTGCACCAAACGATATTAGATCCATTTTGAGTTGAGTGACAGGTTGAATGACAGGTCTTTTCCTATAAATGCTGTGATTTCAAATTATGATTTCTCAGAATCTACAGCTCAGATTTAAAATCTGAAAAGTTCTGGAGTAGTGGGCTCTTTCTGTATCTAATATATAAATATTATATTAAATTCTTATTACTGTGAAAATTATTTAGCACAGTTTGCATGTCCTTTAATTTGAAATGGGATTTTCCCACTCACTGGTTTTAATTTTTGTGTACAAAATGTTTTGAGGTAAATGTGAGGATTTTAAGTTAAGAACATCTTTTACTACAAAAACATTTTTATAAAAAGTCACTTTTTCATTGGCTGTTATTAGGCCTATACCCAGAGAGTGAAATCTCCTCTGTCTCCCACCATTGCTAGAAAGAGAAAAGGGAAGGTGAATAAATGTCAGAGCAGTGGCTCAGTGGGGTTTCCTCCGGGTACTCTGGTTTCCACCACAATCTTAGGACTGGTACACATAGTGAGATCATTTGACCTGTCGTGTTGTTTGAGTTGAAAGTAGACATGGCTGACAGTTTGCCACAACTGATTGTGCGTTCTATAAGAAACTCGCCCGTGATTTACAGACATGTCCGATTGGGACAGAAGACTGATGGAGTTGTGGGTGCCCAAAAAAACCACAGCAGATATTTAGGCACAACCAGCCGATAGGGAAATATCAGTTGGTAGGCCTGAAAAAACTGCATGTGTGTACCCAGCCTGATTTATGGTTGGGTGTGTGAGATAAGTGATTAGATTGTAAGCTCTTTAGGGTAGGGCCTGATGTGAATATATTGATGTAATTGTGCCATGGAAGATGGTGGCACTTTATATATTTATAATAATAAAATAAATACAATTGAGCTAAATAATTTCCTAAACTGCTCTTTATGTAGGAATCTTTTAGAAAGGGCTGTGTAAAGGATTTATTTCTTACCATTACAGGCACAAGACTTGAGTTTCTTTTCTATCTCACAGAATGGACGACACTCTCCATTGACACATTTCCCCAAGTCTACACAGATTGTGTCATCAGCTGCATTTCCAGGTGCGGGGCATTCACTGCTGTTACCTAAAAAGTACAAAAGCATAAGAAACCTTCCCATGCTGTAAAGCCATAAAAGCCAATCAGATGTTTTCTCATTGGTGAAGACCATTACATGGTAACATGATTTGTTGTTATTGATAACACATTTACCAGGGCATTGCATTAGCCCATATAGCTTTATATGATTATATCTATAAAACTTACCTGTGCAGTATGACTCTCCCCTGCAGGTGGCATTAATAGCTTCCTGGCATTTCTTCTGGGCTGTTTCAAACTGGCAACCTTTACAGCATGGACTGTTACGATCACTACAATGGAAAGCAATGAACTCAGCACATTTCTCTTCATTCAGGGGTTTCCTATTGCCAGTTCAGGACCCAATCCCATTACAGTAATATATATAATCTGGCTCAGATAAAGACATGTTTTATGCATAATTATAAAAACACATGCAATTAAGAAAGAGAATTACAAATTATAATGCAAAAGCCTTGGGCCACTAAAGTCAATATACCTTGTTTTACTAATTAATAGCTAGAGAATTTAATTAAAAGGCAAATGGTTCACACCTGCATCGCACTCCTGCTTTAAACTTGCAGTCTGAAGTGCAGCAGAGATCATTGTGCTGATGTATCAAGCCTGGGTCACATTCTTCCCCCTCGTCTACTCTGGAGTTGCCACACACTTTGTTGTTTCGCTCTTTGAAGCAGATGGGAGATTTGGTCATTAATGTGCGCAGGATGGACTCTCTGCTGCAGCTTGAAAACATCTGAAATACCAGATAAGGAAATAACATTAATACATGTTCTAAGGCTACGTTCACAGTACGCAACACACACGGGTAACTGTGGTCTCCAATTCTTCCAAACTAGTAAGGATTATATAAAAACCCTTCCATCGTACCTTCAAAATAAATCCTAAATCACATCTCTAGATAAAATACGGGAGAAGTTATAGCTGGAAATGTTCAGCAATATTACTTCCTGCTTGAACACAGCCATTTGCGGCCGTAATGCTATGAGATATCCAATCTGATTAGGTAAATGCGAATGCGTAGTATAGTACAGTGACAAATTCTACATTGCAAATGACTATTAGGCTGATTTGCAAAAAGAAATTCGCTAGTGTGGCCTAGCTTTTAATCATGTAACTAATGTTTTCTAGACCTGCAACATGACCAAATGCTTGTAGCTTTTCCAAAGTGGTTCTGAGCAAAAAAACAAACAGGGTTATTCAATAAAAGGTTTTATCGTTTAAAATGGTGCTAATTTTGCCACAACCAATCAGATGTTAGCTTTCAAATGTTAACTAAGTTCTGATTGGTTGGGGCAAAATTAGCACCATTTTAAACGATAAGATAAGAACTTAATTGAATCTCCCTGAAAGCTTTTTGGTGTTTTGCTCGCATTGGTGGCAGTTTTTTTTTATGCTCAGACCTTACTGGATAAAGAATAGATTTATGTTAGGGGAATATATCTGTCTGAACGAGGTGTTAAATTAGTGGCCTCCGAGTATAAACCTGTCACTGGAAAAAAGCAGATGTAATACCAATATGTATGTATTGTATGTATCCATTTGTCAACTGCCTGGTAATTAAAGACCTGTAATTAAAGACCTGATACACATTGGTCAATTCTGACCCTATTTTTTAGATAGATGGATTAAATAGATTGCTAGCCATGTGGTTAAAAAAATCATGCTGACTTTTCAGCATTATTGGAAAAACCTTACTTTGCTGTTACTTAATCCTTAACAAGTGACCACATTCTGTGACTTTTTATAGGATGTATCCACCCCTCTAACTGGGTGCGGTCACAGTCTCAAAACGTTGCTGAGCTATTTTATTAACAATCTATTTATAATTATAACTGAACTTTTAAGGAACACGGTGCAATAATAAAACTCTTGATGTTTAGATATTTCCATTTGTTTAAAGGGTATGTCCACCTAAGAAAACTACTTTTGAGGTTTCAGTTTTATTGATGATAAAGGAGCTGTGTCTTACCTCCCGTTCTTCAATGAAACCTGCAAGAGCCAGGAGCGAAGGTAAGATATTTACCTCGCACTCCTCCGCCGCAGGGTCCCGACAGACTCTGTACTCTTTGCATATGCACATCGTATACCAAGTCCGTTGGGACCTGTCGGAAGATCAGTGGAGGAGCGCGAGACTGGGAAAGTTTCTTACCTTAGCTCCTGGCTCCTGCAGGTTTTATTGAAGAATAGGAGGTAAGACACATTTACCTCCCGTTTTTTCAATAAAACTGAAACCCCAAAATTAGTTTTCTTAGGTGGACATACCCTTTAAAGAGGCAACAACTAAAACAACCTTCTGGTACATTCTAGTATGGCTTTTGGAAAAAAGCCTTCTTTTCTTGAAAACCCCCCCAAAACTAAATTGTTATTTGAGGCAACAGCCCAACAGATGGCATTCAATCTGGAGCTGCTATGGAAACAAAGAAGTAACCCAGAAGTCTTTCTTTACTTGACATACTGAGAAATGAAACCAAGCCAAAATCCATCATCTACCTCTTTAATTAATTATTATGTAATTACCATGGTTCATATTAATGTTTCACCTGCTCTCATGTGCCATTCAATTCTTGCAATGGTCAGGGTTACTATATATAAATAAATATTGACATTTTGGGCAAATTGTCTAGGTTACTAGGCAACAGGATAAGAATAAGGATCTTTACTATATGAATGAATCAGTGATGCACTATTAATAAAAACCCCTAAATGCCTTTGGGTTTTATCAGACTAAGCCTTCATCTGTAAGAATGTAAGAATAAGGGAAGAAAAATAAAGATGGAATTACCTTGTTGTTTTCATGGTCTCCACTCACAGCTATAGGGTACATGACATACTTTCCTCCATGATCCTCATTGGGTGCACAAGACTCCATGCTGTCAGGATCATGTTCAGACCCAAAGTTATGTCCCAGCTCATGGGTAGTGACTAGATCGGCTTCCTAGAAGGTCATGAGTAGGAAGGAAAACATTAGAACACAGACAAACAATATGCACTCTGCTGCTTTCCTTAGTACCCTATGCCTGCATTCAGGGTTCACTACAGGAATAAGCAGATTTACATACCTGTGCCAAAGACTGAACAGCTTGTTGTTGTATAAATAAATCAAATCTGTATTTTTGTAAGATAAAGAATTTCTATGAAATCACTGATTAAAAGGAGATTTTTTTTCCGAAGGTGGACCCAGGTACAGCAGGGGTTAAGTATTCCACCTCCAGGAGCGGACACTTGAATATTGAAGTTTTGCATAGGGTCTGGTGCTCCTCCCCTTACCTTATACCCTGCAGCACCAGCAGCCTGCCATAAGGACTTACAACTTTGTTAGAAACACACTTTAACTCAATCTAACTGATATAAAAACACACAGATAATCTATATAACCAGCCAGTCAGACCCTGACGAAGTCTCGTTGAGACGAAACGCGTAGGTCTTGTTTGCTTCCGGACCACAGCAAAGCCATCTGAAGGAGAGCACTCCGGACGTATGAGGCTGTTTGTGTGGAAAAGGCGACAGCTAGATCTGGCACTGCACTGAAACTGACCCAATGAAGGAGGTATCGGCCCACTGAGACTTAACACTCAAAGGACAGGTGAAGTAGAACTATTTTCTATTTGTAATTACCTCATGAAGCCGGAGAGTCCGGAGAGGAACTGACATGTGTTTATATTGAGCTCTTGTAAGTCCTGTCTGAGTGGAACATTGAATCCTTTGATAAGTTGCCTCGATGTTTCAGCTTTGATCCTTATCAGTAACAAGGAAATAAGAAGCCTTTGCTGACACACAATAGCCAGGATAGTTACAATTTATGGACACATAATGTCCGTTTGGAGTGAAAGTATTTGAACTTTGCAGCTGCGTCTGGATACATTCGTTACACTGGGATAACCGATGTTTGGACACAAAGTTACTGCTCCCTAATTTATTTTCTTCAGATGATGTTGAAGTGCTGGTAGGGGGACGCCCCACGGACACTTAGCTGTGGCTGGTTTAGGATTTGGTTATTTATGTTTTTATCTATGTGTGTGGGGATACAATGGAGGGAGGGAAGTGTGGGTTTATTTATTTATAGAATTGTTCTTGACCATATTACACCGTTGTGAATAAAGGTTGTTCATTTTGATAATTATTTGGTGTGAATAGCTTGTTGCAGCTCTTTTGGTATACTTTTTTAGCCAGGAGTGTCTTTTGCTCTGGCATTGTTTTTCTGATGATGTTTTTGTAGATCCCTGCTTGCACCGCACTATTGTGCGTAGCTACACCTTTGAACAAGTGGTGCACGCTTCACATTACTGTATTGAACTAATAAGTTTATGAATGTGTTGATTGAAGGCCAAGTGGCTGCTCTGCAAATCTGATCTATGGAGGCTTTGGAGTGAGGATTGTTTGCTTGCAGCAGCTGAAACATTCGGAGGAGTAGCGATAAGACCCCTTGCGTCAGGTTTGTTCTGCACTGCGACCGGGAGAAGGACCCAAGCGGAAACCTGAAGTCCCGCCCCCGCGTAAACAGATTGCACCATAAGTAAATTGGCGAGAGAGACCAGCAAGGAGAAGCTCCCGCCCCCGAAGGGCCCCAGGCCTTACCTGGAGGCAGAGCAGTCTGCATAGATGCCGGGTCTGGTATAGGCAGATGGATGGCTTCAACAGTGGGTTGCTGCAGCTGTTAAGCTCCAGTAGTCACTTGAGCCTCTAAAGACCTATGGCAGTCATTTAAAAAGGAACGGCTCAAGGTAGCACATCAGAGGAGGGGGGACTGTCCTGGTCTGAGTATCCAGCAATGTGGAAGGGCTGGAAGGGGATACCTTCCATCTGTTCCTTAATAGATGATCTGTAATAGCAGACATGGGGAAACAGCCAGGTCTGTGTGGATTACAGAGGGGAAAGGCTGGAAGGGGTTACCTTCCAGCTGTTCCATAACAGGTAGTCTAGACAGCAGAGGTGGTAAAAACAGCCAGGTCTGGGTGGATTCCAATGGCAGGGGTGTGTTTAGGGGGGGGATTCCTGGTGCCTGGAACCCCCCCTTTCTGTCTGCTCAGTGCAGTCTGCTATTCTACTTCTCCTGGTGCCCATAGACTGTTACATAGACCGTTATATAGACTGTTACATGGATTGTTATATAGATTGTTATATAGATATATAGATTGTTATATAGACTGTTACATGGATTGTTATATATATTGTTATATAGATATATAGATTGTTATATAGACTGTTACATGGATTGTTATATAGATTGTTATATAGATATATAGATTGTTATATAGACTGTTACATGGATTGTTATATAGATTGTTATATAGATATATAGATTGTTATATAGACTGTTACATAGACCGTTATATAGACTGTTACATGGATTGTTATATAGATTGTTATATAGATATATAGATTGTTATATAGACTGTTACATAGACCGTTATATAGACCGTTACATGGATTGTTATATAGACCGTTACATGGATTGTTATATAGATTGTTATATAGACTGTTACATAGACTGTTATATAGACTGTTACATAGACTGTTACATAGACTGTTACATAGACTGTTACATAGACTGTTACATAGACTGTTACATAGACTGTTACATAGACTGTTACATAGATTGTTACATTGTTAATTGAGCTGTGAGTGAGAAGCAGCAGTTGTATGTTTCAAAAATGTATCCAGTCTGCCCTGATTGACAGCAGCATAACTAATAATAATTTATACAAAACTGTATCAATGTTAACCCTGCAGCTGCCAGAGGTGATTGCTGAGACTGGGTTTATATACATTACTTACTGTACCTACTATACTGTGATGGAGCTTAGTGAGCAGGAATTAAGAAATTCTGGAGGTGGTAGCAATTAACATTTCATTATATATATTATATATACACAGGAGTGATTGTTCCATATATTCCATATACAGAATGATAGTTCAATGTGCCCATACATGGTCTAATGTTATCAACTTCCCCTACTGTAGTAAAGGGAACCGGTAATGGAAATTTTCTGTCTTGTCCGATAGGTCCCAATACCAACAATATTCAGCAAATTCTGTCAGATCCGTCGTCTGTCACAGCTCTGACTTTGAAGGACACTAATGATATTGAAGGGCAAATGTGGATTTCTCAGTAAAAGAGAACATTAGGCTGGGAACAAATGGCCAAGTTTTTCATCTCAACCATTCGCCGCTACGAGCAGTCGGCAGGGACAAAGCACTGTTAGTCACAGCAAATGTCTCCTATGGACCCCACAATCTGATTTACCGACATTGGTCGCTGCTGCCGCTAAAATCCCCTCAGATTTTTTTAGCCCAACCAACCGATACAGAATATATAATATTATTATATGATGCATATATAATAGAATATATGGATGTATTTGGTCATGAACTTCCTTCTGGGGTTGTTCGGTGGTAACCCATTCAGGAATCCCCCCCTTGAAAATCCTGCACTTGCCCCTGAATGGGGAAAGGTTGGAAGGGGTTACCTTCCAACTGTTCCTATGTAATTCTTGCTAGTAGAGGAGAGTAGTCCGACTCCTGAGCGGACACTGGAAAAACTGAAGCAGGCTGCTGGTGCAAAACTTCAATATTCAAGTGTCCGCTCCTGGAGGTGGAATACTTAACCCTGCTGTGCCTGGGTCTCCCAAGGCTGAAAGACTTTTTAGCTTTAAAATCTTTATTTTAGTTAAAAAGGTTTATCCTCTGTCCTTTCTCACAGTATGTAAAGACTTTGCACTCTAGGTGGCTTTGAAGGACAAGTGAAAACATTATTTACAGATTTTTTTTTTCCATTTGCATATTGTATAATATTTTTCTCATATATTTCATATAGCTCTTAAATTCTGCAGTTTTATAATTAGCTTTTCCATTCACATCAGGCCCTTCCCTAAAGAACTTAAGGTAAGTACCCTAAAGCTGGCCATACACTAACTCGACATTACATTGATTAGACTTTCCACCTACAGATGTCAAATCAGTAGGTGGAAATGTTTCCCGCCCAGTTCATGTTTAAGATTATAATTGATTCTACATCATAATATTGATTACAAAATGATTGTGCCAGGCAGTTGTAGGAATTCCACTCCAAAATCTGGAGGTAATTTTGTAGTGTATGGCAAGCATTATACAGACACCTATCAGTATGTCCATTATCGGGAAAGAAACCAGAAGAGTACCAGGATTATACCCACACAAGCATATTGAGAACATACAAACGCCTTTCAAATGTAACCGATATAAACCCTTGACTTAGCAATACAAGACAAAGTCACTGCCAACTTCTGTTAACTGGATTAAAACTAAATAATACTTACCTTCGTAAGGATGGTTTTCCCATAATTCTTGGTACTAGTTAGACCAGTATTTAAATAAATCGCCTTCTTTGATAAATCGCTTTCATAGGCTGTAAGAAAATAAATAAAAATGATCGTCTGTTTAGTATTTACTTTATTTACTTACACCATATTTTTCACCAGCTGTATAGGAAATAAATCACAAAAGATAATTCTTTTTTTTTTAATCTTGTAAATTTGTTGTGTTTACAAGATATACCGTAATTAACTTTTTTAAATTGTATATCCCTGATTGTAACTATTGTTATCCTCTGCCAGTTATATTTGTGCATGAAGCAGCTCACTATCATTGGAAGACATAAATGCAGTATGCACACACACACTAACCTTTTGGGCATATTCCTCCATGAGTGTTTGGCTTGTGAGATCCAACATACGCCAGTCCTAATGTCCCCATATCAAAGTCCTGGTATGTGAAGAGGTGAGCCAAGCACACCTGGGCTGCTTTCTCAGAGATATCATAGCTAAATTGCTGGGAATAAAACAATTACCAATTAGTAAATGTGTATTCTATGTACCTTACAATTACATGGGATTTCACCCATAGAATATAGCTATATAGGAAGAGAATTGCATTTGTGTACATTGCAGAGAAACCATAGATACATCTGTCTAAAGGGAGTGCCATTGGAGTAAAATACCCAATACTGTGTATCGATGGGGTATGAACAAACATTGTAGCATTAAAAGATTTTTAGAATTCTCTTTTTTTTTTTAAATCCATTTTTTATTTTGTTCTCATGACAATAAATTATAACTTATTCATTTAGTGATTGGTAGGAAATTTACAGCATTTCACTTATAGTATAAACATTTGTCATAGAGGAAAATATATATCTATTACGGTACTTTACAGTGATTTCAAAAATGTATAGGAACAATAAACAAACTTTGTACATTACTTTGTTCTGTTTGGTTATATTTATTCCTGTTCTGTGTCACTAGTGTTTTGGTGTTACACTATAATTATATTCGGATATTCGGGGGTGTCGCCCCGGTTTAATTTAGTTTATAGCAGTAGCGTCCAAGTTTAACCAAGAGTTCCAAAACCTTGTTGTATTTGGATGGGCATTTTCTATGAACATATAGCAGTCTATGGTAGGCTAGGTCTGTATTGACCAGTCTACATGTGACATCCATGAAAGTACTATTGTTTTGCGGGCATAAAACAACAGTTGTATTACTAAGATTCTCTGGAATTTTCTCTAGTATACCCAGTATACATTCCTCTGCTCGTCGGGGTATTTTAATAGATAATTGAGTATCGATTAATAGTATAATTTTATTCCAGAAGTTTTGGATTAGCAGGCAAGTCCATATGAGGTGCCAGAAGTCTGCATCCATTTGCTTACATTTGGCGGATTTCTGTATTGTGTCTTATTTGGGCAATACGGACTGGAGAGAGATAAGCTTGATGTATAATCTAGTATTGAACAAGTCTATTATTAGCTGCTGGTGAAGCCAATCTAGGTGAATTTACTATCGGGGATTAGTGAGTCATCTATTGTATGTATGTATTTCTTCCACTTATTAGTCAGAGTAGTCATTTCCGTTTTAGATTGTTCTTGTATCAGTATCTTACAAATTGTAGATGTAGCTCCTTTTGGGGTATTCTGATGAAGAACAGATGGTATAGGGTGGATAGTAACTTGACGTAGTTGTCCAGAAATTTCTGTTTTGATGCAGTGTCGTAATTAAAGATCTCTAAATCTGTATGATTGAGGTAACATAGTTTTTGGCCAATGAATTTTAAGTCCATTAATTGTGAGTTTTGTATCAGCTGACCGAATGTTAGTATTCCCCGGGCAATCCAGTCAGTGGTATTGGGAAAGGCCACTAATTGTGGATAGATTTTATTTTGCCACAAGGGAGTATCTGTTGTTGATTTTTATTTCTCGACATACTTTCACTGCTTGTGTATGTAGTTTGGTGCCAGGGGCCACTATATGCAGTTCAGGGTTGGCAATATATGCAAGGAATAGACCCTCCAAATATAGCGTTAGCATGTGGTCGACGTAGATTGGAATAATGATTCTCAGATATTTAAAAGATCCTACTATTGGAATTGGGAACGATATCCGGTTAGTTAGTTCTGGTACCTTATCTAGTGGGTATAAGGTAGACTTGGATCAATTTCTATAGTCATTTGAGGTGTCTAGTGGGTATAAGGTAGACTTGGATCACTTTCTATAGTCATTTGAGGTGTCTAGGTATAGGATGATGTAATCTGCGTACAGTACTTTAAGTTCTGTGTGTTGTCCTTGTTGTTGGCCCTGAATATTGGGATGGGAGCGTATCTTTGTAGCGAGGACCTCTATTGCTAGAGCAAACAAAAATGGTGACAAGGGACAGCCTTGACAGGTTCCTCTGCCTAGTTTAAAGGGTGATGAGGTTGCTTCATTTACAGATATTCTCGCTGTTGTTTTTTTAATCAGAAGTAGTACCTCCCATAAGAATGGCCATTCTAGCATATCAAATGATTTTTGTGCATCTAATGAAAGAATGACTTTATGCCCTTTATTGTTGTGATTGACTTGGGTTTGGATTAGTGTTCGTCTGATATTGATGGTGGTTGATTTTCCGGGCAAGAATCTGGTTTGATCTGTTCCTATTAGTGCTGTAGTCTGTTTGCTAGGATTTTGGCTAGGATCTGGTTTAAGCAATAGTATAATGTTGTCTTTGTATAGGGATGTAAGCAAAGTATGGTGTTGTGCAGATTGTTGGTACATTTGTAGTAGAGGTGCTATTGGAGTATCTGAGTAGCGTTTAAATATCTCTGCCAGTAGTCTTTACATCTAGTCTTGGGGCCTTTCCTGAGTTGATTGCTTGTGTGACTTCTTCAGTACTAAGAGGTTGATCCAGGGTAGTTCGCGGTTGTTCTGTGAGGGTAGGAAGTTGATTGCGAGATTTATATAATTGTCTTGTATAAAGAGGGGAATAGATTCAAGAGAAAAAATATTATTCTCCCTCTTTACAAGGCACTGGTAAGACCTCATTTGGAATATGCGGTGCAGTTTTGGAATCCCATATACAAAAGGGACATCTTGGAAATGGAAGCAGTTCAGAGAAGGGCAACTAAAATAATAAAGGGAATGGAGAGGCTTGACTATGCCGGCAGATTAGACAAGTTAGGGCTGTTTACATTAGAGAAGCAACATTTATGAGGGGATTTAATCACTTAATACAAATATATTAATGGGCCATACAATAAACTCTCTGGTGCATTGTTTACTAATCGGTCATATCAGAGGACTCGTGGACATCCTTTAAGTTTGGAAGAAAAATCTTCAGGTTAGGAAAGGTTTCTTTACAGTGAGAACGGTGAAACTGTGGAACTGTCTTCCAGCAGATGTGGTAATGGCAAGTTTATTGAATAGCTTTAAAAGTGGGCTAGATAAGTTTCTAAAACTAAAATATTAAGAATTACTATCTATTCTTTGAGATGGTTTAGGTTTAGGGTAACCAACACTGGGGCATGACATCCTCTCGATAGATGAGTGACATGTTGTATTTGTAGATGTGGTGGATGGGTTTATTCTCTTTGGGTAGTGATCCCACAGTTCATCTTGGACTAGGTTGAAATCCCCCATACATATTACATGGCCTGTAGGAAAATCTGATAGAAATAGTGTAATTTGTTGTAGTTTGTTAATAGTGGTTGGGGCCTAGCTCCTGGTGGGGATTTCTTGCCTGGGATTTTATGCACTGTTTCCACTGTAAATATGGTGCTGAACCTTTCGTGCCCTGAACTGGGCCGTCAGCCAGGCTTCTAAAGTGTTCTGGTTTGGGACCCTCTGCAAAGCCTACCAACCTGGGGTTCTGTCGCCTGGAGCGGTTCTCCAGATTATCCAGTTTCTCTCATTGAGATTGCAGTTGTTGCAGGAGATCCCTAGATCAATGGCAGTAAGGGTTAGGCTGTCTTCCAACTGTGAAATATCATCTTCCGTCTCATTAACTGTATGATGGAGTTTCTGTAGATCGCGGTGGAAGAGACCCACATCCAGCTTGACTTCCTCTAACAGCGCAGTGAGAGAGGTTTTAATGTCTGTAATAGCTACAAAGACGTGAGCTAGAGTAAGTTCCTCGTTAGGTTGTTGTTGTGTCTCCTGTCTGTCTCCTGTCTGTGCCACAGGTTGGTGAAGTGTTTGTAAGGCCTCTGGATTGGGGATACGGTCCACGCCTTTGGCGATTGCCTCTGCTTGTCTTTTGGCTTAGGCATGGTTTAAATTTTTTATATTTTGGGTAAGCGACCCTTTAGGTAGGTTTCAGGATATAAAATGTGCGGAGCTGTGCTGTGTGCAACTTCTCACAGCGCCATCTTGGACACTCCCCCCAGAATTCTCTCCTATGTTAGAGATTCACTTGCTTAGAAACTTGCATAGTTACAGAATGTTCGATACAACAGGTATTATCTTATATAGCTACTTACCATATAGTAACATTTATATGTTTTCTAATGATCATGTTAACCTACTAACAAGACTAACATTCTGCTTTTAACTTAACTTTAACTTACATCTGTTTTATTTATGTATATTTCTTATCTCTCCTAGGTCCCGACTGGGCTGTTCTCACACATTTGGACTATTTATTACTCTTTTTTTTAAGGATTGAGACTATTATACCCAGGATTGTTTTTAGTATTCAATCTTCTTCCTTTTATTTTATGTTAAAAATGACAAAACAATAAAAAAAAAACCAGAAATAACAGGGTGTACAAACTGTAAACACAAACATTGTCATGTAAATGCATTGTACAAGATATTATCAAATGTTGTCATTAAAGGACAATTATACTTACCATTTCCCCGATCCATTCCTGCAAAGTACCCAGGGTGAGGACCTAAAACACTAAGTCCTCACCTCTGGGTACTTTACAAAAGTCCTGAAGTACTTACTTGTAATCACCCTTGTCGCTCCGGTCGGATCCTCCCCACTGGCACTGTCAGAGACAGTCCGGGAGGCAGCCAGTGGGAAGACACGCCTCCTTGCAGAGCGCATCTTCCCAATGGCTGCCTTGCGACCTGTCACTCAAAGTGCCAATGGGGAGGATCCGACCGGAGCGACGAGGGAGATTACAAGTAAGTACTTCAGGACTTTTGTAAAGTACCCAGAGGTGAGGACTTAGCGTTTTAGGTCCTCACTCTGGGTACTTTGCAGGAGTGGGGGGAAAGGAATGAGGGGGAGGCAAGTATAATTGTCCTTTAATTCAAGGTCATTTATGAAACTCTAGGTAATTTCCCTTGGGAGTACAGCCACCCTTGCTGCTCTTCTCGCATCCTGCCCCTACCCTCAGCTGCAGATTCTTTGTCTAACTTTGCCCCCTTCACTAGTCGGAAATGAATGGAGCTGTGAGAGAAGCTAGAATTTAAGTCCTAAACCTGGATACAGCTAAAGGGAGAAAGGTAAATTTTTTCCTTTCATTCAGACTCCATGGTCCTAATGTCCCAACCACTGAGAAATCTACATAACGCTCATTACCTCTAGTAATTGCTTCACATCCCACGCATCTTTGTCTGGATTTGGAAAACATTTGGCCATATTATAATGCTTCTGTCCTTGAGTTACATTCTCTGGTTCTTTATGAACAATGATCTGTAGGATTCAAAATAAGGGATCATGTTTTTTGAGGGGGGGGGTCATCAATAAATTCTTCACATATTCTAAGCATGTGAAATGTCTGCTTGGATAAAGGTTCTAGGTAAAGGACTGAAATGTTACATTATATTAACAAGCATAAAAACATTATCTATGTACGACAATGACAGTAAGTTACAACAGGTTTTGCAGTGACCGTGGCTACATTTGTTGCTGGAATGTCCATATGTGCATAGACATACAGTATATTTTCCCTGCCTAGCTTCCTTGTTGGAGTCCTCACAACACATCTTACTGCCCCTCCCTTTTACAGTTCCTCACAGAAAAGTCATCAAGTCACCAAACCTTCTGTTCACAAGCGAACTGATTTGTGCCAATAATTTCTGTGATTGCTTATCTCTGTTGTGCCATCTGTGCCTATCTGCTGTTTGATAAATCTCACAATCTTTGCTCAGGGCCTGCAGAAGGAGTGTAACACAAAGGTTAGCTGTAATTGCTGCATAACATCCAGGGCACACAAGGGGGCAGTAATATACTATTTCATGCTATTTATTTCTGACCTTGAAGAATTTAGTAGTCGTGCCAAGTGGCAGAAGAAAGTCATGCATGGCACGTGATTTCTAGATTGAAATCTCTTCATTGAAAGCTCAAATGATTTCATTAAGCACTGCCTTAGATGGAAAGGTATAGAATACAACAAAAAAAATTCTCTCTTTTCCATCACGCTGTGTTAAACTAGGTACACACATTACCAGTTTTTGAAAGATGGCAGAATCTGTAAGAATCTGGCAGATCCTTCAGAATCATCCCTTTATCATTAATGTGTGTACCCAGCTTTAATATATTAACAAGGTTATTCAATAAAAGTTCTTATTGTTTAAAATGTTGCTAATTTTGCCCCAACCAATCAGATGTTGGCTTTCAAATGTTAAATAAAATCTGATTGGTTGGGGCAAAATTAGCACCATTTTAAACGATGAGAACTTTTATTGAATCTCCCTGTAAGTTCCTGACAGGCTGAATTTTTTTTGATTTAAAAAAAAAAAAAAAGAGGTAACAAAGTTTAAATGGTTCTGCGTCGTTTAATTAAAGGGACAGTTCAGTGGAAATTATCAATATTTATTAAATTGTTAGTTTGTGTAATGCCTTCTTAGTTATTCTACATATTCTCTCCCATTTTAAAAAATCTGTTGATTTCATACCCTTTTTGCTGTTGACATTAGTGAGCTGAAATTTCAGGTTCTAAAGGTCCTTCTTCTTCCCAGGATGCACCACATCCTTGGAATGTTCCTAACAGTAATTTCTACTGATTGGCTGTTGGGATGGGTCAAAGATGCTCAGATCTCTACTGAGCAACTGAATCAACCGAGGCGCTGGGCCAAGGGCAAGACCATAACGGTCTCTACTAGGGGTCCTGCAAACAGGAAGTCAGTATTTTGGTTGCATTCATTTATACACAGACAAAATGCTGAATTGGCAGATTAAGGTCATTGGGATGAAAAAATACTGCTCTTTTTTCTGAAAAGCATATGTATTTGCACTGAACTTCCCCTTTAAGCAATTTCTGGGCTGTAGACATTTAAGTGTATATTAACGTCGTAGTGAATAAACATTTAAAGTACTATACTTAACTATATCTAGAAAATCAACTTTAAATGGTCTGTACAAAGCGAAATTGCGAGTATTTGGGAAGCAATCAGAGTAAATCCCGAGCTGGTTTAATTGGTTTTAAAGACTGCACAAGGTACAAAGTATGAAGAAATGTACCTGCTCTATCTGCACACCATAGCCTTTCCACTGGGAATCCCAAGAGGTGTTTCTGTAGATGTCATCCACCCTGTCAATCAGTTCTATCTGTAATCATTAGAGGAGAGTTATGAATAATTCATTTTTTTCATTTAATTTTTTAAGAGAACAATAAATAAATCTGGGAGTTCATTCCAAGCAGAGACACTAAAGCAGGCCATGCACAGCTCGATTATTTGATTGAACCAACCAGTCAAAATTCCCCAGCTGTGTTTTTTTTTAAATCAAACACTCCATTTTTTGTTAAAAAAAATTTGTCCAACTGGTCTTATCGTTTTGTGGACCAATTCTGTGAAACATCAACCCATGTATGGCATGTTATACTAATGTTTTTATGTTTGGTTTTATTCTATTAATATGAAAAGCCAAATTACATTTCCAGAAAGCAGTTCAATCAGGAAACCAACAGAGATGAAATAAACATGAAAAGACATATAGGGGGTGCGTTAATATGTCTTAATGTGTGTATCTTTAACAATTTATTGCATGTCTTTATATTGGTCACATTTAGCTAACACTACCATAGTCCTAAAGTGACCAATAAAAAGACATACAATAAAATGTTAGATACACACATTAAAGGGCAAATGTGGTCTTTGAACAAGTTAGGGTTAAATAAAAGCCTGCAGTCTTTCCTTTGAAATAAGCCCTAGATCACATCTGTGGCTGAAGTCTGTGAGAAATGATATTGCGACAAATGTTCAAATTTCCTGCTTTAAGTGACATCACCTGATCTCTGCCATGCCACTCCAACCCAGGGGCAGAGCATGCTCAGTTGAGACATAATACTGAGGAAAACAGGAAGTACCTGGGGGTAAAATTGACAGTTGAGATGGGGGAGCCTATTAATGCAAGCAGAGGCTGTCACATGACTACAAGCTGGTCACATGGCTGTAAACAGGAAGTATTCAGACGAAGTAATATTGCTGAACCTTTCTAGCAATAACTTTTATGTATAGATGTAATTTAGGGTTCATTTTGAAGGTATGATGGAAAGCCATTATATATAACCCTTACTAGTTTGGAAGAATAGGAGAACAGAGTTACCCTTTAAGACATGTTAGTGCACGCCATATGCTTTTTCAGATATTTCCATATCTTTCTTACCATCTTAACATTCATAAATAATAAAAAGGCGACTTACCAAGTAGTTAATGGTCGTACTCTCCTCTCCACGTCCCATATACCTGAAGAATCGATGGTCAGCTACTACAAGCATCTTGCAAGTATTCTTTAAAGGGTCCGGTCCAGCTCTCTGTCTTTTCTCCCGATGAACATAATTACCTGTAGAATGCAAAGCAAACAGGTATTAAACACAACAAATAAATTCAAACGGCATGCAACAGAATTCGCCATCATTCATCTCATTTTACTTTAATGTGAAACTTGCTTCACAGCTTTGCTGATCATAACTTACAAAGTCAACAAAGCCAATTGTTGCAATGTTGCAGGTAGCAGTTAATGAAGTCTAGAAACACGAGTTGGCATTTCTACCCAGCCAACCAAAATTCCTTGGGCTACTTATACTAAGAAATATATTGAAATAGTAATAGGTTCGCCAATGAATGTCAGTGGAACCATCGTCCAAATCGGATGAAAGATTGATTGATGACGGTAAATTGTGTCCAATTGTGCGATCTTCTATGGATTGGTCAAGGCAAAATATAGTTGGTGTCTATTTTCACCTGGCAAATGCAACAACTGGCTGATGGGGTCCAAATATTGCTTTGTGTGTACTAAGCTTAAGTATACCAAAGATCTTAAAGGAGAACAATACTTAACTTCCTCAATCACAATAACCATTAAAATTCCACAGGTTGAAGACATTAACTAGGTCAGGGATAAACAACCTGTAGCCTTCCCTTGCTGCAGAGTGATTGTGGGGAAATGCTGAAAGTTGTCATTTTTAAACATTTAGAGGGCTACTGGTTGCCTGTCCCGGTGTTTGGTCCTCTCCCCTGGGTCTAAGTTGGATCTGCCGAAATACTTCTACTCTTGCTTGTTGGTTCATCCAGATCTTCCCCTTCACTTTGCCAGTAATGAGACCTATAGGAAGACATCCTCTGCAAGAAGTGTTTCTTTGCATTGGTCAGATCCCATAGTGAACAAGGGGCAACAATGTACTGGACCAGCAAGGGAAAACGTTAATGAAGTATTTCAGTTGAAACACGTTAAATCAAGGGGTGAGTACCTAGTGGTTTAGGTCCTCACCCTGGGAACTTTTAAGGGTGGAAAAATTGGAGGATGGGGGGTAGAAGTATAGTTTTCATTTAAAGCCATGTTAAGAGCTGGGATCACCTACTAATATATAGCAGATGACAGGCAAATTCCTTTGGAGGTTGATAATACTACTATTATTTCCACATACAGATTTAGTATCAGGAATTAAACCTGTTATGGTCCGTCTTGGACCCTAGTAATATTTTATCGGTGATACTGGCTAAAAAGAATGAAGCACGTTCACTGTTCCACACATACTATAGCTGGAAAAGAGCATTATCATTAACCATCATACAAAGCACTAGACGCTGTCACTGCTGTTTTGACAACGCTTCCATATCGGAGGGGGAACATTTTAAAAGCTCCTCAAACAGCTCATTTTTTGTATCACCGCAGGAGGTAACATAAGCAGATCAAGAAAAATGATGGTAACTGCATTTAAATATCTAATTACAGTGAATGTGACTTGGTTCAATAACAATCTGTTACTTTTGCCTTATTCTTTCTTGAAACAGAGTCTGTGCTGCCAAATTGGGATAGTGCAGGGTGGACAATGTGCTGCCCGCTGGGTTACTTCTCAGCCCTTTCCAATAACTGTAAGGTTCCCGGATGGATACAGGAAGCGTCTCTATTTGAAGGAGAACTAAACTTAAAGGACAATTATACTCACCTTCCCTCTGCTCCTCTTCTTTGGTCAGTACCTTTTACCCAGGGTGAGGACCTGAACCGCTAGGTCCTCACCCCTGGGTTTGCGTAACTTGCAGCATAGCCTTACTGACATGCTGCTCCTGTAGGCTCCGCCCCCTCCTCTCCTTGCACGACGAGGCCAATAGGAAGGCACGCTCGTTGCAGAGCGTGCCTTCCTATTGGCCTTGTTGCCGACAGGGAGGAGGGGGCGGAGCCTTCCGGAGCAGCGTGTTAGTAAGTCTATGCTGCAAGTTACGCTAACCCAGGGGTGAGGACCTAGCGGTTCAGGTCCTCACCCTGGGTAAAAGGTACTGACCAAAAAGGAGGAGTGGAGCGAAGGTGAGTATAATTGTCCTTTAATTTTTGAAATCCTAATATGAAAGCTTTTCTCCCCAGAACACCTATATATTGTAAGATTCTTCTCTAGTAAGTTGCTTTTAGTACATGTGAGAAATAGATTCTGTAACTAAGAAGGTTTCCATGTTGTTGCCAGTACAACCCACAGACCATGAAGTCATCAAAGAACCACGCCCCCTGACCCCAGTATTCACAGTCTCTATGCACAGAATATTTTCTATACAGATGTCTCCATACCAGTATGGAAGTTCCTAATAAGACTTTGAAAGCTACTTGTTGTAAACCCTGCAGTTTATTTACCAGTCAGTGTGAGTTGCTGGAAAATAAACTGCAGGGTAACAAACCACTTTCAAAGTCTTATCAGGGACACACCAGGTAAGGCGCCAGTTTTAGAAATAGAGTTCAGAAGGTCACAAGTTTGAAACCCAGACTTAGGGCACGGCCACACTGCAACGCAATCGCATACGATTTCATGTGCGATTTTGTTGCGTTTGCGCATGCGTTTTTTCATTAACTATTGAAAAACTCATGCAATTGCGATTTCAAATGTGGAACGCAAATCGCAACGGACGCCTAAATGCGTGTTTTCGGTGCGTTGCCGCGTTTTCAATGATATGAAAAAAACGCAAAAAAAGCGCAGCAGTGTAGCCTAGCCCTTACCCCCTTTTTAGTTTCTATTATGTTAATAGTAAAAGATAAACAGGGCTATGTACAGAAACTCGGAAACGGCTTTTTCCGTCTAAAAGTCACTTTAAACCATGTACCAATGGTTAACGTGACTTTAAGACATAACCAACGGCAGTTGAGGCGGTACGCAAAAAACTATTTTGCACAACCGCCACAAATTATATACCGAGCCAATAACGACCGAGCCAGTTTCGGAGGATCTCTGTGCTGTTATGTGATTGGCTGTCAACTTCTAAGAAGCAAGCCTGCAACTTCCTTGGTATGATCTGTTGAGCAGTACAGAGCATGTGCTGCTCAACAGATCTTTCTTATTCCTGGGATGAGCTATCTAACTGTAATTTCTACTGATTGGCTGTTGGATGGGTAAAACATGCTCAGATCTCCACTGAGCAACTGAATCAACCCAGGGACTGGGACCAACACTAAAGGGGGAGGTTCTGCAAACAGGAAGTCAGTACTTTGGAAATATTTAATTCTGCACAAAAAATACACTTGAAGGGCAGATTATGGTCAATAATTCAAATGAGAAAACACTCCCTTGTTTCTTAAAGGGCATCTATAGTGGGAAAATTAACTTTTTTTCCCTTTCTTTCCATTTGTGCTATAATTCCCCCCAACCCCTAGAGTGTCTTTTTTCGGATTCCCTCTCTGTCCTGAGTTACACCAGTTAGAAGAATACATGATTGCATTCCTCTACTCCTACTTGGACTGTCAATCAAATCCCTGTGACTGATCCCCCCTCCATGCTCTGTAACAAACATAGGAGATAACAGCATTAGCAGGGGGAGAGAGATAGCTTTGATGGTAGATATAAGGCTGCACTTGACCCCCCTTCTTAATAGCTTTCACTGATTGATGATGGGTCACAAAGTGAGAGATCGTAAACTGTACTGTTCTCCTTCTTCTTCCATGTCTCCAGGACAGCTTGCTTTCTATTGGCCACTGTGCGTGGGTGTGTTTTTCAGGATGTTGAACTTTTAACCCCTACTGCACATGATAAGCTTGTCGGTTAGCCGGAGTTGAGACATGGAGGAGGTAACAGAGGGGAGGGGGAAGGGGGGAGTGATTCACACAGATCAGACACCATGGAAAAACAAAGTCACTGACATAGATAGGATGAAGGCAGCACAGAGTACATGAATTTAACTTTGCAAAGGGGCAATGTGTTTTTTTCACTATAGATGCCCTTTAAAGGAGCACTAAACAAGTAAAAATAACTATATGCCATCCGTTTCTATTATTCACAGGGAGGTGACACAGTCGAACTTACCTTACTGGGTGCTCCACTCGCAGTTCCTTCATAAATGACAGCTCTCCCAATCACGTGCCTATCTTTTGTATTGGTGAGCATGCGCCAAAGATAGGCGCTTGGTCGGGAGAGAGGGACAACACGGCTGTCATTGCAGAAGGCTGTGAGTGGAGCGCCCGGTAAGGTAAGTTCGGCGGTGTCCCCCTGGTGTTCTATTATTCACAGGGAGGTAAGAATAATCGTTCTCACCTCCCTGTGAATAATAGAAACGGATGGCATATAGTTATTTTTACTTGTTTAGTGCTCCTTTAAAAAAACGTATGTATTTGGGGTGAACTTCCCCTTTCATGTATTAGCCCTTTTTAAGTTACAAATATAGTTGTTGAGATATATATAGGGGCTGGTATCTACAATGTAGATTAAGATTCTGTAATAAGAGGGACAGCTTTATGCAGGCCATACACTATAACACACATTGCTTCTACTGACCAAAACACTGCCATTCGTTTGTAAAAATAAATTAACACGTTTTTAATTTTTTTTTTTTAGAAAACGCATTTTCAACATTAATTTTCAATTGATATTTAAACACAATAATAACCACAAAATAAGCAGGGAAGGTTGTTGCATATCAATCGTTCCAATATTGTGGAAATACTGCACAGTGTATTCATGTAGGGAGATCTTTATCAGACCTTTAACCCTTTCAGTGCCCCGCACATAGAATAAACTCACTGGCAACTTTCCCTTTAAAAAATAAACACATTTAGGCGGCCTTTAGCTATTAGACCTCCTATTGGACGTGATAAGCTTTATACATTTTAATGTTTTCCCCAAAAAACATAGGGGGTAGGAATCTTGGGGGATAATCCCTATTAACGATAAACTGAAAACACTGGAGAAGGTTTCCTATGAGCTTTCTAAAAAACATTCTTTACACCTATTTCCCTCCTGCTACACAGACACACAAAGTACAACTGTAATACATAAAGAAAATCAGAAAAATGTGTAGCCAGGCTGGACAATATATGAGACAATTCTATATAAAACGATTTAATCCAATATCTGTACATTAAACTCATTTTTATGTTTAAGAGCCCCATAAACAGAATACATAAAACAGATCGCTTCCCCTTTTTTATTGTGCGCTCTTTGACATTTCCTCTGCTGGGAAGTAATGTCTTTTATCAGTGCTGTAGCAGATAATGATTGGCTATTATCCCATGTTCATGAATTGAACACCAGAATCCCTGCTGCTCTCAAGTCTAGAACAAGATACTACCCACACAGTAGCTGTTCTTTAATTCTAGGGCAAGTGAGTGGGTAGCAGATGAAGGCATGGAAAACTAGCAGCACTTAATGGCATTTTGGAAATGTAAAAACGTATCTCACACAGAGGCTTTCTATGTTAACGCAACAAAAGAAATCTGTGTTTTTTTCTATGTGAACATTTGTAGCAATAAAATATAAAAATACTAATTAGGAAATAAAATTAAACGTTTCTAAGTTTTAAAAAAAATGCACATATGCAGATAATTGGATATAAAATCCAAACCTTCAGTTGTTTTTACAGTGTCCTGTTCATGCGTGAATAGGTCTTCATTCGGTATAATATACCCGCAAACATTGGATGACTTCCTGAGGGAATAATCTTTGATATCTTCAGAACGGTAAACCAACATATTGTCTCTGGAGGTGTTGTCCACAAGCCTCCACAAAGGCTAAAAAAAAATACACAACAGAAACAATTTTGTAGATATGTTGCAAATGGAGAAAACATGGGACAGCAATGTACACTTTAAATATACCTCTTAAAGGCAGCAATTAGATGAATCTGAATACTTTTCAACCCTAAACGTGTGCTTACAGGCCCAGCTCAGCCCCATGCCCTGGATAAAGCAGAATGCATAATCACACTGGCCGCAAGGATGTTTGAGTCGGATTGGACAGCGCAACATCAGTTACGTATTACCCCCAAACCTGCAATACCGTATATACTCGAGTATAAATAGATAGAAAGAGACTGGCACTCACTCTCAGGATACAACTGCCAGGGTGCTCCCAACAGATCGAATCGTATAGTAGAAATAATAGATCAGGGCACTCCTTGGTCTTTACACAAAAACAGGTGGGTTTATTCACATCACATCAACATGGCAACGTTTCGGTTCCTGGCTTGATAAAGGTCCAAGACCAGGGACCGAAACGTTGCCATGTTGATGTGATGTGAATAAACCCACCTGTTTTTTTGTGTAAAGACCAAGGAGTGCCCTGATCTATTATTTCTACTATACTCGAGTATAAGTCGAATTTTTAAGGCTTTAAAGTTAGCTTGAAACCTAACCTCGACTTATACTCAGGTCAAGTCCTAATTTAGATCCAAAGTCTGCAATGGCGGATAGTAACCAGTAGGTGGCGTTGTGTTAACCTGCATAGAAAGTTACAGGAGCTGTTCTGCCTTTACAATCCTTCCTGCTTCCTGTAGTCTGGCTGCTGGACTCACTCAGCACTGTCACTGCTCATCTGGATGCTGTAAATCTGATGGGTCTCCTCAGTTTGGGGCAAAAAATAGCTGCTAGTACAGTGCAAATGACAGCTTGAAACTACAACTCTCAGGTGACATTTTTAACTATTGGAATCAGAGAGTCCTTTACTATATGGGTGTCAGAGGGCCCTTTACTATATGGGGTTCAGGAGAATTGTAAATGATGGTAAGCTTAATTAAAAGTTTACTGATTCTTGCCACTCCACATGTTTAGAAACAAACTCCCAGCAACAAAGCATGCTGGGAGTTGTAGTTTCCAAACATCTGGAGTGCCATGGAATTGGGGGTTACTGGTACATGATTTGGCTATTACTGTATGGGATTCATGTATGGGAATTCTACTGTCCATTTAAAGGGCAATTAATTTCTGCCCTTGGCTTATACTCGAGTCAATCCGTTTTTACAAATTTTCCAGGTAAAAATAGGTACCTCGACTTATACTCGGATCGACTTATACTCGAGTATATACGGTAGTTATAAAGCTGAAAGATATAAGACTAACCTAAAATGCTGCACAAATCTCCTGTTCAGAAAGTTGGAATGGGCAAGTACTTTTTTAGCGGCAGAGGAAAACATTTTGCTGCACAACAGGTTAGCCCTACGTCTGTCAGCTTCCTAACTACTGCAGTGTTGGGAAGGGGGTGACTGACCTATGCACTTTTTCATTTAAGGGTAGAATTGTCCTTTAAGTCCTTCCATGGGTACACAAAAGAGGGAGTGGTTTGTAAGGTACAGTTATATAATGTTTAAAAAATGTACTCTAAGGAAAGTATAAGATCAACCATTAAACCATTAGTTTAATGTTTCATATTTGTATCGGCCTTGCTATATACACCTGTACCTGATGAAGGTGTTGGTGCTTGTATTGAGTTAAAGGGCATGCCCACCCTTATACAACATTTTTGCCAAATGCTAGTATGCCTTCCTCACGCCCCAACCGCTATAAAATATTTATAAGAAAGTTCCTCGATCTTTACTTACCTTCCCTCTCTCCTCCGACGCACGGCCCGGCCTTCTGCTTGCAATACACTGCACGCAGGGGGCTGGACCGGCAGCTGTGTCCGTGATTGGCTGAGAGGCAGCCAATCACGGACGCGGCTGCCGGCTTCTCAGAATGCCGGGGGAGAGAGGGAAGGTAAGTACAGTTCTTGGGGCTTTCTTAAAATTATTTTTATGCAGTTGGGGCTGGGGAAAGGAACCCTAATATATGGCAAAGGGGTTTTATGGTAGGGGGAGGGATCGCGAAACGGGAGGGAGAGGGAGAAGGGCTGCAGTACGCATGCCACACTTCTCCCCGAGGCGAGACAGGAGGCAGAGTCCTATATGGACTCTGCTATCCTCCTGGTGGGCAGTTTTTTGGACTTTGGGGGGGGGACTACAGGAGAACCATATGGAGCTGGGATGTGAGGTAAGGATTTTTCTACACTACAGAGTGGGACCAGTAGTGGGGGGTATTATAGTTTTGGGGGTGGACATGCCCTTTAATGTATCTAGTGACAGTATTTCCTGTGGATTTATTTCTGTTTTATGTTTAGTTCTCCCAGCTAAAAAGACTATTAGACATGCAGCATTATTTATATTACTTTAGGGTCGGTCACACTATCTGTATGAAAATGCAGATCTGTTATGCTTTTTGCATGATTTTATACAAGTTCCAGAATTTTCATGTGTTTTACTTAGTTTACCTGCATTTTGAAGGGCACAATACAGGAAATGTAATGGCGATTGTGAGTAAATCTCAATGAAATGCAATTCTACCTTTTTTTAATCCACTACCCCACTGACTTCTATTGATGTGACCCAGTGTCCTCAGTGCATAAAACTCGATGCAAAATGTGTTTCTCTATAATGTACTGGCTAATCTACTAGTGTACTAGTCTTTGTATATGAAATATAGATCTAAATCTACCATGCTTACCTCAATGTTATATTCATCCCCATCTGTTGTGATTCGTGCTGTGAAGTCTCCATCACCAATATGAGCCAGAACTTTAGAATTCTGTTCACCTGTAAATATTAAAAAAATTCCAAATCAATAAATGTCACATGGTGCAGTGATGTCACATTGTACTGTATGGAATATGTGTTTGTTATATATACTGTATGTATTCTATATAGAAATTAACTAGGCACTATACAGCATGGTACAGTAATCTCACATTGTACTGTATGGAATACGTGTGTTATATATATCCTTCCTTTATATAAAATTATTTTCCATTTTGTGGAGATTACATTGAGTTTTTAGACTGTACTATGTAGGTGGGGGTAGGCTAAAATAATATTATACATGGTTACAGTGTATATTGTAATGTAAAAGGTATAACATTAATTAGTTTATTAATATGTACAAAATAAAGATACATAAGTGTGTAACAGTGTGTAAATGGCATATGAAATAAAAAATAAAAAAGTACTAACATACGGAATCTCCCCACGTTTGAATGGACTGGTCAAAATGGGAGCTATAGACACACCTCTCAAATTATTAAATTCTGCATGGAAGTTTGCTGTCATTTCCTTATTGTCCTTATTATCCAATAGGTGTGCTTCTTGTAGCTGCTGTAGCACTACATCACATCCTGACGCAATGCATGCTTTACAGTAACATCCTTTAGCTTTGCATTGTGGTAGAGACTTACTGAGCATGTGCGAGTTAATGGCCAATCAAAAGAAAGTTTGCTTTCCCAGTAAGTGTAGATGATATCCAGCTGTATTGCTTGTGGGAAGAGACTTTCAACATCCTGTTGCAATGTGTAGTGGGAGTGGGTGGGCGTGGCCAAATGACACTGCTTTACTGAAAACTTCCCCTGAAGGCTGGTAAGTGTCTAAATGTATTAGTTTTTTGCTTTAGTGAACACTCTCTCTGTGTCTCTCCTCTCTCAGTTTGTCTCTCTGTCTGTCTGTCTCTCTCTCTGTGTCTGTCTCTCTCTGTCTCTCTCTCTGTGTCTGTATCTCCCTATGTCTGTCTCTCCCTCTGTCTGTCTCTCCCTCTGCTGTCTCTCCCTCTGTCTGTCTCTCCCTCTGTCTGTCTCTCTCTTTCTCTGTCTGTCTCTCTCTGTCTCTCTCTCTCTGTCTGTCTCTCTCTCTCTCTCTGTCTCTCTCTCTCTCTCTGTCTGTCTCTCTCTCTCTGTCTGTCTCTCTCTGTCTGTTCTCTCTCTCTTCCTCCTCTGTCTGTCTCTGTCTCTCTCTCTTTGTCTCTCTCTGTCTGTCTCTCTCTCTCTCTGTCTGTGTCTCTCTCTCTCTCTCTCTTTCTCTCTTTGTCTCTCGTCTCTCTCTGTCTGTCTCTCTGTTTGTCTCTCCCTCTGTCTGTCTCGGTCTCTCTCTCCTCTCTCTGTCTGTCTGTCGCTCTCTCTCTCTCTGCCTGTCTCTCTGTTTGTCTCTCCCTCTGTCTGTCTCTGTCTCTCCCTCTCTCTGTCTGTCGCTTTCTCTCTGTCTCTGTCTGTCTCTCTCTCTCCTGACTCTCTCTCTCTGTCTGTCTCTCTCTCTGTGTCTGTCTCTCTCCTCTGTCTGTCTCTTTGTCTCTCTTTCTCTGTCTGTCTCTCTCTTTCTCTGTCTGTCTCTTTGTCTCTCTTTCTCTGTCTGTCTCTCTCTTTCTCTGCTGTCCTCTGTCTCTCTCTCTCTGTCTGTGTCTCTCCCTCTGTCTGTGTCTTTCTCTGTCTCTTCCTCTGTCTGTGTCTCTCTCTCTCTCTCTGTCTCTCTCTCTCTGTCTGTCTCTCTCTTTCTGTCTCTCTCTTTCTCTGTCTGTCTCTCTCTCTCTGTCTCTCCCTCTGTCTGTCTGTCTGTCTCTCTCTCTGTCTGTCTCTCTTTCTGTCTGTCTCCCTCTCTTTCCTCTCTCTCTGTCTCTCTCTCTCTCTGTGTCTCTCTCTCCTGTCTGTCTCTCTCTCTGTCGTCTCTCTCTCTGTCTGTCTCTCTCTCTGTCTGTGTCTCTCTCTGTCTGTGTCTCTCTCTCTGTGTCTCTTTCTCCTATTCTGTTAGCAGCAGTGCTCACAATGATCAGCTTCCAGGTTAGTACTATCATTATAAATTGTCACATTACTGTAATAGTGGCCGACTGTATTCTAGCAGCCAATAGGAATACCCCATATTAAACAAGCCCAGGTTCCTCCTTTACTGCCGCATGTGTGTAAACTAAAGCATCTAACAAAGCCCTTCCACATTGGTCGGAATCCAGGTAAAAGCCAATAGTGTTCCGTTTAACTGGGAGAAGAGGCATTGCCTAGAGAAATGGTGGGCGATCCCTGCTGTTGCTAGGTATTGAGATGCTGCCTGTTCCTGCTTGACAGCCCTGGGGATTAGTGGAGGAGGGAGTTAAGTGTGTACAGTATTGTATGTATACAACTGACAGCACCTGGTCTGTCTCTCTCTCCTGGAAGGCGGAACTACCGGGAATGGCTCCAAGTGCCGCGGGAGATCCCCGCGGAGCCTCCCAACACTTGCGGCGGGGCCTGGGAGCCTGGTTTTCTGCTGCGACCAGTCGCAAACTACCCCTGGAAGACGGAACTACCGGGAAAGGCTCCAAGTGCCGCGGGAAGCTATCATTAGGAAAAAACTTATCTAATACATAATAATTACACTACAAAAATAACAGCATTATTACTTAATATATGTCATTCTTAGATAGGACTACCCTAATATGGAGAGCCTTGTAAGTGGTGGGTAGCTTACACATATATTTTAATCAATATATGTAACTAACACTCCAGCAAATAAAACTAAATAAAATTAACACTTAAAAAACCTACTGTGCACCAACGGGCACACTTTTGCTAGTGTATTCTATATAAAAATTCACTAGGCACTATACTGTACAGCATGGTGCAGTAATGTCACATTGTATTGTATGGAATATGTGTTTATTACATATATGTATTCTATATAGAAATGCACAAAGCACTATACAGCATGGTGCAGTAATGTCACATTGTACTGTATGGAATATGTGTTTATTATATATATGTATTCTATATAGAAATGAACTAAGCACTATACAGCATGGTGCAGTAATGTCACATTGTATTGTATGGAATATGTGTTTATTATATATATGTATTTTATATAGAAATGCACAAAGCACTATACAGCATGGTGCAGTAATGTCACATTGTATTGTATGGAATATGTGTTTATTATATATATGTATTCTATATAGAAATGCACAAAGCACTATACAGCATGGTGCAGTAATGTCACATTGTACTGTATGGAATATGTTTATTATATATATGTATTCTATATAGAAATGAACTAAGCACTATACAGCATGGTGCAGTAATGTCATATTGTACTGTATGGAATATGTTTATTATATATATGTATTCTATATAGAAATGCACAAAGCACTATACAGCATGGTGCAGTAATGTCATATTGTACTGTATGGAATATGTTTATTATATATATATGTATTCTATATAGAAATGAACTAAGCACTATACAGCATGGTGCAGTAATGTCACATTGTACTGTATGGAATATGTGTTTATTATATATATGTATTCTATATAGAAATGAACTAAGCACTATACAGCATGGTGCAGTAATGTCACAATGTACTGTATGGAATATGTGTTTATTATATATATGTATTCTATATAGAAATGAACTAAGCACTATACAGCATGGTGCAGTAATGTTACATTGTACTGTAGGAATATGTTTATTATATATATGTATTCTATATAGAAATGCACAAAGCATATACAGCATGGTGCAGTAATGTCATATTGTACTGTATGGAATATGTTTATTATATACGTATTCTATATAGAAATAACTAAGCACTATACAGCATGGTGCAGTAATGTCACATTGTACTGTATGGAATATGTGTTTTATTTATATATGTATTCTATATGAAATGAAATAAGCACTATACAGCATGGTGCAGTAATGTACATTGTACTGTATGGAATATGTGTTTATTATATATATGTATTCTATATAGAAATGCACAAAGCACTATACAGCAGGCGCGTGATGTCACATTGTACTGTATGGAATATGTGTTTGTTATATAACTGATGTATTCTATATAGAAATAACTAGGCACTATACAACATGGTACAGTAATCTCACATTGTACTGTATGGAATCAGTGTGTGTTATATATATGTATTCTATATAGAAATTCACTAGGCACTATACTGTACAGCATGGTGCAGTAATGTCACAATGTACTGTATGGAATATGTGTTTATTATATATATGTATTCTATATAGAAATTCACTAAGCACTATACAGCATGGTGCAGTAATGTCACATTGTACTGCATGAAATATGGTTTATTATAATGTATTCTATATAGAAATTCACTTAGCACCTATACAGAAGTTGAGTAATGTCACATTCTGTATGGAATATGGTTTATTATATATATGTATTCTATATAGAAATTACTGGCATAGGGATGGAAGCCTAGTTATACCAATTATTCTAAATTGGTAATTTAGTTAGTAGGAGAATGGTAACATTTTTTTATTTAAATCAGATTTTTTTTTTTTTTAATTTAAATCAGATTTTTTTTTTAAAATTGATTTTTGAGGAAAATATATTACCATCCAAAGGTTATTCCATCACAAAATGAAAGATTAGTTTTTAATTACCGTATATACTCAAGTATAACCGTCCCGATTATAAACCGAAGGTACCTATTTCAGGTAAAAAAAGAAAGAAACCACATTGACTCGAGTATAAACTGAGGGGGTAGGTAGTATTGCCACTAAAGATGTTTGTAAACTACAACTCCCAGCATGCCTTATTGCTGGGAGTTGTAGTTTTCAAACATCTTAGTTGCAAATACTTACAAGTAAGAGTAAAACCTTCTTTATTTGTGCATACTGTATGCACAAATATAGGAGGATTTACCCCTATTTGCAGTATTTGCCACTTAAGATGCAATAAAGCATGCTGGGAGTTGTAGTTTTCAAAAATCTTAGGTGGCAAATACTTGCAAATAGGGGTAAATCTCCTTATTTGTGCATACAGTATGCACAAATAAAGAAGGTTTACTCTTATTTGTAAGTATTTGCCAATTTCCTGTGAAAGTAAAAGTTTCTCCTACCTTGTCCGCGGCCGCGCGATCCGATCCTCCTCCCACAGCCTCTGCGCATCCGGATGATGTCACTACCGGCGCCTCTCACTTTGCGGCGCCGGGTAGCGACATCATCCGGATGCGCAGAAGCTGTGGAGCGAGGAGGAGCGGATCGCGCGGCCGGCGGACAAGGTAGGAATAGGCCTGACTCGAGTATAAACCGAGGTAAGATTTTCAGGCTTTTTTTAAAGCCTGAAAACCTCAGTTTATACTCAAGTATATACAGTATGTAGAATAAGGCTGTATATGTTTAATTTTTTTGGAACGTATATACTCGAGTATAAGCCAAGGTTTTCAGGCTTTAAAAAAATCCTGAAAATAGTTTAAATTAAACTGCACACAAAACATTTCTTTATTAAACTGCACACAAATCAGGCGGGGAGATGCAGAGCAAACGGCAGCCGTCAGAGAGGGTGATTGACAATTGAAAACTGCCCAGGTAAGTGAACACTGAATGAACTGGGGGGGCTCTGGGTGTGTGTGTGTGGGGGGGAGGGGCAGTTTGCCATACAGTAATATAAAGTATTAAATACACGTTATTGGCAATCTTAATCAGGTAACATTTGTTGTGTATAAAGTATCTACTGAATTATTTTAAATTGGTAATTTAGTTAGTAGGAGAATGGTAAATACAGTTTATAGCATTACATGTGATCAATCAATTTTACGATGAGTTACATGTTATCCATACTTCCTAACAGAAAAAATAAAAACACAGCCCAACACGACATGTTTGAACGCCCATGGGCGTCGAAACATGTCGCGTTGGGCTTGTGCATAAATTATTAGCAAATGAGCTTGTGCCTTGGTGTCGTCCTGCTATTTGTATTGTTTGAAGGAATTTAATATGTGTGGAAGTGGCCTACTGCAGGAACAGACACTAGCTTACTTGGGAGCCGCTGGAACGCATATTGTGTTTGGGATCTACAATGGAAATACTGGATTTGGCTATTACTTATGGGACTACAGTAATACAGTCCATTTAAAGGGAACTGAAGCCTAAAACAATACAGAATCAGAAGGCAGTACTGGCCATAATTTACCCTCGACTTATACTCGAGTCAATCAGATTTTCCTGATTTTTGAGGCAAAACAGGTACCTGGATTATACTGGGGTTGACTTATGCTCGAGTATATATGGAAATAATTTAGTCTAATAAATTAGTCTTATGTAGAAAACTTTGATTTAAATCAAGCCTTACTGACTAGTGATTAAATCAGTTTGATTTAAATCAAATCCACCCGGAGTGGAATAACTTGCAGGTCTGAGCAGGTTTGACAGGTAATTCTGCCGCAATGTGAGAGTAGTAAAACCAAACAGCAACATTACCACAGCAAGTTCAGATTTACAGTCAGGATTTGGGGTACAGGATACTGATTAGCTTATAGGTTGGGGAGAGGTGTGGTTAAATGAGCTATAGTCCCCACAGAGTATAAATGAAATAGAGCCTTCTTATAAAAGAACAAACCTCAAAGCCTCATGTTATTATAATAGCACTGCCCTAATAATTTAACATATAAACATATATTCTCACTCCCAGAGAATGGGCAGGGACATGCAAATTATCTCATTTATGCCTGTAGCTAAGGCACGTTCCAGATTGTAATACAACCCAATAGTATAGAGCAGGGGTGTTGAACCTTGACCTTTCACATGTTTGAAATCAACAGATCTCAGAATTCTTTGTTTACTAGTAAGTTTCTTCTTTATGTCCATTGTTTAATAAATATATACAGATGCAATACACCCTAATGATATAGAGCATATGTGTTTAACTTTTCTCATTTTCAAAACTACAACTCCCAGCATTCCCTGGCTGCACAGCATGCTGGAAAATTTAGTTTTCATCATCCTGAAATAAAGCCATTTTCCCGTCATACAGGCATTAGAAACAATGATCGTGCTTTAGCAATTCCTACCCAAAGACTCAAACACGCAAGTTATCCATCTGCCCTTCCATCCTGCCTAGAACACTATTGGAATAGAAAAGGATTATATAGGTTACTTTAGACAGCAGGATTTATGAATCTATTAACTTTCCCTCCCTTGCTATTCCACCTACCTGCCAGAATCTTGAGGGTCTAAATGGAATAAACCTGCAGGTCTGAGAATAGACCAGGCAATCCGCCACAATGTGCAATTCAAACTAAACAGCACCATTGGGCAGCCTGAAACCCTACACGGGATTCAGATTTACATGTTAGGTTCATAATTATTATATTTAACACAAAAATTCAGATTTACGGTCATATAGGGTTAGGACTGGGAGCACAGGATACTGATTGGCTTTATAGTTTAAGGAGAGTGGGGTTAAAAGTAGTTAAAAGCTCCCCACAGAGTATAAAATGAAATAGAGCCTCTTTATAACAGAAGGTACCCACCAGCCTCATGTTATTATAATAGCACTGCCATAATAATCGAATATATAAACACACATTTCTCCCTCCCAGGTTACCTAGAGAAACATGCAAAGTATCATACTTTACATCCTCTTTCCTACATACACACACTTCCTGTGTAGCATCCATTTTTAATGGCCAAGACTGTCACATGTTTTACAAACAGCTTCATCATAGGATGATATGCTGGCATTACTTCCTTTTAGTATTCACATGGAGACCCCTTGACTATCCCATATAAACTAGGAATCTCAGCTCTGTAAGTAAGTTCTATATTTTGTCCTGTACTTAATATAAGTCAGTGCTATAATTTATATACATTTATTTATGGTCAATACCCCACTCATTGGTAGCTCCTAAAAACGCAATGCAATTCCTTTGAAGAATAGTTATAGTATTTGAGGTTGAATAAAGACATAATCCATCCAGTCAAACCCATCTAGCAGTATGCTCATTTCCTGCTAACTGTTGATCCAGAGGAAGGCAAAAAAAAAAAAAAACCACCAAATTATTAAGGGGGAAAAAATTCCTTCCTGACCCAAGTGGCAATCGGAATTTGCTGGATCAACTCTACTTTATGTATTAATCCAGTAACTTGCAACATTCCTTGTTTGCAGAGAAATCATCCAGCTTTTTTTTTTAAACTGTCAATGAACCTGCATGAAAACGTCCACGGAAGACAGTTCATAGCTTTACTGTTCTCACAGTGAAAACCCCTTTTCGAACTTGAAGCCTAACCTTTTTCTTCAATTTAAGGGCTTCACTCGTGGTTCACTCTCGGATTTGCTCGATTTGCGGCCTTGGTTCCGAACACCAAACACAAACTTACAACCCTGGGAACCCGCCCCCCTCGCCCTAGGCCCACTTCTAGGGCGATTCCCTCCCGTTTTATCCCACACAACATGGTGTAATTTTGCCCCACCAATCGACATGATTTCACATTGCAAGCTAACCATTCTATTGGTTTGTGCAACTTAGCACCATTTTTAACGATAAGAACTTTTATGAATAACCTGTTCTTGTTCTTTTTTTGAACAAAGTGTCAAAGTGAACAGGATAATAGAATTTTTTTTCTTTTTACTGAATGAAATATGTGAAAAAGGCAAACCTTTTGCAAAATGTTTGTGTTAATTTGCATTTTTTTGTAGAAAAAGTTACGGGTTACATACAAAATTCTCCACTGCTTCTAAAAGCTCTAATTACTCCCAAAGACAATACCAACACATGCACAGATATGCCAGGAGACTCCGTGAAACCAATATCGCGCCATCTAGAATCAGACCATATAGAAATGTATAGCTTATTAAACGTACATAACTACCAAAATTAACAATAAACCCCATAATAAGTTACATATTTGTAGAAACTCCGTATTCCAAGTTTTTAGAGTTGCGTAAATTTTGCTCAAAAACTAAGGGACCTGGGACAGATTTTCACCAATTGGAAGTTTTATCTCAGATTTGTCCCTATTTCCTAAAAATACAAAATAAAAATCAGGAGACACAACCAAAGATGAGTTTTGTTAACAGTAATATGAAGGTGTTGCCTGTCCTGAATAAAAACTGTATGCCACATGCTAGTGGTGGGTTAGAAACCAGTCAACTACAATTGGGAGATCACTAAATCTTGTCTGGGGCAAGATCGGCATCCCTTGGAGGTGCACTGCCTTCCCCCATCCTATCGTTTTCTAGTATCTGTACCAACTGGCGCAGAAATGAAAAAATAGGACAGGATGCGCTCGGCTCGGAAGGCAAACAACGATGAATAAAAATTAAGTTTATTAAAAAATATCAGTCAAAACATTTGTAGAACATGGGGAAGTAAGGGGTCCTGGCTCGACCGTGTTCGCAGAGAGACTTAACGTGTATTAAATGTCTTTGGCCACACCTATTAAAGAAACAATTTAGTCTTGTTTTACAACTGATTGTATACTACATTCTGATTTCTGAAGGAATTTATTTCCCAACCCAAAAAAACCCCCCAAAATTTTGTGCAAAACTCTGTCAAATTTCGGTATTTAGCCTAAGGCTTGAGAAAGAATCTAGGATAAAGCCCGAAAGTCGCCAGATTGTTTGCACAATGTGCAAAAGACCCAGCTGTGACTCAAATATTTTTTACATAAACTGTATGAAGTGAGCAATTGGGATGTCACACGGGCAAAAGCACAGTTAAGGTGTGTGCCTGTACTTAAGCAGTAGAGGATGCAGTTCATCTCTATAGCTTTCAGAATGCAAAATGCCTCAAAACCAGGACCCTCAACTTCCCCCGGTGCCCGCTTACATCTAGTGATTTGATATGTTGCAATAACTTTTATTCATTGTGGTGTCCTATTGTTATGTTGCTGCCAAAATGAATTGGTGGACAAGCGTGTCGCCAGAAAATAGCTCCAACAAAAAACAATGGAGAATTGCAATTACAACAAACATTTCAGCCAGCTCTGCATTTAACAACTTTATCAGTTTTAAAATAAACCACCTTCTCAATTAAGGAAATATCCCAAACTATACATTTTTTTAAATCTACATACCTTCGTGTATGTGTAAAACGACCGTTCTTTCATTTTTGGACACCTTTTTAGTAGAATATCGTGCTTTTAGGCGGTTTTCGGTTAAAAATTAAGGAAAAGGAATAATTAAAGTAGAAATCTTGATAAAACCCACAATGTTTAAAAACCCATAAATATCAATCTCCCCAATGTTATGCACACATGCACGGGTGGACAGACTGGCCACCAACTAACCCCTGACCCCCAAAATACACTCCCTATGAACCTATATATTTATGGAATCAATTAAACTTTAATGTAATGTTGCTATTTAACATTACATGCAGAATTCTGAATGCAGTTCGCGTGTAAATTTAATTCTTTCAACAAATTTTGGAACAAATTAATATTTAAAGTTTGAAATCTGGCCAAAACACACATGACAATTAAAAAACTACTTAAATACCATGTCTGATAAAATGGTATTGGCGCATTCCCGAGTGAACACACATGGCCACAAAACTTTTAACCCCAAAGCAAAACCATGAATGAGTGGCAATTACAGAAAACCAAACAAAAAACCAGTACAAGCTCCAAGTTAAAATCCCCATTAAAATCTTAACACCCCCCACAAATGATATTATTTTTTAATTTTAACCTCCATCAGTAGATTCTTGCAGAATTCTGGACATTCTAAATAGTTACCTATTTATTTTTAGCAAAAAACATCATTCAAAGTATAATTTACTCAAACCCAAAATAAAAATAAAAAAGGATATCAATCTCTGATTCAAGTCCTGAATCAAATGGTATGCCACAGGTATGCCACAGACATGTCCACCAATTAACCCAAAAGGAGACAATTAATCTGTGCAAATTACAGAGAAATTAATTTACCTAGCTCTGTATTTTGAACAGATTACCAGTTTTCAAACTAATTCCTCTGAAACCCTGAAATACCCACACAAAATAGTATATTTTGGGACCCTTCCTGGCCCAAAGGTGTTTAAGAATTTTACACTTTTCAAAAAAAAGGAAGGCAGAGGATTGAAAGTTAAAAATGTTAGCCCAAGCCAGGTACAAGTAAAAATCCACAAAATATTATTTCCTGAATCTAAAGGACCAAATGCATGAAGCCACAGATAATAGAGCAAAAGCAGTTATGCTTAGGGCCTTTTTTAGACTAAGATAACGATTTTTTCAGCTAAACACCATTTACTATGAAACAAACCAACAAAATGACATTTGTATAACTTCCCACAATTCAGCTAGGGTAAAGTTGCAATTCTTTCATACATGCATACAGAATCCGCACATCCTTTTTGTTACTTTTTGCAAAGGTTCAAACTTTAAAAAAATTGTTACTAAAATACAGTTACAGTAACATATGCTTTCTAAATGGTCAGGGGGACCCAAGGCACGCAGGGGTTAAGTTCCATTCCAGTCATGAGCGGACACTTAAGAGTTTAAAGTCAAGGCTCGGGTGCTCCTCCTCGACCAAACCGTACCACGCAGCACCGAAGCCTGCCTCGTTTGTCCTAAAGTTTGAGTGTTAAAGAGAGTAGCCAAACAAGCTAGTTTTTACTTACTTGTAAGACAACAAGCAAAAAGATAAAAAAACTACCTGCAAAACAACACTACAGATCAGAGGGAGAGCAGTGCCTAGTCCCCTGGAAGGCTTTAAAGAAAGAAGTTTACTGTTTTAAAATAACAACTCCTTTTTCTCTTTTCAGTCGCAGGGGACTAGGCACAACAGGGGATGACAAAGACCCAATGCGTAGAAGGGAGGTAGGAAGGATCTATGCCTCAGTTACCGCAGCCACTAAGCGACCAAGGGGACTGGCTCTGCTGAGGCAAAAAAAACGTTTAACCGGTAGAATTTAAGAAGGGATGTGTAAGGGAAACTGGTCAGTGGTATCAGGATGTACTAAGTATCCACATCCTACAAGTAAACCAGTGAGCTTCAAGTTGATCCGGCAGAGCCCCTGGGAGAGTGATTAGGATAGAAAAAGGACACAGAGTATGCAAAGGCCCAAATCATTCTCTCTACTTTCTATGGTAGCACTCGGGTTATATAGATAATGAGCACATAGTCACATGATCATATGAAAATCAGACTATTGTTGGTTTGTCTCTCTAGGAAATTAATGGAGTTTACATGATGAGAACATAAACAACTTCTCTAGATAAGAAAGCCCTGAGATTGAGGAGGACAGGTAGGGAGCCTATGCTATCTTCATAGGGTTGGAATAAAACCACACCACTGAAAAAAGGAACACTGGAAATGTACTCAAGATATAAAACAAGGGCCTCCTGTAATGTAAATATGACCAGCAACACAATATGAACAGGCTATATAAAAGGATGCTATATTGTTAAGCTCATGAAGGACCAGTTTCCACAACGGCAGATTGACCATGTAGGACAGATGTAACCAGTCAACCAAAAACCCCCAAGCCGAGCAGAAGAATAAACAGCACCCATGAGGGGAGCAGTCCCAGCCCACAGTATAACAGTGCAGGATGGCAAGAGTCTGAGGCAAAGCCGAGAACATCAATGAGAACCGGCCAGAAGGGTGAACAAAGCCTTAGCATAAAGAAAATGCTCCATAGGGCATGACAAATCCGTAAAAGCCGAACAATGTCCAGGAAGGGAGTTATCATCCTTGGGAGAGGATGGACATAGATTAAAAGGAAGAAACCAAGATCTATGATTTGGTGAAAAGATAAAATTTTTCAAAAATTTGGAAAGATAAGATGGATTGAGGGTAAGGATAGCTTTTGTCCTAGGAGGGACAACAGATGGTTCAACCCAATAAAGCAACCATCCAGACGACATACGAAATTTTTTAAAGAATACAATGGCTTAAAGGAAAGGATTACAAGAGAGAAGGGACAAGGAGCTGAAGGAGAGAGGGTCAAAGGTTGGACCTGGAGGCATGAATGACTAAGGAAAGATCCAAGTTGCCTGAGACAGCCGAAGTTGACGGGTGTGAGGACACTCCCTACAATAAAGTCTGTTGAATCTCTTTCCTGTGGGCCAATCTACAGAAATAAAACCTGGAAAACCTGATTCTTTAAAGTGACCAGAGAAAGATCTTGTTTCAAGGCCCCATTTAAACAAAATGCAGCAGCACCATGGAAAGAACAACCTAGCTGGGGAGGGGGAAAACCCATATTAAACAGACCCAAGGAGACATATTTTTGCCAGTTGGGGTAATGAACTCTGGCAGAAAAATGCTTTGGGACTGCTGGCGCCATGTAGGAATCACAGAGGAGGGAATGCGTGTTTCTTAAGGACATTCTACTCACCTCCCCCTCTTCCTTTCACCCCCACTCCTGAAAAGACCAGTACCTAAAACGCTTAAGTCCTCACCTATGGTCTTTACAAAGTCCTGCATACTTACTGGTAATCTCCATTGTCGATCCGGTCCGATCCTCCCCATTGGCACTTGGTGACAGGTCGCGAGGCAGAGCAATGTGAAGACGCGCTCTGCAAGGAGGGTGTCTTCCATTGGCTGCCTCCCAGACTGTCATGACAGTTGCCAGTGGGGAGGGGAATCGAACCGGAGCGCGAGGGAAGATTCCAAGTAAGTAGGCAGAATTTTTGTAAAGTTACCCAGAGGTGAGGACGTAGCGGTTGAGGTCTCACCTGGCGTACTTTGCTGGAATGGATGGGGAAATGGAAGTATTAATTGGCCTTTAAGGAATCAGATTAAATGCCCACGCCCAAAAAAATGAGGAGCGGGAGATCTGAAGTGAAGAATGGACCATCAAGCAGGTCTGGGAAACGGGGAAGATGAGGATCCAGGTTTCTCCAAACAGTTGATGAGAGAAGCTCTGAGAACCATTGCCCACCGCAACAACGTAAGGGGGGTAAGAAGATGGAAAGAACCCATGCGTTTTATCTTTTAAAGAGCCTGGGAATCATGGGTTAGCGGGGAGAGGAAAGGCGTTATATACCCAGCTGGAAGGAGCCAGGGGACCAACAGAGCACCACTAAGGCAACCAAAAGGCACCCTTGCAATAGAGAAGGAGGACATAATATCTTTTGGGCCTTCCCTTCAGAGGGCCAGCAGCGCTTCAATTCATTCTGATAAAGCACCAATCCCCAGATACAGAAATACAAATTAATGGCTGAGGAAGTCTTCGTCTTGTTTAGCCACCCCTAGGATTATAGATGTCAAACACCAGACACGGCCCAAGCGCCGAACACCGAAACCCACCTCTTGACCAAGTCTAGATCCGGGAGCCGTTACCATGGGCAATTTCACTCCACATTAACCCCTTGATGGTTTGAGAGAATCCACCCGTTCCCAAAGAATAAAGGCTGGTACACACAACACAAATGTAGTCCGTTTGACTTGATATTCGGACTAGAAGGTCTTCACATACGCGGAGGAAGGATATCACCCGAAGGCGGATGCAGGCTCCTGAAAGGCCAGACCTTTGGTGAAGAACAGGGAGAGTGACCTGTTGAATTGAATATTTAGTAGTACCTACCGCAAAATCTATCTTTGGTTCCCTTTTGAGGAACCAAAGATAGATTGGAGCGACAAACCCGTGTCAGAGAAACTGGGGTGATCACACGGGTCTGAAGAAGTGCTGGGGATCGAGTATAAAGCGCCTTGCGGGGGTCCATTGGATGGGCCAAAAATTCTTTTTGAGCACTGAGTACACCTGCAAGGTTCCCTGTGTCTGTGGAGGGCTGGGAAGCCATAATCTGAAAAATAGGAGGCCTGTTCCCACCCACACGGGAAGCGGATAGGTCAGGCTAGGCTTGGGTTGTCTCCCGCAGGGTTGAGGCTCCCCTCATCTACGAGAACCACCCATGTGGCTGCTGCCTACTCGGACGGGGCACCCCCCCGCAGCAGGCTCTTGGTCGGTCTCGGACGGCAGCACACCACACACCAACGGACAGACAGCGGCCACACAGGCGGGCAGACCAGTACTCTTGCCCCGTCGCCTGCAAAAGGCTGCTTAGAGCCACAGCCTCTGCCCCCCCACCCCCAACCAAACGGCTTTGAAGCGAGCTACGCACCGCCCAGCCACACCAACCAGAACCAACCAACACGCACCCCCCACCCCAAGAAATCTGGGCGACAGGACTTCAGGGCTGCTCCCCACGTTAGATTGCCCCGCCAACACCCCACAACAGCAGCCAGGCGGAGACAGCTTGGCACCAACCTCTAGCCTGTCAGCTTCAAAGGGTTCGATAGGTACCTCCTGATAAAGGGTTAGCCATACCTCTATAGTCTTGGCAACTAAGGCCAAAGCAATGGTGGGGACTGCAGGGCAAGCACTGATTCGTGTAAAGATTTGCTTTTAAGAGGTCCTCCATAAGCTGCATGGGAGTTCTTCAAGGGACCCTGAGGAAGTAATGCAAACGCCAACCACGTGGGGGATTCTTGAGAGACAAATCAATGTTAAGGGCCAAGCCTAGTGGGTTTCTGCAAACCAGTACAGTAGGTAGGTTACACGGGGTGTTATTAATGTTTTCACATTGGACAGATGGCCGGTCTTGCACTATTTCCTTAAACCAAAAGGAACAACCGTTATAAAGCGCCAAGGCAACCTTGCCGTATTAGAGACCGTGGGCCACCACCCCAACCATGCTGATGCCCCCCCCCATGACAAACCCAAAACCAACTGGGGCACAACCCCTTTGCCAGACCTTGCGCCTCACACCACAGGAACACGCAAACTGGCACCTTTTTGTATGAGCTCGTCAGGTCCTTCCAGTAATAATAATATGGGAACAAATCCATAGGGAGAACAGGGGCAGAAAAGGGTAGGGAAAAAAAAATGGCAGAAACATGGCAAGCCAAAGGCTGAAAAATTTTTAATAATTTTAAAAAAAGGAGAGATGGCAAATAGAAGAAAAAGCAGAGTTAAACACAGCAAGACTGGGAGATTTAAAGATGGAGTACCCACTGTGCCCAGAGAGGCAAGACAAAAAGGAAGTACCACAATGACAAGCCAATAGGAAAGGGGAGAAAATGTCCCGTTTTTCAATTTCGTTGTCTTTCAATTATGTTCAACAAATTTTTTTTTTCAATTATGATCGCACACCCCCATCACCCCCCCCCCACAAACGTTGTGTGCTAACCCAGGGGGGGGTTAGGGGGGTTTAGTGTTTATATTTGTAGCAAAGGAAAAAAAACATCAGCATTGACAGCATGTCTACTTGTTAGCCCAAAAGAAGAGGGGGATCGACACAAGCAGACAGGAGAACGAGGACAGAGGGGGGGAGGGGAGAAAAAAAAGAAAAAAACAACCACAAAAAAAGGAAACGACCCCCCCCCCCCTCCCCCTCCCCCCCCCCCCACCCCCCCCTCCCCCCCCACACCCCCCCCCACCCCCCCCCCCCCTTCACAGCATGAAAAAGGCAACTGGTCCCGGCTCTGAATGCCCTTTCCATGGAGTGTGAATGACAGGAAACAGGGGGGTATGAAGATAAGGCGGTGCGCACAGCAAGGAGCAGGGGCAAGCCGGAAGGGGGACACGGAAGACCGCAAAGCAGGCGGGTGGGCACGAGGGGGGGGAACAGGGGAGGAGTGATGCACCGGCGGCGTGGGGGGGGGGAGCGGAAAAAAAAGAAAAAAAAAAAAAAAAACAAAAAAAAAAAAAAAAAAAAAAAAAAAAAAAAAAAAACAAAAAAAAAAAAAAAAACAAAAAAAAAAAAAACAAAATAAAAAAAAAAAAAAAAACAAAAAAAAAAAAAAAACAAAACCAGAACAACAACCCCAACCAATTCAAAAAAAACAAAAAAAAAAGAGAAAAAATATAAAAACAAAAGAAAAAAAAAAAAAAAAAAAAAAAAAAACAACAAAAAAACATGGAAATAACAAAAACAAACGTTGACCACACCAAACACCCCTTCAGTACAATTAAAAAAAAGCGAACTAATATTGATTTCTGACATGTCCTCACAATAAAAACGTACCAGCAAAAAACCTGCCTCTCCAAGAGAGCCAATTGCATAAACCCTTGGGCTAGACTAGACTGGTTTTGTCTTGCAAGTTGGCAATTGCATATACCCACATTCTGACACATTTCTGTGAAAAGCAAATGCCAGAAACGATATATTTTTTGAATTCTTTACACACCTTAGCTGCCCTTCTTTAATATTTATGTGCAGAATCGGGTCATAGTTCTTCATTAAAAATTTCAAACGTTAAGTAGATTTTCTAAAAATTGAAGGAAAAAGATAGATGATTTTAGGTGAGAAATCTTGCAAAAACAAACTAAAATAAAAAAAGCCCACTAAATATCCAATCTCCCAATATGTGTGACAGAACATGCATGGGGTGTGCAGAGACCCACAGCACAAACTTGCAGAGAACGTAACCAACTCATCATTCAAAACGTCAATTAGGTGTACACAGAGGCTGGTTCTCCATTAACCCCAAATGGGGACTAAAGCATAAGTGCAATTGTAGAAAAAAAGATCAAACTCCTACATACCACAGATTCTGGCAGTTCTTGGTAGAAAGGTTGACTGCTAGAAGAGCAGCAAGAAGACCAAACTAGAAACACCCAAGTACAAATAAAAACACCAACTAAAATATTGATCTCCACGTTTTCCCCGAACTAAACAAGTTACCCCACTTGCATTAACACACGCAGAGACACTGCAAGCAAACAACTCAAAAGGGAACAATGAATGACTCTGGAACACTTTAGATAAAAAAAAGGACCCTTGACTTTGAAATTACTAAACAACTACTTTGGGAACAGCGACATTCTCAGGATTTAGTGTGACAACCTAAATTTGACATGTGAAATTACTTACGCAGGATAACCCCATAACATCAAGGAAATGTAAATTCTCGATTAACAAGAAAGTTATGACAGCACTGGGTTTTAAACTTTCACAAAAATCATCACATCATCTTGGAAATAAAAACAAGTTTGAATAAGTTATAGAAGTCGAAATCCAAACGCCAAACTCAATGAATCCTGAAACGTGTTTTCATGAAGTGTTTTTTTTCTCCACTTGGCAAAGATCAATCCTTAAGATGATCAGTATTGATCATGTAGTATTGATCTGTGGTCTGCATTTTTCTGTGCACTTACAGTGTAGGCCTTGAAGAAGGGCTTCTGGAGATAGCAGACACCACAGGAAGTCCACTGACATCTAAGGATTCCATTCACACTGTGGCTTGCCTTTAAATCAGGGACGGGCTATCGGTCATGGCAAACAAGTGGTTATATATCGCAGTCTCCACACCCAACTGATGGGGGATTGAGGGAGCAGGGCCTTTAAAGTGGACTGTTGATTGTTTACAGCCTCCTTTGACCAGTTTCCCACAACATTTAATGGGATGGCAACAAAAGTTTCGTATGTCTGTTATGCAGATTCCGCATTAGGAATCTGCCCTTGTGGCACCCCATTTTAAATATTTATCACAACTCTAATCTCTGCGTGGAGCTTTCTCTCTTTCTAGACAAAGGAATCATCTTTACTACAGGTTTCCCCGTCCCTCCACAAAGCAAGCCAAATAGGAGGAGTTTCCGGAGTTTTAGGACAGTGGAATAAAGCAAGAGGCTTGAGGCTGACGGCAATGTCACCAGGGCTCCTGCACAGAGAGATACAAAGAGTATACGATATACGTGAAATTATATTGTCTGCGGTACAAAAACTTTTGTGGCGTTAAATCTCCTTTAATCTGTGTTCAAAGCTACATCCATAGAACCTTGCACTTACCACACAGTGAAACAAGGATACAAGCGGGATCCAACAGGCCAAAGGAAACACAAGCCGGTCATACTATGTATAGGCTAAGAAATTTCTAGGAATTAAAGAACACAAGAATCACACTTACTTAGCAGCCATACAAAACCATTAGCATCTAGAATCACAAGCAAAACGTGGGAGGAAACTCTTCATAGGGACACTTTCCAAGTGGGGAAGTACTGACTTAGAGGTGAATGGCCAAAGGGGTAGGGCGGCCTGTTGTACGGCTTTTACAGTCACTTCGAACAGTGACTTGTAAGCGATTTTACGGGCAATTTCACCGGAGCACCGAAGAAGTCGCAGCACTCCTTTTTGTCCTTAACCCCGCGCTTAAACGATTACATCAGGTGAGCGCGGCGTTAGGTCTCGTTTGCGGCACTCACGCAGCCGAAAGCAAAGTGATTACCAGAGGCTGAGTGGGTTCTTAGGCACTACGTATTTAACGCCGGCTATAGCGGGCGGTGAGATCCACCCAGAGTCCAGCAGCCTCTGGTAATTCCCGTTGCGGGAGATGTACCAGAGCATTGCGGCTCTGGATGAATATCCTATTATTGTCATGATTGGTGTAACTTTTTAACGCCAGCAACTTAGGGAAACGCTCCGATCCGGATTTCCCCAGAAAGCCATATTAAACCAATGGCCTTGCCAAGCGCTCTGTAAATCTCCCATATCTGTGTTTAATACAATAGAAAAAACATCAGAGTGAAATTTAAAAAAATAAAAAATTAAAGGGCAATTTAAAGAAAAAACCAAAATTGACCTAGATTAACTATAAAGAAAATACAGGTAAGGTAGTAAAGTATCTGCCCTAGCACCCTTAAAATGACCCTTCCTTCCATATCTACCTGACTTTTTGTGAAGTCAAAGCATGCTCAGTTAAATCACTACGATGGCAGCACTTAGGCGAGGGAATTTCCGTCATGCAATTCACACAAACTAGCTGTCATCATTCAGTTACAGCTAAATTGCGCACAGCAGACGAACCTGATATTTAAATCATTTGATGGTTAATGTGAAACATAAGATTCAGATTGATATAGGAAGAAATAGGGGACAGACCACCAAAAATGGTAAAGTGATTTAAATAATGAATAAACAAATTACATACCTAACATATGATGCATGAGTTTGTCAATTGAAATCCCATATACGCTCAATGACATCTGTACCTGCTCTAAAACTTTCTCCATTTTTATTTAACAAAAACAAGAAAATGGATCACAGGCAAAAGAGATTTGTTTAGGATTGACACCTGTTTCGACACTAAGTACCCAAAAATAACATGGTGCAAAAAACAACCACATTTTAATTTCCCTCCCAGTATTTTACTCACGATGACCGTTACAGTTTGAAAACAGATGATGGTTGGGTTCCTACCACCCCACTCACTAGGATAAACTGGAATGGTGCCCATAAACACAGAATCGCAGCTTGTTCACGATATTGGAAATCGCGGTTCCTCAGATGTTTATGGCGATCCATCCACGATAAGCCAAATGATTTTCTCGGATTGGGCCGTGACATTTCTTACACAAAGGTAATTATGATCGTACGACCCACAGATTGTAGGAATTCATATGCCTGTCTCAGGTGGTCAGAGACCAAACGGGGAGAGGGAGGGAGGAACGGGAGGAAAGACAGGGGAGGAGGCAAGGGGGAGAACAGAGACCAACGGGAAGGGGGGCGGTAAGGGAGAGACAAAAAACGGGGGGAGGTGGGCACACCCCAACACACCACACAACGCCCCCCACCAACAACACCCACCACCCCCTCCCTTCATCAAAGAGGGACTGCAGATTCCGTTATCATTACGACAACATCCTTTACAGGAATGCCTGTGTCTGTAAGAACATAATAACGCTGTCAGTATGTTAAGGGGAAGGGAACAGTAAATCTTAATCAGACACATAGATAAAAGATGTAAAAATAACATGGGCATGTACACGTACGATGGCGGGGGCTGACCTGTGTGAACAATAGTATGCACGTACGTTTCAGCCACAATAATGCGCGTAATGGGCACTTGCGGCCCATCGGTCGAGGCTCGCTGTTATCCACACAGGCTGATCCCAAATGGCGGTGTGCCCGTCTAAGTGCCATACACGCATAATGTCAGCTAACCGGCCGTGCTGGCTACCAAATCATGCATCGCGGGTTTGCCTCCACGATAAAAAGAACGTTGTGTATGAGGTTAAGAATACATTACATTTCTTTGATTCCCCCAAGTAAAAGCGAATGGTAACAACTCTATTTTAAAATGTACTAAGGCTAGCACATTCTTTTAAAACAATTTGAATGACTGATTGATCGTTGGTATTTCTTTTCCTTTTCCCATAGTCCTTTGCACCAAACGATATTAGATCTTTTGAGTTGAGTGACAGGTTGAATGACAGGTCTTTTCCTATAAATGCTGTGATTTCAAATATGATTTCTTCCGAATCTAACAGCTCAGATGTAAAATCTGCAAAAGTTTCTGGAGAGTGGGCTCTTTCTGTATCTTAATAGATAAATATGATATTAAATTTTATTAATGTGAAAATTATTAGCACAGTTTGCATGTCTTTAAGTTGAAATGGGATTTCCCACTCACTGGTTTAAGTTTGTGTACAAAATGTTTTGATAGTAAATGTGAGGATTTTAAGTTAAGAACATCTTTTACTACAAAACTTTTAAAAAAGCACTTTTTCATTGGTGTTATTAGGCTATACCCAGGAGAGTGAAATCTCCTCTGTCTCACCATTGCTAGAAAGAGAAAAGGAAGGTGAATAAATGTCAGAGCAGTGGCTCAGTTGGGGTTTCCTCCGGGTACTCTGGTTTCCACCACAATCTTAGGACTGGTTACACAAGTGAGCTCATTGACTGTCAGTGTTGTTTGAAGTTGAAAGTAGTAGAATGGCTGACAGTTTGCCACAACTGATTGGTGCGTTCTATAAGAAACTAGCCCGTGATTTACAGACATGTCCGATGGGACAAGAAGACTGATGAGTTTTTTGAGTTGGGTGTGCCCAAAAAAAACCACAGACAGATATTTAGGCACAACCAGCGATAGGGAAATATCAGTTGGTAGGCCTGGAAAAAAACTGAATGTGTGTGTACCAGCCTGATTTTATGGTTGGGGTGTGAGGATAAGTGATTAGATTGTAAGCTCTTTAGGGTAGGGCATGATGTGAATATATATGGATGTAATTGTGCCAGGAAGATGGTGGCACTTTATATATTTATAATAATAAAATAAATACAATTGGACATAATTCCTAAAAAAAAATGCTCTTTATGTAGGAATCTTTTAGAAAGGGCTGTGTAAAGGAGTTAGTTTTACCATTACAGGCACAAGGAATTGAGGTTCTTTTCTATCAACAGAATGGAACGGACATCTCCATGCCAACATTCCCCAAGGTACACAGGATTGTGTCATCAGGGCATTTCCAGGTGCGGGGCAGTCAATGCTGTTACCTAAAAAGTACAAAAGTAACAGAAACCTTCCCATGCTGTAAAGCCTAAAAGCCAATCAGGGATGTTTCTCATGGTTGAAGGGACCATTACATCGGTAACATGATTTGTTGTTATTTGTAACCACATTTACCTAGGGACATTGCATGTAGCCAATATAGCTTTATATGATTTATTCTATAAAACTTACCTGTGCCCCGTATGACTCTCCCCTGAGGTGGCATTAAATAGATTCATGCATTTCTTCGGCTGTTTTCAAATGTGCAACCTTTACAGCCTGGACTGTTACGAACACGACAATGGACAAGCAATGAAACTTCAGGCACATTTCTCTTAATTCAGGGGTTTCCTATTGCCAGTGCAGGACCCAATCCATTAACAGTAATATTTAAATTAATCTGGCTCAGTAAAGCATGTCTTTATGATAATTATGAAAAACACATGACAATTAAGAAGAGAATTACAAATATAATGCAAAAGGCCTTGGGCCCACTTAAAGTCAATTATTACCTTGTTTTACTAATTAATAGTAGAGAATTTAGTAAAAGGCAAATGGTTCACACCTGCATCGCACTACTGCCTTTAAACTTGCCAGTCGAAGGGCAGCCAGAGATCATTGGGATGATTTTTGTAAAAGCCTGGGGTACATTCTTCCCCCGCGTCTACTCTGTAGTTGCCCACACACTTGTTGTTTCGCTCTTCTGAGCAGAGGGGAGATTTGGTCATTAAATGTGAGGCAGGATGGACTCTCTGCTGCAGCTTGAAAAACATCTGAAATACCAGATAAGGAAATAACATTAATACTGTTCTAAGGAACGTTCACAGTACGCACACACACGGGTAAACTGTTGGTCTCCATTCTTCCAAACTAGTGTCAAGGATTATTATAAAAAAAAAAAAACCCTTACATCGTACCTCAAATAAATCCTAAATCCATCTCTAGATAAAATACGGAGAAGTAGAGCTGGAAAGTTCAGCAATATAATCCTGCTTGACACAGCCATTTGCGGCCGTTAATGCTAGGAGATATCCAATTCGATTAGGTAAATGCGAAGGCGTAAGTTAGTTTACAGTGACAAATTCTACATTGCAAATGACTAATTAGGTTGATATTGAAAAAGACATTCGATGTGTGGCCTAGCTTTAATCATTGTAACTAATGTTTTCTAGACTGCAACATGACCAAATGCTTGAGATTTCCAAAAGTGGTTATGAGCAAAAAAAACAAACAACCCCGGGTTATTCAATAAAAAGGTTTTATGTTAAAATGGTGCTAATTTTGCCACAACCAATCAGATGTGAGCTCTTCAAATGTTTAACTTAAGTTCTGATTGTTGGGCAAAATTAGCCCCATTTTAAACGAAAGCTAAGAACTTAATTGAATCTCCCTGAAAGCTTTTTGGTGTTTTGCTAGCCTTGGTGCAGTTTTGTGTTTAGCTCAGACTACTGGATAAAGAATAGATTTATGTTAGGGGAATATATCTGTTCGGAACGATGGTGTTAAATTAGGGCCTCCGAGGATAAACCTGTCACTGGAAAAAAAGCAGATTGTTGTACTACCAATATTATGTATTGATGCTATCCATTTGTCAACTGCTGGTAATTAAAGACCTGTAATTAAAGACCGATACAAAGTGGTCAACTTCTGCCCCCATTTTTTAGATAGATGGATTAAATAATGCTAGACTGTGGTTAAAAAAATATGCTGCTTGTCAGCAGTATTGGAAAAAACCTTACTTCTGTTAACTTAATCCTTAACAACAGTGACAATCTGTGATTTTTATAAGGATGTATCCACCCCTCTAACTGGGTGCGGTCCAGTTCAAAACGTAGCTGAGCTATTTTATTAACAATCTATTTATAATGATAACTGACCTTTAAGGAACACGGTGCACTAATAAACTCTTGATGTTTAGAGATTTCAATTTTGTGTAAAGGGTATGTCCACCTAAGAAAACGACTTTTGAGGTTTCAGTTTTTATTGATGATAATAAGGAGCGTGTCTTACCGCCGTTCTTCAAGGGAAACATGCAAGAGCCAGGAGCGAACGGTAAGATATGACATCGCACTCCTCGACCGCAGGGTCAACGAACGAGAGCGGGGCACTTGCAAGCACGTGATACCAAGCAGGGGGACCTGGCGGAAGATGCAGTGGAGGATCGCGGAGACGGGAAAGTTTCTTACCTTAGTCCCTGGCTCCTGCAGGTTATGAGGAGAATGAGAGGAAGGTGAAGACACATGACCTCTCCCGTTTTTCAATAAAACTGAAACCCCAACTTAGTTTTCTAGGTGGGACCATACCCTTTAAAGAGGCAACAACTAAACACCCTTCTGGTACATTTAGTATGCTTTGGAAAAAGCCTTCTTTTCTTGGCCCAAGAACCCCCCCAAAACTAAATGTATTTGAGGCAACAAGCCCAACAGAAGGCATTGCAATATGGAGCTGCTATGGAAACAAAGAAGTAACCCAGAAGCTTTTTTAACTTGGACATACTGAGAAATGAAACCAAGCCAAAAATCCATCATCTACCTCTTAATTAATTTATATGTAATTACCATGGGTCATATTAAGTTCACCTGCCTCATATGTGCCATTCAATTCTTGCAATGGGCAGGGTGACTATATATAAATACAATATTACATTTGGCCATTTGTCTAGGTACTAGGAACAGGATAAGATAGGATCTTTACTCTATGAATGAATCAGTGATGCACGATAGATAACAAACCCCTAATGCCTTTGGGTTTTATCAGACTAAGCCTTCATCTTTAGAATGTAAAGAATAAGGGAAGAAAAAGAAAGATGGAATTACCTGTGGTTTTTCATGGTCTCCACTCACAGCTATAGGGTACATGAATACTTCCTCCTCCCATGATCCTCATGGGTTGCACACGACTCCATGCTGGTCAGGATCATGTTCAGACCCAAGTATGTCCCAGCTCAGGGGTATTGACTAGATCGGTTCCTAGAAGTCCAATGAGTAGGAGGAAAACATTAGAACACAGACAAACAATGATGCACTCTGCTGCTTTCCTCTATGTACCCTATGACCTGCCTTCATGGTCAACTACAGGAATAAGCACGTTTACATACCTGTGCCAAAGAACCTGAAACAGCTTGTTGTTTGTATAAATAATCAAATCTGATTTGTTGTCAAGATAAGAATTTCGATGGAAATCACTGATTAAAAGGAGATTTTTTTTTTCCGAAGGTGGACCCAGGTACAGCAGGGGTTAAGTATTCCACCTCCAGGAGCGACACTTGAATATTGAAGTTTTGCATTGGTCTGGTGCTCCTTCCCCTTACATTATTTACCCCCTGCAGCACCGCAGCCTGCCATAAGGACTTACAAACTTTGTTAGAAACACACTTTAACTCATCTACCTGATATAAACAAAACACCCAGATACTCTATATACCAGCCAGTCAGACCCTACGAAGTCTCGTGAGACGAAAACGGTAGTGTCTTGTTTGCTTCACGGACCACAGCAAAGCAATCTGAAGGAGGCACTCCGTACGTTATAGGCTGTTTGTGTGTGAAAAGCGAACAGCTAGATCTGGCACTGCACTGTGAAACTGACCCCAATAAGGAGTATCGGCCCCACTGAGACTTACAACTCAAAGGACAAGGTGAAATAGAACATTTTCTATTTGTAATAACCTATGAAGCCGGAGATCCGGAGAGGAACTGACAGTGGTTACTATTAGCTCTGTAGTCCTGTCTGAGTGGAAACATTGAATCCTTTGCTAAGTTCTCACCGATGTTTCACTTTGATCACTTATCAGTAACAAGGAAATAAGAAAGCCTTTGCTGACACCACATAGCCGGTATTTACAATTTTATTGGAACATTATGTCCCGTTTGGAGTGAAGTATTTGCACTTGTTGCAGCTGCGTCTGGATACATTCGTTACAACTCTGGGATAAAACCGATTTTGGACACAAGTTACTGCGCCCTAATTTCTTTTCTCAGATGATGTGAAGTGCTGGTAGGGGGACGCCCCAACGGACAACTTAGCTGTGGCTGGTTTAGATTGGTGTATTATGTTTTTATCTATGTGTGTGGGGATACAATGGAGGGAGGGAAGTGGTGGGTTTATTTATTTATAGAAGTCTGACCATTTCACAACCGTTGTGAATAAAGGTTGTTTCATTTTGATAACTTATTTTGGTGTGAATGCTTGTTTGCAGCTCTTTTGGATACTTTTTAGTCCAGAGGGTGTTTTTGCTCTGCACTTGTTTTTCTATGAGTCTTTTGTTGTAATCCCCTGGCTGCACCGCACTAGTGCGTAGCTTAAAACTTTGAACAAGTGGTGCCGCTCACATTACTGTATTGAACTATAAAGTTTAACTGTGTTGATTGACGGCCAAGTGGACTGCTCTGCAAATCTGATCTATGGAGGCTTTGGGAGTGAGGATTGTTTGCTTGCAGCAGCTGAAACATTGGAGGAGTTAGCGATAAGACACTGCGTCAGGTTGTTTGCACTGCGACCGGGAGAAGGACCCAAGCGGGAAACCTGGAAGTCCCGCCCCCCCCGCGTAAACAGATTGCACCAAAGTAAATTGGCGAAGAGACCAGCAAGGAAACTCCCGCCCCGAAGGGCCCCAGGGCCTTACCTGGATGGACAGAGCACGTCGCTATGCCGGTCTGGTATAGGCAGAGTGATGCGCTTCAACATTGGGTTCTGCAGCTGTAGCTCCAGTATTCATTGAGCCTCTAAAGACCTATGGCAGTCATGTTAAAAAGGAACGGCTAAGGTGCACATCAGAGGAGGGGGACTGTCCTGGTCTGAGTAGCCGCAATGTGGAGGGTCTGGAGGGGATACCTTCCATCTGTTCCTTAATAGATGATCTGTAATGCAGACATGGGGGAAAACCGCCAGGTCGTTGTGTATTACAGAGGGAAAGGTGGAAGGGGGTTTACCTTCCAGCGTTCCATAAAGTAGTCTAGACAGCAAGGTGGTAAAAACAGCCAGGTCTGGGTGGATTCCAATGGCAGGGGGGCTTGCTGTTAGGGGGGGATGTCCTGGTGCTGGAACCCCCCCCTTTCTTGCTCTGCTCAGTGCAGTCTGGCCTATTCTACTTTCTCGGTGCCCATAATGTTACATGAACCGTTATAATAGACTGTTTACAACAGGATTGTTATATAGATTGTATATAGATATATAGATTGTTTTAGAGACTGTTACACATGGATTGTTTACATATTTGGTTATATAGATATATAAGATTGTTATATCAGACGTTTTACATGATTGTTATATAGATTGTTATATTAGATATATAGATGTATCTAACGTTACATGGATGTTATATAGATTGTTATATAGTAATAGTATTGTTATATAGACTGGTTACATAGACCGTTTATATAGAGACTGTTACAGGATTGTTATATAGATTGTTAATAGATATATAGATTGTTATATAGACTGTTACATAGACCGATATATTACTACTGGAGTTTATAATAGACCGTTACATTGGATTGTTTATATAGATTGTTATATAACTTTACATAGTGTAATCGTTCTATATAGACTGTTACATAGACTGTTACATAGACTGTTACATAGAGACGTTACCATAGACGTTGACATAGACTGATTACATGAGACTGTTACATAGATTATGGTTTACCATGGTTAATGGAGCTGTGAGTGAGAAGCACGCAGTTGTAATGTTTCAAAATGTATCAGTCTGCCCTGTTGACAGCATCAGCATAACTAATAACAATTTATACAAAACTGCTGTATACAATGTTAACCTGCACTGCCAGAGGTGATTTGCTGAGACCTGGGGTGGTTTTATATACCATACTTACGTGTACCTACTTATACTGTGGATGGAGCTTAGGGAGCAGGAATTAAGAATCTGAGGTGGTAGCAATTAACATTTCATTATATATATTACTATATACAACAGAGGATTGTTCCATATTCCATATACAGAATGATAGTTCAATGTGCCCATACTGGTTTCCCCAATGTTATCAACCTTCCTTACTGTAGTAAAAGGGAACCGGTATGGAAAATTTTCTGTTCTTGTCCCGATAGGTCCCAATACCAACAATATTCAGCAAATTCTGTCAGATCCGTGTCGTCCACAGCTCTGGACTTTGAAGGACACTAATGATATTGAAGGGCAATGTGGATTCCAGTAAAAGCGAACATTAGGCTGGGACAAATGGCCCAAGTTTTTCATCTCAACCATTACGCCCACGACAGTTCGGCAGGGACAAAGCACTGTTAGTACAGCAAAATGTCTCCTATGGGAACCCCCACATACTGATTTACCGACATTGGTCGTCTGACGCTAAAATCCCCTCCATATTTTTTTTAGCCCAACCAACCGATACAGACATATATAATATATTATATGATGCATATATAATAGAAGTATATGGGATTGTATTGGTCATGACCTTCCTTCTGGTTGTGTCGGTGGTAACCCATTCAGGAATCCCCCCCTTGAAATCCTGGCACTTGCCCTAATGGGGAAGGTGGAAGGGGTTACCTTCCAACTGTTTTCCGTGTACATTCTTGCAGTAGAGGAGAGTAGTCCGACTAGCTGAGCGGACCAATAGGAAAAAACTGAAGCAGCTGCTGGTGCAAAACTTCAATATTAAGTGCCGCCCTGGAGCGTGGAATTACTTAACCCCGTGCTTGTCCTGGGTCTCCCAAGGTGAAAGACTGTTTTAGCTTTAAAATCTTTATATTTTAGTTAAAAAGGTTTATCCTCTGTCCTTCTCACAGTATGTAAGACTTTGCCTCTAGGTGGCTTTGGAAGGGACCAAGTGAACAACATTATTTACCGATTTTTTTTTTTCCATTTGCATATTGTATAATATTTTTCATATTCTTTCACTATAGCTCTTAAATTGCTGCGTTTTATAATTAGCTTTTCCAATTCACATCATGAACCTTCCTAACAGAAATTAAGTAAGACCCTAAACGCTGGCCATACACTAACTCGACTTACATTGATTAGATTTCCACATAACAGATGTCAATCAGTAGGTGAAATGTTCGCCCGCCCAGTTCATGTTTAAGATTATAATTGATCTACATCATAATTTGATTTACAAAATGATTGTGCCCAGGCAAGTTGTAGGAATTCCACTCCAAAATCTGGAGGTAATTTTGTAGTGTATGTGCAAGCATGTATACAGACAGCACCTAGCAGTATGTCCATTATATCGGAAAGAAACCAGAAGCATAAGAGTACCAGATTATACCCCACAACATTTGAGAACATACAAAACGCCTTTCAAATGTAACCGATATAAACCCTTGACTTAGCATAACAAGGACAAAGTCAACTGCCACTTCTGTTACTGATTAACACTAAAATACTACTTTACTTCGTAAGGAATGGTTTTTCCCATAATTCTTGATAGTTTAGACCAGTATTTAATAATCGCCTTCTTTGATAAATCGCTTCACTGGACTGAAGAAAAATAATATAAAACATGATCGTCTGTTAGTTATTTACTTTATTTACTTACACCATCATGTTCCCAGTGTATAGGAAATAAATCACAAAAGATATCATTCTTTATTTTTTATCTGTAAAATTTGTTTGTGTTTACAAGATATACCGTTATTACTTTTTTAAATTGTATTCCCTGATTGTAACTATTGTTATCCTCTGCCAGTTATATTGTGCATGAGCAGCTCAACTATAATGGACAGACATAAATGCAGTATGAACACACACACTACCTTTGGATATCCTCCATGAGTGTTTGGTCTTGTGAGATCCAACATAACTGACGCAGTCCCTAATGTTCCCCTATCAAAGTCTGGTATGTTGAAGAGGTGAGCCAAGCACACTGGGCTGCTTTCTCAAGATAACATAGCTAATGCTGGGAATAAACAATTACCAATAGTAATGTGTATTCTATTACCCTTACAATTACATGGATTTACCCAGAATACTAGCTATGATAGGAAAGAAGAATTGCATTGGTACCATTGCAGAGAAACCATAGTACCGTCGTTTAAAGGGAGGAGTGCCATTGGAGTAAAATACCCAATTACGTGTTCGATGGGGTATTGAACAAACATTGTAGCATTAAAAAGAATTTTTAGAATTCCTTTTTTTTTTTTAAATCTTTTTATTTTGTTCTCATGACAATAAATTATAACTTATTCATTTAGTGATGGTAGGAATTTACATGCATTTCACTTATATGTAACATTGTCATAAGGAAAAATAATATATTATTACGTAACTTTACAGTGATTTCAAAAGTTATAGGAACAATAACAACTTGTAATTAACTTTGTTCTGTTTGGTTATATTATTCATTCCTGCTGGTCACTTGTGTTGGTGTTACACTATAATTATCATTCGGATATTCGGGGTGTCGCCCGGTTTAATTTAGGTTTTATAGCAGTAGCGTCCAAGTTGAACCAAGAGTTCCAAAACCTTGTTGTAATTTGGTGGGCATTTTCTATTGAACATTATAGTCAGTCTATGGAGGCTAGGTCTGTATTGACCGTCTACATGTGACAATCCATGAAGTACATAGTGTTTTGCTGCGGCATACAACAACAGTTGTATTACTAGATTTCTGGAATTTCTTCTAGTATCCCAAGTATACATTATTCCTCGTGTCGTCGGAGGTATTTTATAGATAATTGAGTCGATTATAGTATAATTTTTATTCCAGAAGTTGTTTGATTAGAGCACAGTCCATTGAAGGTGCCAGAGTCTGCTCCATTTGCTTAGATTGGCGGATTTCTTGTATTGTGTTCTTAATTGGGCAATAACGGACTGGAGAAGATAAGCGTGTGATGTATAATTACCCTATTGAACAAGTCTATTAGTAGACTCTGGTGAAGCCAATCTAGGTTGATTATAAATATGGGGATTAGTGAGTATCTATGGTATGTATGTATTTCTTCCACTTATTAGTCCAGAGGAGTCATTTCCGTTTTGTATGTTCTTGTATCAGTATCTACCAAATTGTAGATGTAGCTCCTTTTGGGGGTATTATGATGACAGAACAGAGGTATAGGGGATAGTAACTTGCACGTAGTTGTCCAAAAGTTCTGTTGTTGATGCGTGTCGTATTAACAGATCTCTAATCTGTATGATTTGAGGGAACATAGTTTTTTTGCCAATGAATTGTAAGTCCATTAATTGTTGAGTTTTTATCCAGCTGTACCGAATGTTAGTATTCCCCGGGAATCCATCATGTGGTACTTGGGAAAGGCCCACTAATTGTGGATAGATTGTTATTTTTTGCCAAAGGGGAGTTCTGTGTTGTTTTTAGTTTCTCGACAATTTCACTGCTGGTATGTAGTTTGGTGCAGGGCCACTATATGCAGTTCAGGTTGGCTAATATATGCAGATAGACCCTCCAAATATAGCGTTAGCATGTGGTCGACGTAGATGGAATTAATGAGTTCTCAGATATTACAGATCTACTATTGGAATGGGAACGATATCCGGTTAGTTAGTCTGGTGCCTTATCTAGTGGGTATAAGGTAGACTTGGATCAATTTCTATATAGCATTGACGGGGTGTTCCTAGTGGTATAGGTAGACTTGGTTCCAACTTTCCTAGTATTGAGGTGTCTGAGGTATAGTGATGTTAATCTGAGCGACAGTACTTTAAGTTCTGTGTGTTGTCCTTGGTTGTTGGCCCTGAAATATGGGATGGGAGCGTAATCGTTTTGTAGTCGAGGACCTCTATTGACTAGACAAACAAAATGGTGACCAGGACAGCCTTGACAGGTTCCTCTGCCGAGTTTAAAGGGTGTGAGGTTTGCTGCATTACAGATATTCTCGCTGTTTTTTTTAATCAGAAGTAGTACTCCCCTAAGAATGGCCATTCTAGCATATCAAATGATTTTGTGCAATCTAATGAAAGAATGACTTTATGCCCTTATTGTTGTGATTGACTTGGGTTTGGTAGTGTTCGTCTGATATTGATGGTGGTGATTTTCCGGGCAAGAATTGGTTTGATTGTTTCCTATTAGTGCTGTAGTCTGTTTGCTAGGATTTGGCTAGGATGGTTTAAGCAATAGTAAATGTTGTCTTTGTATAGGGATGTAAGCAAGTATGGTGTTGTGCAGGATGTTTGGTACATTTGTAGTAGAGGTGCTTTGAGGTATCTGAGTAGCGTTTAAATCTTGCCAGTAGTCTTTACATCTAGTCTTGGGGCTTTCCTGGTTGATTGCTTGTTGGACTTCTTCAGTACTAAGAGGTTTGATCCAGGGTAGTTCGCGGTTGTTCTGTGAGGGTAGGAAGTTGATTGCGAGATTTTTATATACTTGTCTTGTATAAAGAGGGGATAGATTCAAGAGAAAAAATATTATCCCTCTTTACAAGGCACTGGTAAGACTCATTTGGATATGCGGGCAGTTTGGAATCCCATATACAAAGGACATCTTGGAAATGGAAGCAGTTCAGAGAAGGGCAACTTAAACATATAAAGGGAATTGAGAGGCTTGACTATGCCGCCAGATTAGACAAGTTAGGGCTGTTTGAAATTAGAGAAGACAACATTATGAGGGGATTTAATCACAATACAAATATATTAAGGGGCCATACAATAAACTCTCTGGTGCATTGTTACTAACGGTCATATCAGAGGACTCGTGGACATCCTTTAAGTTTGGACGAAAAAAACTTCAGTTAGGAAAGGTTTCTTTACAGTGAGAAACGGTGAAGAAATGTGGAACTGTCTCAGCAGATGTGGTAATGGCAAGTTTATGAATAGCTTTAAAAAGTGGGCTAGATAAGTTTCTAACAAAATATTAAGAATACTATCTATTCTTTGAGATGGTTTAGGTTTAGGGTAACCAACACTGGGGCATGAACATCCTCTCGATAGATGAGTGACATTGTTGTATTTGTAGATGTGGTGGATTGGTTTATCTCTTTGGGTAGTGATCCCACGGTTCATCTTGGGACAGGTTGAAATCCCCCATACAATTACATGGCCCTGTAGGAAAATCTGATAGAAATAGTGAATTTTGTGTTTGTTAATTGGTTGGGGCCTAGCTCCGGTGGGGTTTCTGCCTGGGATTTTTTATGCACTGTTTCCACTGTAAAATATGGTGCTGAACTTCGTGCCCTGAACTGGGCCGTCAGCCGGCTTCTAAAGTGTTTTGGTTTGGGACCCTCTGCAAAGCATACCAACTGGGGTTCTGCGCCTGGAGCGGTTCTCCAGATTATCTCAGTTTCTCTCATAGAGTGCAGTTGTTGCAGGAGATCCCTAGATCAATGGCAGAAGGGTTAGGCTGGCTTCCAACTGTGAAATATACATCTTCCGTCTCATTAACTGTATGATGGAGTTTCTGTAGATCGCGGTGGAAGAGACCCACATCCAGCTTGACTTCCTCTAACAGCGCAGTGAGAGAGGTTTTATGTCTGTAATAGCTACAAAGAAGTGAGCTAGAGGAAGTCCTCGTTAGGTTGTTGTTGTGTCTCCTGTCGTCTCCTGTCTGTGCCACAGGTTGGTGTGAGTGTTTGTAAGGCCTCTGGATTGGGGATCGCGTCCACGCCTTTGGCGATGCCTCTGCTTGTCTTTGGCTTAGGCATGGTTTAAATTTTTATTTTGGGTAAGCGACTTAGGTAGGTTTCAGGATATAAAATGGTGCGGAGCTGTGCTGGTGTGCAACTTCTCACAGCGCCATCTTGGACGCTCCCCCCCAGAAATTCCTCTCCTATGTTGGATTCAATTGCTTAGAAACTTGCATAGTTACAGAATGTTCGATAAACAGGTATTATCTTATATAGCTACTTACCATATGCACGTACTATTGTTTTCTAATGCTATGTAACTACTAACAAGACTAACCTTCTGCTTTCTTAACTTTAACTTACATCTGTTTTATTTTGTTTTTTCTTCTCTTCCTGGTCCCGACTGGGTGTTCTCACACCATTTGGACTTTTTTACTCTTTTTTTTAAGGATTGGACTATTATACCAGGATTGTTTTTAGATTCATCTTCTTCCTTTTATTTTATGTTAAAACTGACAAAACAATAAAAAAAAAACCAGAAAACACGGTGTACAAACTTGTAAAACACAAACATTGTCATGTAAAGCATGTTACAGATATTATCAAATGTGTCATTAAAGGACAATTTAACTTACCATTTCCCCGATCCATTCTGCAAGTACCAGGGTGAGGTACCTAAAACACTAAGTCCTCACCTCTGGGTACTTTTACAAAAGTCTGAGTACTTACTTGTAATCACCCTTGTCGCTCGGTCGGATCCTCCCCACTGGCACTGTCAGAGACAGTCCGGGAGGAAGCCAGTGGGAAGACACGCCTGCCTTGCAGAGCGAATCTTCCCAATGGCTGCCTTGCGACCTGTCACTCAAAGTGCCAATGGGGAGGATCGACCGGAGCGACGAGGGAGATTACAAGTAAGTACTTCAGGACTTTTGTAAAGTACCCAGAGGTGAGGACCTTAGCGTTTTAGGTCCTCACTCTGGGTACTTGCAGGAGTGGGGGGAAAGGAATGAGGGTGAGGCAAGTATAATTGTCCTTTAATTCAAGGTCATTTAGAAACTCTAGGTAATTCCTTGGGAGTACAGCCACCCTTGCTGCTCTCTCGCATCCTGCCCCTACCCTCAGCTGCAGATTCTTGTCTAACTTTGCCCCTTCACTAGTCGGAAAGGAATGGAATCGTGAGAGAAGATAGAATTTAAGTCCTAAACCTGGATACAGCTAAAGGAGAAGGTAAATTTTTCTTTCATTCAGACTCCATGGTCCTAATGTCCCAACCATGAGAAATCTACATAACGATTAATTACTCTAGTAATTGCTACATCCCACGCATCTCTTGTCTGGATTTGGAAAACATTTGGCCATATTATAAGCTTCTGTCCTGAGTTACATTCTTGGTTCTTTATGAACAATGATCTGTAGGATTCAAAATAAGGCTAATGTTTTGAGGGGGGGGTATACAATAAATTCTTCACATATTCTAAGCATGTGAAATGTCGCTGATGGATAAAGGTTCTAGGTAAAGGACTGAAATGTTACATTATATTAACAAGCATAAAAAACATTATCATGTACGAAAATGACAGTAAGTTACAACAGGTTTGCCGTGACCGTGGAACATTGTTGTGGAAGTTCCATATGTGCATAGACCTCAGTTTATTTTCCCTGCCTAGCTTACTTGTTGGAGTCCTCACACACATCTTTATGCCCCTCCCTTTACAGTTCCTCACAGAAAAGTCATCAAGTCATCAAAACCTTCTGTTCACAAGCGAAATGATTTGTGCCAATAATTTCTGTGATTGCTTATCCTGTTGTGCCATCTGTGCTCTCTGCTTGATAAATCTCACAATCTTTGCTCAGGGCCTGCAGAAGAGTGTGTACACAAAGGTTAGCTGTATGCTGCATAACAAAATCCAGGGCACACAAGGGGGCAGTAATATACTATTTCATTGATTTATTTCTGACCTGAAGAATTTAGTAGTCGTGACAAGGGCAGAAGAAAGTCAGGCATGCACGTGATTTCTAGATTGAAATCTCATTGAAAGCTCAAATGATTTCATTAAGCATGCCTTAGATGGAAAGGTATAGAATAACAAAAAAAAATTCTCTTCTTTCCATCACGCTGTGTTAAACTAGGTACACACATTACCAGTTTTGAAAGATGGCAGAATCTGTAAGAATCTGGCAGATCCTTAGAATCATCCTTTATCATAATGTGTGTACCCAGCTTTAATATATTAACAAGGTATTCAATAAGTTCTTATTGTAAAATGTTGCTAATTTTGCCCAACCAATAGATGTTGGCTTTCAAATGTTAAATAAAAATCTGTTGGTTGGGGCAAAATTAGCACCATTTTAAACGATGAAACTTTTATTGAATCTCCCTGTAAGTTCCTGGACACGGCTGAATTTTTTTGATTTAAAAAAAAAAAAAAAGAGGTAACAAAGTTTAAATTGTCTGCGTCGTTAATTTAAAGGACAGTTCAGTGGAAATTATCAATATTTATGAAATTGTAGTTTGTGTAATGCCTTCTTAGTATTCTACATATTCTCTCCCATTTTAAAAAAATCTGTTGATTTCATACCCTTTTGGCTGTTGACATTAGTGAGCTGAAAATTTCAGGTTTAAAGGTCCTTCTTCTTCCAGGATGCACCACATCCTTGGAATGTTCCTAACAGTAATTTCTATGATTGGCTGTGGGATGGGTCAAAGATGCTCAGATCTCTACTGAGCCAACTGAATCAACCGAGCGGGGCCAAGGGCAAGACCATAACGGTCTCTAGGGGCCTGCAAAAACAGGAAGTCAGTTATTTTGGTTGCATTCATTTATACACAGACAAAATGCTGAGTGGCAGATTAAGGTCATTGGGATTGAAAAAATACTGTCTTTTTTCTGAAAAGCATATGTATTTGCACTGAACTTCCCCTTTAAGCAATTTCTGGGCTGTAGACATTTAAGTGTATATTAACGTCGTAGTGAATAAACATTTAAAGTACTATACTTAACTATATCTAGAAAATCACATTTAAATGGTCTGTACAAAGCGAATTGCGAGTATTTGGGAAGCAATCAGAGTAAATCCGAAGCTGGTTTAATATGGTTTTTAAAGACTGCACAAGGTACAGATAGTATGAAGAAAATGTACTGCTCTATTGCACACCATAGCCTTTCCACTGGGGAATCCCAGAGGTGTTATGTAGATGTCATCCACCCGTCAATCAGTTCTATCTGTAATCATGAGAGAGGAGGTTATGAATAAATTCTTTTTTCATTTATTTTTTAAGGAGAACAAATAAATCTGGGAGTTCATTCCAAGCAGAGACACTAAAGCAGGCATTGCACAGCTCGATTATTTGATTTGAACCAACCAGTCAAAATTCCCCAGCTGTGTTTTTTTTAAATCAAACACTCCATTTTTTGTTAAAAAAAAATTTGTCCAAACTGGTCTTACGTTTTGTGGACCAATCTGTGAAACATCAACCATGTATGGCATGTTATACTAATGTTTTTTATGTTTGGTTTTATTCTATTAATATTGAAAGCCAAATTTACATTTCCAGAAAGCAGTTCAATCAGGAAACCAACAGAGATGAAAAAACATGAAAAGACATATAGGGGGTGCGTTTAATATGTTAATGTGTGTATCTTAACAATTTATTGCATGGTCTTTATATTGGTCACATTTAGCTAACACTACACAGTTCCTAAAGTGGAACAATAAAAAGACATTACAATAAAATGTAGATTACACACAATTAAAGGGCAAATGTGGTCTTTGAACAAGTTAGGGTTAAATAAAAGCCTGCAGTCTTTCTTTGAAAAGCCCTAGATCACATCTGTGGCTGAAGTCTGTGAGAAAATGATATTGCGACAAATGTTCAAATTTCCTGCTTTAAGTGACATCACCTGATCTCTGCCATGCCACTCCAACCCAGGGGCAGAGAATGCTCAGTTGAGACATAATACTGAGGAAAACAGGAAGTACCTGGGGGTAAATTGACAGTTGACGATGGGGAGAGCCTATTAATGCAAGCAGAGGCTGTCACATGATACAAGCTGGTCACATGGCTTGTAAACAGGAAGTATTCAGACGAAGGAGTAATAGCTCTGAACCTTTTAGCAATAACTTTTATGTATAGATGTAATTTAGGTTCATTTTGAAGGTATGATGGAAAAGCCATTATATATAACCTACTAGTTTGGAAGAATAGGAGAACAGAGTTAACCTTTAAGAGCATGTTAGTGCCACGCCATATGCTTTTTCAGATATGTCCATATCTTTCTTTACCATCTACATTATAAATAAAAAAAAAGGCGGACTTACCAAGTAGTTAATGGTGTACTCTCCTCTCCGTACCATATACCTGAAGAATCGATGGTCAGCTACTACAAAGCATCTTGCAAGTATTCTTAAAGGGTTCCGGTCCAGCTCTCTGTCTTTTCTCCCGATGAACATTAATTACCTGTAGAATGCCAAGCAAACAGGTATTAAACACAACAAATAAATTCAAACGGCATGCAACAGAATTCGCCATCATTCATCTCATTTACTTTAATGTGAAACTTGCTTCACAGCTTTGCTGATCATAAACTTACAAAGTCAACAAAGCAATGTGGCAATGTTGCAGGTGCATGTAATGAAGTCTAGAAAAACGAGTTGGCATTTCTACCCAGCCAACACAAATTCCTGGGCTATTTACTAAGAAATAATTGAATAGTAATAGGTGCGCAATGATGTCAGTGGAACCATCGTCCAATCGGATGAAAGATTGATTGATGACGGTAATTGTGTCAATTGTGCGATCTTCTATGGATGGTCAAGGCAATATAGTTGGTGCTATTTTCACATGCAAATGCAAAACTGGCTGATGGGGTCCAATATTGCTTTGTGTGTACTAAGCTTAAGTATACCAAAGATCTTAAAGGAGAACATATTAACTTCCTCAATCACAATAACCATTAAAATTCCACAGGGTGAAGACAATAAATAGGTAGTAAACAAACTGTAGCCTTCCCTTGCTGCAGAGTGATTGTGGGGAAATGTGAAGTTGTCATTTTTAAACATTTAGAGGGCTACTGGTTGCCTGCCGGGGGTTTGTCTCTCCCCTGGTCTAAGTTGGATCTGCCGAAATACTTCTACTCTGCTTGTTGGTTCATCCAGATCTTCCCCTTCACTTTGCCAGTAATGAGACCTATAGGAAGACTCCTATGCAAGAAGGTTTCTTTGCTGGTCAGATCCCTAGTGAACGGGGAACATGTACTGGACCAGGGGAAACGTTATGAAGTTTTCAGTTTGAACGCTTATTCACCCGGGATCCTCTGTTGGCCACCCGGGCATTTTGGATAAGATAAAAGTTGACGAATAGGTGGAGGGAGCTGCGAAACTGTGGGAGAGAGGTAGAGTATAGTTTTCATTTAAAGCCATGTTAAGAGCTGGGATCACCTACTAAATATATAGCAGATGACAGGCAAATTCCTTTGGAGGTTGATAATACTACTATTATTTCCACATACAGATTTGTTCAGGATTAAACCGTTATGGTCCGTCTTGGACCCTAGTAATATTTTATCGGTGATAATGGCTAAAAAGAATGAAGCACGTTCACTGTTCACACACATACTATAGCTGGAAAGAGCATTATCATTAACCATCATACAAAGCACTAGACGCTGTCACTGCTGTTTTGACAACGCTTCCATATCGGAGGGGGGAACATTTTAAAAGCCCTCAACAGCTCATTTTTTTGATATCACGCAGGACGGTAACATAAGCAGAATCAAGAAAAAATGATGGTAACTGCATTTAAATATCTAATACAGTGAATGTGACTTGGTTCAATAACAATCTGTTACTTTGCCTTATTCTTTCTTGAAACAGAGTCGTGCTGCCAAATTGGGATAGTGCAGGGTGGACAATGTGCTGCCCGCTGGGTTACTTCTCAGCCCTTTCCCATAAACTGTAAGGTTCCCGGATGGATACAGGAAGCGTCTCTATTTGAAGGAGAAACTAAACTTAAAGGACAATTATACTCACCTTCCCTCTGCTCTCTTCTTTGGTCAGTACCTTTTACCAGGTGAGGACCTGAACCGCTAGGTCCTCACCCCTGGGTTTGCGTAACTTGCAGCATAGCCTACTGACATGCATGCTCCTGTAGGCTCCGCCCCCTCCTCTCCTTGCACGACGAGGCCAATAGGAAGGCACGCTCGTTGCAGAGGTGCCTCCTATGGCCTTGTTGCCGACCGGGAGGAGGGGGCGGAGCCTTCGGAGCAGCGTGTTAGTAAGTCTATGCTGCAAGTTACGCTAACCCAGGGGTGAGGACCTAGCGGTTCAGGTCCTCACCTGGGTAAAAGGTACTGACCCAAAAAGGAGGAGTGGAGGAGGAGGTGAGTATAATTGTCCTTTAATTTTGAAATCCTAATATGAAAGCTTTCTCCCAGAACACTATACTTGTAAGATTCTTCTCAGTAAGTTGCTTTTAGTACTGTGAGAAATAGATCTGTAACTAAGAAGGTTTCCATGTTGTTGCCAGTACAACCACAGACCATGAAGTCATCAAAGAACCACGCCCCCTGACCCCAGTATTCACAGTCTCTATGCACAGAATATTTTCTATACAGATGTCTCATACCAGTATGGAAGTTCCTAATAAGACTTTGAAAGCTACTTGTTGTAAACCCTGCAGTTTATTTACCAGTCAGTGTGAGTTGCTGGAAAATAAATGCAGGGTAACAAACCACTTTCAAAGTCTTATCAGGACACACCAGGTAAGGCGCCAGTTTTAGAAATAGAGTTCAGAAGGTCACAAGTTTGAAACCCAGACTTAGGGCACGGCCACACTGCAACGCAATCGCATACGATTTCATGTGCGATTTTGTGTGCGTTTGCGCATGGTTTTTTCATAACATTGAAAAACTCATGCAATTGCGATTTCAAATGTGGAACGCCAAATCGCAACGGACGCCTAAATGCGTGTTTTCGGTGCGTTGCCGCGTTTTCAATGATATGAAAAAAACGCAAAAAAAGCGCAGCAGTGTAGCCTAGCCCTTACCCCCTTTTTAGTTTCTATTATGTTAATAGTAAAGATAAACAGGGCTATGTACAGAAACTCGGAAACGGCTTTTCCGTCTTAAAAGTCACTTAAAACATGTACCAATGGTTAACGTGACTTTAAGACATAACCAACGGCCAGTTGAGGCGGTACGCAAAAAACTATTTTGCACAACCGCACAAAATTATATACCGAGCCAATAACGACCGAGCCAGTTTCGGAGGATCTCTGTGCTGTTATGTGATTGGTGTCAACTTCTAAGAAGCAGCCTGCAACTTCCTTGGTATGATCTGTGAGCAGTACAGAGCATGTGCTGCTCAACAGATCTTTCTTATTCCTGGGATGAGCTATCTAACTGTAATTTCTACATTGGCTGTTGGATGGGTAAAACATGCTCAGATCTCACTGGCACTGAATCAACCATGGGCACGGAGCACACAAAACAACCAACACTAAGGGAGAGAGTGTCTGCAAACAGGAAGTCAGTACTTGGAAAATTTAATTCTGCCAAAAATACACTTGAAGGGCAGATTATGGTCAATAATTCAAATGAGAAAACACTCCCTTGTTTCTAAAGGGCATCTATAGTGGGAAAATTAACTTTTTCCCTTCTTTCCATTTGTGCTATAATTCCCCCCAACCCCTAGAGTGTTTTTTTCGGATTCCCTCTCTGTCCTGAGTTACACCGTTAGAAGAATACATGATTGCATTCCTCTACTCCTACTTGGACTGTCAATCAAATCCCTGTGACTGATCCCCCCTCCATGCTCTGTAACAAACATAGGAGATAAAGCATTAGCAGGGGAGAGAGATAGCTTTGATGGTAGATATAAGGCTGCATGACCCCTTCTTAATAGCTTTCACTGATTGATGATGGGTCACAAAGTGAGAGATCGTAAACTGTACTGTTCTCCTTCTTCTTCCATGTCTCCAGGACAGCTTTCTTCTATGGCCACGGTGGTGGGTGTGTTTTTCAGGATGTTGAACTTTTAACCCCTACTGCACATGATAAGCTTGTCGGTTAGCCGGAGTTGAGACATGGAGGAGGTGGGTAAACAGAGGGGAGGGGGAAGGGGGGAGTGATTCACACAGATCAGACACCATGGAAAAACAAAGTCACTGACTAGATAGGATGAAGGCAGCACAGAGTACATGAATTTAACTTTGCAAAGGGGCAATGTGTTTTTTTCACTATAGATGCCCTTTAAAGGAGCACTAAACAAGTAAAAAAAACTATATGCCATCCGTTTCATTATTCACAGGGAGGGTGACACAGTCGTCGAACTTACCTTATGGGTGCTCCACTCGCAGTTCCTTCATAAATGACAGCTCTCCCAATCACGTGCCTATCTTTTGTATTGGTGAGCATGGCCAAAGATAGGCGCTTGGTCGGGAGAGAGGGACAACACGGCTGTCATTGCAGAAGAGCTGTGAGTGAGTGGGAGCCCCGGTAAGGTAAGTTCGGCGGTTGCCCCTGGTTGTCTATTATTCACAGGGAGGTAAGAATAATCGTTCTCACCTCCTGTGAATAATAGAAACGGATGGCATAAGTTATTTACTTGTTTAGTGCTCCTTTAAAAAAAACGTATGTATTTGGGGTGAACTTCCCCTTTCATGTTTAGCCCTTTTTAAGTTACAAATATAGTTGTTGAGATATATATAGGGGCTGGTATCTACAATGTAGATTAAGATTCTGTAATAAGAGGACAGCTTTATGCAGGCCATACACTAAACACACATTGCTTCTACTGACCAAAACACTGCCATTCGTTTGTAAAAATAATATTACACGTTTTTAATTTTTTTTTTTAGAAAACGCATTTTCAACATTAATTTTCAATTGATATTTAAACACAATAATAACCACAAAATAAGCAGGGAAGGTTGTTGCTACAATCGTTCCAATATTGTGGAAATACTGCACAGTGTATTCATGTAGGGAGATCTTTATCAGACTTTAACCCTTTCAGTGCCCCGCACATAGAATAAACTCACTGGCAACTTTCCCTTTAAAAATAAACACATTTAGGCGGCCTTAGCTATTAGACCTCCTATTGGACGATGATAAGCTTTATACATTTTAATGTTTTCCCCAAAAAAACATAGGGGTAGGAACTTGGGGGTAATCCCTATTAACGATAAACTGAAAACACTGGAGAAGGTTTCCTATGAGCTTTCTAAAAAACATTCTTTACACCTATTTCCTCCTGCTACACAGACACACAAAGTACAACGTAATACATAAGAAAAATCAGAAAAATGTGTAGCCAGGGGGACAAAATATGAGACAATTCATATAAAACGATTTAATCCAATATGCTACATTAAACTCATTTTTATGTTTAAGAGCCCCATAAACAGAATACATAAAACAGATCGCTTCCCTTTTTTATTGTGCGCTCTTTGACATTTCCTCTGCTGGGAAGTAATGTTTTATCAGTGCTGTAGCAGATAATGATTGGCTATATCCCATGTTCATGAATTGAACACCAGAATCCTGCTGCTCTCAAGTCTAGAACAAGATACACCCACACAGTAGCTGTTCTTTAATTTAGGCAAGTGAGTGGGGTAGCAGATGAAGGCATGGAAAACTAGCAGCACTTAATGGCATTTTGGAAATGTAAAAACGTATCTCACACAGAGGCTTTCTATGTTAACGCACAAAAAGAAATCTGTGTTTTTTTCTAGTGAATTTGTAGCAATAAAAATAAAAAATACTAATTAGGAATAAAATTTAACGTTTCTAAGTTTTAAAAAAAATGCACATATGCAGATAATTGGATATAAAACAAACCTTCATGGTTTTACAGTGTCCTGTTCATGCGTGAATAGGTCTTCATTCGGTATAATATACCCGCAAACATTGGATGACTTCTGAGGGAATAATCTTGATATCTTCAGAACGGTATAAACCAAACATTGTCTCTGGAGGTGTTGCCACAAGCCTCCCAAAGGCTAAAAAAAATACACAACAGAAACAATTTTGTAATATGTTGCAAATGGAGAAAACATGGGACAGCAATGTACACTTTAAATATACTCTTAAAGGCAGCAATTAGATGAATCTGAATACTTTTCAAACCTAAACGTGTGGCTTACAGGCCCAGCTCAGCCCCTGCCCTGGATAAAGCAGAATGCATAATCACACTGGCCGCAAGGATGTTTGAGTCGGATTGGACAGCGCAACATCAGTTACGTATTCCCCAAACCTGCAATACCGGATATACTCGAGTAAAATAGATAGAAAGAGACTGGCACTCACTCTCAGGATACAACTGCCAGGGTGCTCCCAACAGATCGAATCGTATAGTAGAAATAATAGATCAGGGCACTCTGGTCTTTACACAAAAACAGGTGGGTTTATTCACATCACATCAACATGGCAACGTTTCGGTTCCTGGCTTGATAAAGGCCAAGACCAGGGACCGAAACGTTGCCATGTTGATGTGATGTGAATAAACCCACCTGTTTTTGTGTAAAGACCAAGGAGTGGCCTGATCTATTATTCTACTAACTCGAGTATAAGGCGAATTTTTAAGGCTTTAAAGTTAGCTTGAAAACCTAACCCGACTATACTCAGGTCAAGTCCTAATTTAGATCCAAAGTCTGCAATGGCGGATAGTAACCAGTAGGTGGCGTTGTGGTTAACCTGCATAGAAAGTTACAGGAGCTGCTTCTGCCTTACAATCCTTCCTGCTTCCTGTAGTCTGGCGCTGGACTCACTCAGCATGTCACTGCTCATCTGGATGGCTGTAAACTGATGGGTCTCCTCAGTTTGGGGCAAAAAATAGCTGCTAGTACAGTGCAAATGACAGCTTGAAACTACAACTCTCAGGTGACATTTTAACTATTGGAATCAGAGAGTCCTTTACTATATGGGTGTCAGAGGGCCCTTTACTATATGGGGTTCAGGGGAATTGTAAATGATGGTAAGCTTAATAAAGTTTACTGATTCTTGCCACTCCAATGTTTAGAAACAAAATCCCAGCAACAAAGCATGCTGGGAGTTGTAGTTTCCAAACATTGGAGTGCCATGGATTGGGGGTTACTGGTACATGATTTGGCTATTACTGTATGGATTCAGTATGGGAATCTACTGTCCATTTAAAGGGCAATTAATTTCTGCCCTTGTTATACCGAGTCAATCCGTTTTTACAAATTTTCCAGGTAAAAATAGGTACCTCGACTTATACTCGGATCGACTTAACTCGAGTATATACGGTAGTTATAAAGCTGAAAGATATAAGACTAACCTAAAATGCTGCACAAATCTCCTGTTCAGAAAGTTGGAATGGGCAAGTACTTTTTTACGGCAGAGGAAAACATTTTGCTGCACAAAGGTTAGCCCTACGTCTGTCAGCTTCCTAACTACTGCAGTGTTGGGAAGGGGGTGACTGACCTATGCATTTTCATTAAGGGTAGAATTGTCCTTTAAGTCCTTCCATGGGTACACAAAGAGGGAGTGGTTTGTAAGGTACAGTTATATAATGTTTAAAAAATGTACTCTAAGGAAAGTATAAGATCAACCATTAAACCATTAGTTTAATGTTTCATATTGTATCGGTTGCTATATACACCTGTACCTGATGAAGGTGTTGGTGCTTGTATTGAGTTAAAGGGCATGCCACCCTTATACAACATTTTTGCCAAATGCTAGTATGCCTTCCTCACGCCCAACGCTATAAAATATTTATAGAAAGTTCCCGATCTTTACTTACCTTCCCTCTTCCTCCGACGCACGGCCGGCCTTCTGCTTCATACACTGCACGCAGGGGGCTGGACCGGCAGCTGGTCCGTGATTGGCTGAGAGGCAGCCAATCACGGACGGGCTGCCGGCTTCTCAGAATGCCGGGGAGAGAGGGAAGGTAAGTACAGTTTTGGGGTTTCTTAAAATTATTTTTATGCAGTTGGGGCTGGGGAAGGAACCTAATATATGGCAAAGGGGTTTTATGGTAGGGGGAGGGATCGCGAAACGGGAGGGAGAGGGAGAAGGGCTGCAGTACGCATGCCACACTTCTCCCGAGGCGAGACAGGAGGCAGAGTCCTATATGGACTTGCTATCCTCCTGGTGGGCAGTTTTTGGACTTTGGGGGGGGGGGACTACAGGAGAACCATATGGAGCTGGAGGTGAGGTAAGGATTTTTCTACACTACAGAGTGGGACCAGTAGTGGGGGGTATTATAGTTTTGGGGGTGGACATGCCCTTTATGTATCTAGTGACCGTATTTCCTGTGGATTTTCTGTTTTATGTTTAGTTCTCCAGCTAAAAAGACTATTAGACATGCAGCATTATTTTATTACTTTAGGGTCGGTCACACTATCTGTATGAAAATGCAGATCTGTTATGCTTTTTGCATGATTTTATAAAAGTTCCAGAATTTTCATGTGTTTTACTTAGTTTACCTGCATTTTGAAGGGCACAATACAGGAAAATATGGCGATTGTGAGTAAATCTCAATGAAATGCAATTCTACCTTTTTTTATCCACTACCCCACTGACTTCTATTGATGTGACCCAGTGTCCTCAGTGCATAAAACTCGATGCAAATGTGTTTCTCTATAATGTACTGGCTAATCTACTAGTGTACTAGTCTTTGTATATGAAATATAGATCTAATCTACCATGCTTACCTCAATGTTATATTCATCCCCATCTGTTGTGATTCGTTGCTGTGAAGTCTCCATCACCAATATGAGCCAAGAACTTTAGAATTCTGTTCACCTGTAAATATTAAAAAAATTCCAAATCAATAAATGTCACATGGTGCAGTGATGCACATTGACTGTATGGAATATGTGTTTGTTATATATACTGTATGTATTCTATATAGAAATTAACTAGGCACTATACAGCATGGTACAGTAATCTCACATTGTACTGTATGAATACGTGTGTGATATATATCCTTCCTATATAAAATTATTTTCCATTTTGTGGAGATTACATTGAGTTTTTAGACTGTACATGTAGGTGGGGTAGGCTAAAATAATATTATACATGGTTACAGTGTATTGTAATGTAAAAGGTATAACATTAATTAGTTTATTAATATGTACAAAATAAAGATACATAAGTGTGTAACAGTGTGTAAATGGCATATGAAATAAAAAAAAAAAAGTACTAACATACGGAATCTCCCCAGTTTGAATGGATGGTCAAAATGGGAGCTATAGACACACCTCCAAATTATTAAACTGCATGGAAGTTTGCTGTCATTTCCTTATTGTCCTATTATCCAATAGGTGTGCTTTTGTAGCTGCTGTAGCACTACATCACATCCTGACGCAATGCATGCATTACAGTAACATCCTTTAGCTTTGCATTGTGTAGAGACTTACTGAGCATGTGCGAGTTAATGGCCAATCAAAATAAAGTTTGCTTTCCCAGTAAGTGTAGATGTATATCTAGCTGTATTGCATGTGGGAGAGAACTTCACATCCTGTTGCAATGTGTAGTGGGAGTGGGGTGGGCGTGGCCAAATGACACTGCTTTACTGAAAACTTCCCCTGAAGGCTGGTAAGTGTCTAAATGTTATAGTTTTTTGCTTTAGTGAACACTCTCTCTGTGTCTCTCTCTCTCTCAGTTTGTCTCTCTGTCTGTCTGTCTCTCTCTCTGTGTCTGTCTCTCTCTGTCTCTCTCTCTGTGTCTGTATCTCCCTATGTCTGTCTCTCCCTCTGTCTGTCTCTCCCTCTGTCTGTCTCTCCCTCTGTCTGTCTCCTCTGTCTGTCTTCTTCTCTGTCTGTCTCTTCTGTCTCTCTCTCTCTGTCTGCTCTCTCTCTTGTCTGTCTCTCTCTTCTCTCTGTCTGTCTCTCTTTCTGTCTGTCTTCTCTCTCTGTCTGTCTCTCTCTCTGTCTGTCTCTCCCTTGTTGTCTCTGTCTCTCTCTCTTGTCTCTCTCTGTCTGTCTTCTTCTCCTCTTGTTGGTCTCTTCTCTCTCTCTCTGTCTCTCTCTTTGTCTCTCTGTTCTGTCTCGTCTGTCCTCTGTTTGTCTCTCCCTCTGTCTGTCTCGGTCTCTCCCTCTCTCTGTCTGTCTGTCGCTCTCTCTCTCTCTGCCTGTCTCTCTGTTTGTCTCTCCCTCTGTCTGTCTCTGTCTCTCCCTCTCTCTGTCTGTCGCTTTCTCTCTGTCTCTGTCTGTCTCTCTCTCTCTCTGTCTCTCTCTCTCTGTCTGTCTCTCTCTCTGTGTCTGTCTCTCTCTCTGTCTGTCTCTTGTCTCTCTCTCTCTGTTTGTCTCTCTTCCTTCTGTCTCTTGTCTTCTTCTCTGTCTGTCTCTCTCTTTCTCTGTCTGTCTCTCTGTCTCTCTCTCTCTGTCTGTGTCTCTCCCTCTGTCTGTGTCTTTCTCTGTCTCTTCCTCTGTCTGTGTCTCTCTCTCTCTCTGTCCTCTCTCTCTGTCTGTCTCTCTCTTTGTCTCTCTGTCTCTCTCTTTCTCTGTCTGTCTCTCTCTCTCGTCTCTCCCCTGTCTGTGTCTGTCTGCTCTCTCTGTCTGTCTCTCTTTCTGTCTGTCTCTCCCTCTCTCTGTCTCTCTCTCTCTGTCTCTCTCTCTCTCTGTGTCTCTCTCTCTCTGTCTCTCTCTCTTGTCTGTCTCTCCTCTGTCTGTCTCTTCTCTGTCTGTGTCTCTCTCTGTCTGTGTCTCTCTCTCTTGTGTCTCTTTCTCCTATTCGTTAGCAGCAGTGCTCACAATGATCAGCTCCAGGTTAGTACTATCATTTATAAATTGTCACATTACTGTAATAGTGGCCGACTGTATTCTAGCAGCCATAGGAATACCCCATATAAACAAGCACCAGGTTCCTTTACTGCCGCAGGTGTGTAAACTAAAGCATCTAACAAAGCCCTTCCACATTGGTCGGAATCCAGGTAAAAGCCAATAGGTGTCCGTTTAACTGGGAGAGAAGGCATTGCTCAGAAATGGTGGGCGATCCCTGCTGTTGCTAGGTATTGAGATGCTGCCTGTTCCTGCTTGACAGCCCTGGGGATTAGCTGGAGGAGGGAGTTAAGTGTGTACAGTATTGTATGTATACAACTGACAGCACTGGTCTGTCTCTCTCTCTGGAAGGCGGGACTACCGGGAATGGCTCCAAGTGCGCGGGAAGCCCCGCGGAGCCTCCCAACACTCGCGGCGGGGCCTGGGAGCTGGTTTTCAGCCGCGAACAGCCGCAACTAACCCCTGGAAGACGGAACTAACGGGAAAGGCTCCAAGTGCCGCGGGAAGTTATCATTAGGAAAAAAACATCCAATACATATAATTAACACAAAAAATAACAGCATTTTACTTAAAATATGTCATTCTTAGATAGGACTACCCTAATAGGAGAGCCTTGTAAGTGGGGGGTAGCTTACACATATATTTTAATCAATATATGTAACTAACACTCCCAAATAAAACTAAATAAAATAACACTTAAAAAACCTACTGTGCACCAACGGGCAAACTTTTGCTAGGATTCATTATAAAAAATTCACTAGGGATATACTGTTACTACAGCATGGTGCAGTAATGTCACATTGGATTGTATGGAATATGTGTTTATTACATATATGTATTCTATATAGAAATGCACAAAGCACTATACAGCATGGTGCAGTAATGTCACATTGTACTGTATGAATATGTGTTTATATATAATGTATTCTATATAGAAATGAAATAAGCACTATACAGCATGGTGCAGTAATGTCACATTGTATTGTATGGAATATGTGTTTATTATATATAGTATTTTATATAGAAATGCACAAAGCACTATACAGCATGGTGCAGTAATGTCACATTGTATTGTATGGAATAGTGTTTATTATATATATGTATTCTATATAGAAATGCACAAGCCCTATAAAGCATGGTGCAGTAATGTCACATTGTACTGTATGGAATATGTTTATTATATATATGTATTCTATATAGAAATGAACTAAGCACTATACAGCATGGTGCAGTAATGTCATATGTACTGTATGGAATATGTTTATATATATTATGTATTCTATATAAGAATGCACAAAGCACTATACAGCATGGTGCACGTAATGTCCTATTGTACTGTATGGAATATGTTTATTATATATTATTATTTCTATATAGAAATGAACTAAGCACTATACAGCATGGTGCAGTAATGTCACATTGTACTGTATGGATATGTGTTATTTTATATTATATTCTATATATAGAAATGAACTAAGCACTATACAGCAGGTGCAGTAATGTCACAATGTACTGTATGGATATGTGTTTATTATATATATGTATTCTATATAGAAATGAACTAAGCACTATACAGCATGGTGCAGTAATGTCACATTGTATGTATGGAATATGTTATTATATATATGTATTCTATATAGAAATGCACAAAGCACTATACAGCATGGTGCAGTAATGTCATATTGTACTGTATGGAATATGTTTATTATATATACGATTTCTATATAGAAATGAACTAAGCACTATACAGCATGGTGCAGTAATGTCACATTGTACTGTATGGAATATGTGTTATTATTTATATGTATTCTATATAGAAATGGAAAATCAGCATAACAGCACATGGTGCAGTAATGTCACATTGTACTGTGTATGGAATATGTGTTTATTATATATATGTATTCTATATAGAAATGCACAAAGCACTATACAGCATGGTGCAGTGATGTCACATTGTACTGTATGGAATATGTGTTTGTTATATATACTGTATGTATTCTATATAGAAATTAACTAGGCACTATACAACATGGTACAGTAATCTCACATTGTACTGTATGGAATACGTGTGTGTTATATATATGTATTCTATATAGAAATTCACTAGGCACTATACTGTACAGCATGGTGCAGTAATGTCACAATGTACTGTAATGGCATCTTTTTTATTTATATATGTTTCTATATAGAAATGAAATAAGCACTATACAGCATGGTGCAGTAATGTCACTTGTACTGTGAAATATGTGTTTTATTATATATGTATTCTATATAGAAATGCACAAAGCACTATACAGCATGGTGCGTGATGTCACATTGTACTGTATGGAATATGTGTTTGTTATATATACTGTATGTATTCTATATAGAAATTACTAGGCACTATACAACATGGTACAGTAATCTCACATTGTACTGTATGGAATACGTGTGTGTTATATTATTGTATTCTATATAGAAATTCACTAGCACTATACTGTACAGCATGGTGCAGTAATGTCACAATGTACTGTATGGAATATGTGTTTATTATATATATGTATTCTATATAGAATTCACTAAGCACTAACAGCATGGTGCAGTAATGTCCATTGTACTGCATGAAATATGTGTTTATTATATATATGTATTCTATATAGAAATTCACTTAGCACTATACAGAATGTTTGAGTAATGTCACATTGTACTGTATGGAATATGTGTTTATTATATATATGTATTCTATATAGAAATTCACTAGGCACTAGGGATGGACTGCCTAGTTATACCAATTATTCTAAATTGGTAATTTAGTTAGTAGGAGAATGGTAACATTTTTTTATTTAAATCAGATTTTTTTTTTTTTTTTTTTTAATTTAAATCAGATTTTTTTTTTAAAATTGATTTTTGAGGAAAATATATTACCATCCAAAGGTTATTCCATCACAAAATGAAAGATTAGTTTTTTAATTACCGTATATACTCAAGTATAAACCGTCCCGATTATAAACCGAGGTACCTATTTTCAGGTAAAAAAAGAAAGAAACCACATTGACTCGAGTATAAACTGAGGGGGTAGTATTTGCCACTAAAGATGTTTGTAAACTACAACTCCCAGCATGCCTTATTGCTGGGAGTTGTAGTTTTCAAACATCTTAAGTTGCAAATACTTACAAGTAAGAGTAAAACCTTCTTTATTTGTGCATACTGTATGCACAAATATAGGAGGATTTACCCCTATTTGCAAGTATTTGCCACTTAAGATGCAATAAAGCATGCTGGGAGTTGTAGTTTTCAAACATCTTAGGTGGCAAATACTTGCAAATAGGGGTAAATCCTCCTTTATTTGTGCATACAGTATGCACAAATAAAGAAGGTTTATCTCTTATTTGTAAGTATTTGCCAATTTCCTGTGAAAGTAAAAGTTTTCTCCTACCTTTCCGCCGCGCGCGATCCGCATCCTCCCTCCACAGCCTCTGCGCATCCGGATGATGTCACTACCCGCGCCTCTCACTTTGCGGCGCCGGGTAGCGACATCATCCGGATGCGCAGAAGCTGTGGAGCGAGGATGCGGATCGCGCGGCCGGCGGACAAGGTAGGAGATAGGCTGACTCGAGTATAAACCGAGGTAAGATTTTCAGGCTTTTTTTAAAGCCTGAAAACCTCAGTTTATACTCAAGTATATCAGTATGTAGATAATAGGCTGTATATGTTTAATTTTTTTGGAACCGTATATACTCGAGTATAAGCCAAGGTTTTCAGGCTTTAAAAAAATCCTGAAAATAGAATTTAAATTAAACTGCACACAAAACATTTCTTCTTATTAAACTGCACACAAATCAGGCGGGGAGATGCAGAGCAAACGGCAGCCGTCAGAGAGGTGAAGATTGACAATTGAAAACTGCCCAGGTAAGTGAACACTGAATGAACTGGGGGGCGTCTGGTGTGTGTGTGTGGGGGGGAGGGGCAGTTTGCCATACAGTAATATAAAGTATTAAATACCACGTTATTGGCAATCTAATCAGTACCTGTTGTGTATAAAGTATCTACTGAATTATTCTAAATTGGTAATTTAGTTAGTAGGAGAATGGTAAATACAGTTTATAGCATACATTGTGATTCAATCCAATTTATACGATGAGTTACATGTTATCCAATACTTCCTAACAGAAAAAAATAAAACAACCAGCCCAACACGACATGTTTGAAACCCCCATGGGCGTCGAAACATGTCGCGTTGGGCTTGTGCATAAATTATTAGCAAACTGAGCTTTGTGCCTTGGTGTCGTCCTGCTATTTGTATTGTTTGAAGGAATTTAATATGTGTGGAAGTGGCCATACTGCAGGAACAGACACTAGCTTACTTGGGAGCCGCTGGAACGCATATTGTGTTTGGGATCTACAATGGAAATACTGGATTTGGCTATTACTGTATGGGACTACAGTACTACAGTCCATTTAAAGGGCAACTGAAGCCTAAAACAATACAGAATCAGAAGGCAGTACTGGCCATAATTTCTACCCTCGACTTATACTCGAGTCAATCAGATTTTCCTGATTTTTGAGGCAAAACAGGTACCTTGGATTATACTGGGGTTGACTTATGCTCGAGTATATATGGTAAATAATTTAGTCTAATAAATTAGTCTTTATGTAGAAAACTTTGATTTAAATCAAGCCTTACTGACTAGTGATTTAAATCAGTTTGATTTAAATCAAATCCACCCGGAGTGGAATTAACTTGCAGGTCTGAGCAGGTTTGACCCAGGTAATTCTGCCGCAATGTGAAGTTAAAACCAAACAGCAACATTACCACAGCAAGTTCCAGATTTACAGTCAGGATTTGGGGGTACAGGATACTGATTAGCTTTATAGGTTGGGGAGAGGTGTGGTTAAATGAGCTAATAGCTCCCCACAGAGTATAAAATGAAATAGAGCCTTCTTATAAAAGAACAAACCTCAAAGCCTCATGTTATTATAATAGCACTGCCCTAATAATTTAACATATAAACATATATTTCTCACTCCCAGAGAAATGGGCAGGGCTATGCAAATTATCTCATTTATAGCCTGTAGCTAAGGCATGTCTCCAGATGTAATACAACCCAATAGTATAGAGCAGGGGTGTTGAACTTTTGACCTTTCACATGTTTGAAATCAACAGATCTCAGAATTCTTTGTTTACAGTAAGTTTCTTCTTTATGTCCATTGTTTAATAAATATATACAGATGCAATACACCCTAATGATATAGAGCATATGTGTTTAACTTTTCTCATTTTTCAAAACTACAACTCCCAGCATTCCCTGGCTGCACAGCATGCTGGAAAATTTAGTTTTCATTCATCCTGAAATAAAGCCATTTTCCCGTCATACAGGCATTAGAAACCAATGATCGTGCTTTAGCAATTCCTACCCAAAGACTCAAACACGCAAGTTATCCATCTGCCCTTCCATCCTTGCCTAGAACACTATTGGAATAGAAAAGGATTATATAGGTTACTTTAGACAGCAGGATTTATGAATCTATTAAACTTTCCCTCCCTTGCCTATTCCACCTACCTGCCAGAATCTTGAGGGTCTAAATGGAATAAACCTGCAGGTCTGAGAATAGACCCAGGCAATCCTGCCACAATGTGCAATTCAAACTAAACAGCACCATTGGGCAGCCTGAAACCCTACACGGGATTCAGATTTACATGTTAGGTTCATAATTATTAGTATTTAACACAAATTTCAGATTTACGGTCACTATAGGGTTAGGACTTGGGAGCACAGGATACTGATTGGCTTTATAGTTTAAGGAGAGGTGGGGTTAAAAGTAGTTAAAAGCTCCCCACAGAGTATAAAATGAAATAGAGCCTTCTTATAACAGAAGGTACCTCACAGCCTCATGTTATTATAATAGCACTGCCATAATAATCGAATATATAAACACACATTTCTCCCTCCCAGGTTACCTAGAGAAACATGCAAAGTATCATACTTTACATCCTCTTTCCTACATACACATCACTTCCTGTGTAGCATCCATTTTTTAATGGCCAAGACTGTCACATGTTTTACAAACAGCTCATCATAGGATGATATGCTGGCATTACTTCCTTTTAGTATTCACATGGAGACCCCTTGACTATCCCATATTAAACTAGGAATCTCAGCTCTGTAAGTAAGTTCTATATTTTGTCCTGTACTTAATATAAGTCAGTGCTATACTTTATATACATTTATTTATGGTCAATACCCCACACCTCATTGGTAGCTCCTAAAAACGCAATGCAATCTCCTTTGAAGATATAGTATAGTATTTGAGGTTGAATAAAGACATACATCCATCCAGTCAAACCCATCTAGCAGTATGCTCATTTCCTGCCTAACTGTTGATCCAGAAAAAGATAAAAAAAAAAAAAAACCACCAAATTTATTAAGGGGGAAAAAATTCCTTCCTGACCCCAAGTGGCAATCGGAAATTTTGCTGGATCAACTCTACTTTATGTATTAATACCAGTAACTTGCAACATTCCTTGTTTGCAGAAACTCATCCAGCTTTTTTTTTTAAACTGATCAATGAACCTGCCATAACAACGTCCACTGGAAGACAGTTCCATAGCTTTACTGTTCTCACAGTGAAAACCCCTTTTCGAACTTGAAGCCTAAACCTTTTTTCTTCAAGTCTTAAGGGATGTCCTCGTGTCCTCTGACATGTTCTACTGGTGAACAATGCCCCAGATAGTTTATTGTATGGCCAGTTAATGTATTTATACACAGTAATCATATCCCCACGCAAGTGCCTTTTCTCCAGCGTACATAATTGTAACTTTTCCAGTCTCTCTTCATATTCAAGCTCCCCCAATCCCCTTATTCATTTAGTTGCCCTTCTCTGAACCCTTTCCATTTCAAAGATGTCCTTTTTGTACACAGGATTCCAAAATTGCACTGCATATTCCAAATGAGGCCTTACCAATGCTTTGTAAAGAGGGAGAATAACATTTTCCTCCCTTGAATCCATACCTCTCTTTATACAAGACAATACCATGCTGGCTCTGGCTGTTGCCGCCTGGCACTGCTTGCTACCTTTAAGTTTGTTATCCACCATAACTCCAAGATCCCTTTTCAACAGGGCTTAATATAAATATATTCATATAATATAAAGGATTACTGTTTGAGGTACAGGGTGTCCATTTGAGTTACTGGGTTTTGTATGTGTATGAGATTTTGTTTTTTGGGGGGAGGGGCTGTTTCATACTGTGTTAAGCTCATATTGCTGTGTAAATGGTTTAGTGATTGTGTTTAGCAGTAAAGTATTTGACGTGTGGCACATGGTGTATATAGTGTGGGTGAGGAAGTTTATGATATACAGTACTGCATGGGAGCTTTGGATTGTGTGGGTGTGTGTGCCTTTATTTGAGTCGCAGATGAGATGTAGCAGCTACTACAAATTGCAGAATTTATTATATCTCTGGGACAATGAAGAATTTAAAGAAACTAAAAGGTACCCTGGGGGATAACTTATAGGATATATTAAAATGTATTTTAAAAAATTGTATTTAAAAAAAATTCTCAGTATAATTGCCCTTTAAAGTAAATATAATCCCCCTGAAGAACTGGATAAGGTAACTGTATGCATGTGCACTGTCTGGCCACACCTCCAGTCACACAGTCTACTGCCTAATACAGACTAACAGCATTGGCTAGAGATTACTAGTAAGTGTGATCTGCTTTAACATGTTCTTGTAGTAGCTTAGGACTGGGAATGTGCAAAGAACACAGTGGTCACTGACCACCCTGTGCAATACTGGAATGCTAAAAAATAAAACACAAACCCCATGTTAAAAAATTTAATTTCCTAGCACTCACATAAAACTGAGATGTGAGACACAGATGACTGCTTCTATATCTAGGTGCTCTGCCTTCTGTTATTCTGAAGCTTTAGTTGCCCTATAAAATCCTTTCAGAGAGTAACACGACAAATAAAAGTAGTAATAAAAGCAGCATCAAATGTGTTATTTTAAAGATGTTAAAGGATAATAAAACCTTTATTTAAAGGGTATGTCCACTCCCCCAAAATTTATTTAATATGTGGCAGGAAATGGGCACAAACCTCAGCCTTGCGAGGTTTATTTACCTGAAAGCTCTACCCAAATGTACTTACCAGCCTTCGTTCCCTTGCTGCCTTCTGTTTGCCTTCTGTGATTGGCTAAGACATCGTGCCTTAGCCAAACACAGGAGCAGATGCTGGTCGAGCCCCTTCTGCTTGTCTTCCATGCACGGAAAAGGCTCGGAAGACAGGCAGAAGGCAGCGAAGGCTGGTAAGTACATTTGGGGAGAGCTTTCAGATGTATAAACCATGCAAGGTCAAGGTTTGTGCAAATTTCCTGCCACATGTAAAAAACTTTTTGGGGAGGTGGACATACCCTTTAAGAACTTTGAAGATAATGGTGCACCCCAAGATATTTGTCTTCTTATCACGGTTTCCCTTGGGCTGTGAAGTAGAGCTCCATAAATGTTTATGGAGCAGGAGAGACAACGCTTTGGATGTAGTTTCCCTTTAAGCATTATTCCTGCAATGTCTCACATATTTACAACGCATAAGTAAATCCAGATGATAATATTTTGCTTTTACAGGGAACAACTGTTAAGGACAATTTGATTTCATGTGTTTATGTCATAAATACTTACTGAAATGGAAAGTCACATGGGAATTCTAATTAAGAGAGAAAAGCAAGACATGCCATCTAATGGCTGCATCTTGCACTGCAAAGATAACATGCATTTTAAAGTACTAATAGAAAAAAACAACATGCCTCTATATTTACTATTTTTAAAAGAAGGAAGACTATTTGTCTGACCCTTGAATGCTATTGAGCTATGATAGGCTACTAACCCTAGCAAGCAAGCCAGCAGATGTTTAAAGGATACATTGATAGAAAACAAAGTAAGATTTATAGAGAATTGCAACATCATTAATTCCTATCACTGTTTGATCATGTTTACAGACAGCATTTTATCTGCCTTTGTATCCATTAGACATAGGCAGTTTAAATCCCCTTCATTTGGAAATTTGTTATAGGCAGGACCTTCTTTCTGCCCCAGCAGTCTGGAATGCACAGAATTACACCTCTGGTGCAGGGGCAGAGAAACCAGTGCTGGTGAACTCACTGAAGCTAGTGTTAGTAAAAAAACATTAAACGTTTCAGCACTATATTTCTGGCAGGATTGACCTAGGTGTGGTACAGAACCTTGACAACCCCAGCCTTCCAATTAATAAACCAATCTTTAGTATGGCAGTCAAAAAGCAAAAAACACCATGGTGCCCAGTTATCCAATTGTATTTTTGCCCGAACTAAATAAAAATGCAACAAAGGTCTGTTGGGTCGATCAACTGTTTGGGTTGGCCGATCACATGTACCAGTCTTAAAGAAGTGATGCAGGGCTAGAGTTTAATTAGCTTTTAGGGCTAGATTTTAACTAACTTGTTTGGAGACCATGGGTCTCCCTTTTTTACATTTGCCATTATTGTCTTGAATCAGTAAATTTCAAGATGAGAGGGGAGATGAGAAATTGAAAGGATCCATTTTTGTTTCAGAGATTGGTGGTTTAAATAATACACAGCCTTTACAATAACACGCCACTTAAGTGTATCTTTCTTCCCATCATACAATTCAGTGCTCAGTGTGTTTTATCCAGCGTGAGCATCCACTTTGTATCCCTCTGTGCGAATATTAGGGAGGAGTAAGGTGGTGTTTGGACTGTACATTCATGTCTTTATAATGCTGTGTTTTTGTGGGGTCTGGTCTACGTCAGCTATAAAAATGATTTAGCCAAAAGAGTTCCTTCAAATGAATTCAATACACAAGGCACAACTCAATTTAGGTTCTAAAGTATGTTTCATTAATAAGCAAAATAAATATAATTTAACTAACCCACAACATGTCCAGTAAAGAAATCAGACCATTTGACTTGATACTCCTTCTCCATGCCATTTCCATCCAATACCAATGCTCGAAGGTTTTCAGAGAAAAGTTCTGTGTTGGATGTCAAGTATAATTTAAAATGCCTAAAAATAATGAAATACATTGATTTAGTACATAATCACGATTTTTAAGACACACTGGAACGATCAGACATGGTGGAAAATTACGTTTCTAATCGTGGACCACACAATTGTCAAAGGTCAAAAGTTTGAAAGAGGCTATTTTCGCCATGACTGACAATGTTTCTGCATAGGCTACTAGTCGAACATGGTTACTGGTTGTTTGGACCAAATTATTAGCCTGTGTGTACCTAGTCTTGATCTTCAGTAACCAATCAAATGTTTTCTTAAGCCTTGTACAGATCAGATCATTTTCGTACGATGTGCCCAACGAACGTTCAACGACCGTCTCATTATACACTAGTTCTGCCAACGACACCTGTACATACATCAACGATAGTGGATAGATAATGTTCGTTGGTAAAGGTGTTACGTGACGTACGTATTAAGTGACGTACGGAATATCGCGTGATCTTGAAATGTTGCACACGTGTATTTCATTCAATCTTCCATTACACTCTATCGATAATCTGCCGACTATGTACAAACAAACGACAATCGGCAGAACGAATCTGCCAGGCTGATTATCGGAAAAAGCTGAGAATAGTCGTGGATCGTTGGTTGGTCTTAGAAGATCGTTAAAGCTTCATTTTTGCATGAAAATTATCTGACATCTGTACGAGGTTTTACTGTAGTAGACCAATATAAAGCTAACATCTGATTGGTTGCTGCAGGTATGTGGATTGATACCTCTATTGTTTCTACTAGGACATGAATCATTCTAATATGACAATGGTAAAGCACCACGCATTCCAATTGCAATTGTCAGCAAGGTAGAATGATTATTCAAGCTGCTAATGCTGCTGGGAAGTAATGGTGATCGCAAGTTCTCTCTCTTTGCGCCTGTCTTCTGCTAGTTTAGAAGGTAAGACATGTCTCCTTTACCATCTGTTCTAAGTACAATATAAAATTTGAGTGGAGATGCCCTTTAATATATTCACACTGACTACAAACCACAGCTACTAAATATTTTGGTTTATCAAAACTCCAATGTTACACTAAAAAACAACTTTAAATCAAAATGCTCTGCAAGCAGGATTTATATGTGATGTATATACAATTATATATATATTGAGCCGATTGACCAGTTAATGAGGTGGAGATATCAACCGTCACAATCTTTACTTCCTTCCCCCATACCTGTACACATGCAGTTAGAATTAGACCACACTGGAGCATTTCTCACACGCTTACAAATGTGTTTTGTTCCATTAGTGAACTGTTAGTGCATGAGAATCACACACCAGTGCATTATAATGTGGTGGGCCACGTTGTATGCAATACAATCTGTGAATGCAATCACCATTTTTTTTGCAAATTGCTTTCTAGCAGTAACCAATGCTTTTGCAACTTTTCCTCCTCCTCCATTAACAGATGTTCTCCAATCTCAGATATGGGAGAATTGTCAGTGACAATGACTGTGGGAGGAGTCAGAAAGTAGTCAGTTACTGTACGAGCAGTTCTCATGCAATAACCTATAAATAGGTCTAAGAAATCTGTAGGTGAAGAACAATTCTACATCTAAATTTTTATTGGGTAAACAGTAATTTAACAGAGGAAAATACAGATTCATTCGCAAAGCTAGTAATAATAAAAGAAATACATCTATTTGTATATAAACTCCTAATGATTTACAGTACGCAAAGTGTCTACTTATATGCACACAGACACATACTACTTTTCTTATTAAATAATTATGCATTTTCCCTATTCAAACTTGAATGTTCTTTGGAGCTATAAAAAGTACAAAGCAGAATTCAATTACAACGAAAAAAAAATAGTGTTTTTGTTCTTCTAGGGACATGCACAGACAGGCACTTACAGGGAGATTCAATAAAAGTTCTTATCGTTTAAAATAGTGCTAATTTTGCCCCAACCAATCAGATCTTATTCAACATTTGAAAGCTAACATCTGATTGGTTGATGCAAAATTAGCACCATTTTTAACGATAAGAATAACCATAACATAATAGTGTGCTATGAGCGGTGATAAATTCTTCAGGCTAAAGACACAAGATAGGTGCATGGTAGAAAGTTTAAAGGGTATCTTTACTCAAAAAAAAAAAAAAAAATTGAATTTTCAAAAATAGTACCTTTAGATACAGCAAGATCCCACTCCTAAACTTTTTTCAGATTTTAAATCTGAGCAGTCATTTTAATCACAGCATTTACAGGTAAAGGCCTGTCATGCTTGACCTTTTTGCCTGCCTCCCAGCACACTTTTTGCAACATTTAAGAGAATCAGCAGAGAAAAGAAGGCAGAGATGTGTAAGCAGAGCAGGGTCTGTGGGGAGGCTGTGCAGAACTTGTAAGTGTCGCAGACACTACAAGAAGGCAGTGAGTAAAGGATTGTTACGGGGAATTAGGAGTACTCACTAAATATTAATAATTTAACGACAAAGCAAGCATAGATAAATATGTGAGTACCACCATTTTACTTCTCTCGAATTGTAGTTTCAGAAAATGTAAAGTTGTTTCAGTGAGTATAAAAAGCTTTTAAGCAAATGGTTATGAGGTGACAGCTAAGTCCCTTTGCAGTGAATGGTGTAAGGCTAAGGCATGGTAACGAGTGTGATAAAGGGGGCAACGAGACCCCCGAAACTTCATGTTTTTTTTTTGCGTGATTCTACAATAAAGTAATCCACTTGAAGAGTGTGCCCCTCAGTACCTTCTTTTTGCTTGTGCTATAGCGTATGGTCCTAGGGTTGAGGACTTAGAACCCAGAGTGCGTGGGTTCTTAACCCTATAGACATTGGCATTCCAACATTTTTGTGCGAGTCACATGTGCGTTAATTAAGCAAATATGCGCTGACGCGCGAATGCTTTTTGCACGTTGCCTTCCAGCGCAGTATGGCCTCAGCCATGTTTTTTCTTGCTAGTACTGTGAGCTGTGACATCACAGTACCACTACTCTGCCCCCAAGTCTCAGTCTGGAGCATCCCCACTGCCGGGACAGAGCATCATCAGCTGCATAATAAGCCCTGCCCTCTAACTTCTAAATCATTTTTAAAGCTTTCCACAAGCCTGAAAAAATGTTTTCTATCACTAAAGTGTCCATAGATAATAGAAAGGACAAAGAACAGTTGCAGGTCTATTACTAGCTTCAGAAAATATAATTTTTGGAGGTGGGTCTAATGACACAAATTATAACACATGCCTGTCACAGAGAAAGAGCTGTCTGGGCAGTGTAACTTTACAAGCCTATAAGATTGAGGCCACACAGTGAAGGACTGAAGCACACATTTCAAGCACGTTACCGTCTGTTTGCGCTGCGATCCACGCAATAGTGGAGCGTATGCGATCCTCAAAACAATGGTGATCACATGTGCTCAGAACACTTATTGCAGCGCATGCAATTATTCAGAGAAGCTAAAGACATAATCCTAGGCTTAATTATATGTATGAGGGAGTTATTTTCAATAAAGGGCATTTGCATGGAGACCACAGTTACCCTTCATGAATGCTGACAGCACAGAGTACACATACATAGATCTGTAAACCTTAAAGCTGGGTACACACCATACAATTATTCGGCTTGACCGACCGACATTTCAGTGTTTCGGTCAGTCGGGCCGAATTATTGTATTATTGAATGATTCCTTGTGGCAGCCGCGACCGGCCGCTGATTGTTCTTCTGAATCAGACGAGCGCATAATCGGACGGGTCGGAAAACCATGACCGTGGTTACTGTCAGATGCGGCGAATGACAGCCCTTCTCTCGAACTGTCGGTCCAGAGGAAGCATTGGTACGTGTGTACCCACCTTAAGGAGACCACACATGGGCCATACAGACCCTACAGATCAATATTGTACATTCATTTTAGTCAATGCACCAATTCTCTGGCTGCAGAGTATTAAAAATAACATTATCCCTGAACCGTAGACGAATGCTGTATTTCACAGTAACAAAAGGAATTAAGACTGTAACATTGTTACTAATAGAAAGGATTAACAGGTTAATTTACCTTTGTAGAGCAGTAAAGCTTATCATCCTCTCAACCTGTGACTGAGTCTGCAAATCTCTCTTCCTTAGAGTGTGCTGCTGGATGCTGGACAGTGACAGGACATCATAGTCCGAAAGGGGAGAACCAAGACGTGCTGAGAAAGAACAAGAGTACACAGACATGCGATGCACAATAAGACACTTTTCCAAATGCGCTGAACAGCCTGGAACTGAAACATTTTCTAAGTTGTGCGAGAGAAGCAGGGAATTTGTCCATACAGTGGGCACTTTTTAGTAACATTTAAATCAAGAATAGGACAGAGATTTATTTGCAAGATCTATAGCGTTAATATTGAATTGTTATTGCCTGGTGTAATTTATTATTGCTACTATAGAGGATCTTCATAAATTATGCTGAATGTCAGTGGTGTGTTTGGGGGGGGGGGGGGGGGGGGGATTACTGGTGCCCAGAATCCTCCCTTTCTGCCTGATCAGTACAGTCTGCTGTTCTTTTCCTGGTGTCCATAGACTGTTACATAGATTATTCCATAGATTGTTACATTGTTAATTGAGCTGTGACTGAGAAGCAGAATATCAAAAATGTATCCAGTCTGCCCTGTGATTGACAGCAGCATAGAGATCCGTATCAATATTAACCCTGCAGCTGCCTGTGGTGATTGCTGAGACTGGGTTTATATACATTACTAGATATATTGTACCTAAAACACTGTGAGAGCTGGAAGAGAGGAAATCCTGGAGGTGGTTGTATAGCCGACTGTCAACATTGTATTATATATTATATATACACAGGAGTTATGGTAACGTATATTCTTTATACAGATCAATCATTCGATGTGCCAATACTTGGTCCAATGTTATCATCTCCTTGTACTGTAATAAAGGGAGCTGGTAATGGAAATTTTCCATCCTAACTCAAAAGACAGCTACTCAGACCTAAGCCACCCATACTCCTATTACATCAGAGATATTGAAAAGATAGGGGTGTGAAGATGAGTAGAGAGACAAAATGTCATGAGATCACATGTATATCTAGATAGAAGTGTGCAAAAAAAAAAAAAAAAGATTTCGTTAAAACGTTTACAAATAGGGAAGTGGGGAAAAAAGATCCAAAGATCCTTCTCCCACTATGATGTATTTACATTTAAGTCAGGTTTTTACCATGTTACTCTAAGTACATTATTTCCCCCCCCCAGTAAAATGAACATTTTTAACCACTCAACAGATTATTAAAATCAGTTCTCACAATGAACATTCCGTCATTTCTGTCAGCAAACCGACTCACCTTGATATTTTTTAGGAGACTCTTGCTGGTCACCCTCTGGAAGACGATCAGCTCCAATAAGAACCACAGAAAACAGCACAGGGAGGAAAATGCAGAAACTAAACCAGTCCAAGGGAGACAGAGACTTCATGTTGTTTTCAGAAGCGTCTGTTAACACTCACATGGATCCTAAACATTTACAATCAGTGCAGAGCTGTAGATCCCACCACATACACTTAGTCGCTGAACGGGAACATAGTATATCCTAATAAACTATATTTCTTTACGTGTATGATCTGTGAAAGGGGGAGAAAGTCAAACATAAAGGGTATTAAAATACTACATATATTAAAATAGTAAGCATTGAATGTGATATTTAAAATCTGGAAAAAACAGACATTGAAAAGGTAGATGGAAAATGTAATCTCATTAAATGGAGAGAAAAAAATACCTTTTAATAAATCCTCATAATAGTATAGAAACTATACCAGAATAGGTAAAACAAAGCAGAATGACAAAGAAAATGCAATAGTTATAGAGATGCAAGTCTAACCTGAAATGCTGCCTGATGCTCTGTTACCTCTCTTTCTGCTTCCTGGTTCTCCCAGTTAGTCACTGTCAGTCATGGATGTAACAGTTGACATCAGAGCCAATGACTGAATGCGGTTTCCCTAACTACCTCCTCTGAATATGTAAAAGCTTAAAAAAAGCTTGGATAGATTGAAAAGGAAGATGAATCTTTGAGAGGCGGGGGGAAGGAAGAGAGCAAAAAAACTGACATGTCTGATACATTTTTTGACCAAATAATGACCAAAAAAATCTGGTTTCCCCCAAATATTCAGAGTGATATTTTGAACAAATTGACCAAAATATTGCACAGGGTGGAAGGTCCGGCCAAAACATCAATGTGCACCCCAAAAGGCTTAATGCATCTGCAAAATAACAACCTGATTTAGTTAAGTCACTTGAACTTCACGGTTTGTACACATATTGCACTGCCATTATATGAAAATGACATGGTTAGGGTCTTTTCATCAATACAAGTTATTCAATAACAATGCAATCCCTCACAGAAATGAAACCTAAAGAGAAGGTAGAATTTCAGCACCTTATATTGCTGTCTATATAGTTCTGTACATGATTTCACTAAACTAAAATTGACCTTGCAATCAACAATAGATCTACTATTGTAGCAAACCAGATGATGAAATGGTCAGCGATCTAAAATGCTGGATCACTGTCATGCCTGCAGGTAATCGTGCGTGTGTATTCGTTAAGCTAGGTACACACAGTACAGATTTCTGAAAGATGACAGACAGGATCTGCAAGAACCTGTCTGCCACCTTTCAAAGATCTGCATACACACAGTCCCGATCATTCTTCCTATGAACATCATAGGGATAATTCTCGGGACTGTGTGTTTTCATCGGCCGCACTAGACTCCTCTATAGGGAGTCTAGTGCGGCCGATTGGAAATTTTCGGCCGATGGAAATTTTCGGTCTTTCCCGAACGAGCGTTCGGCCGACCCGATCGTTCGGCGGCCGCGCGCTCTTTCAGGAAACGAAGGTACACACATAACAATAAAGCCGATTTATCGTTACTGTGTGTACCCAGCTTTAGGTGTGCGGCAGGCAGATCACTGAACGACCCCCAACCGAACGAATACACACCAGCGATTCTCGGTCGAAGAGGATGTATCGGTGTTGGGGATCATTGTTCGTTGCAGAATTGAATACGTTTCGTTATGCTGGGTACACACTGTTAGATCCTTCCACCTGACCGACCGTTCAGCACGTCCATAAAGGACCACATGATCGCCTGTGGTTTTCAGACGTGTCCGATTGTGAGTTTGTCGAAGGAACGGTCGGTCGCTTCCCGAAAAAACATGCAATTATTGAATGAATAACAATGTTTGAAAACTACAACTCCCAGTATTCCTTTACAAGCACTCTGTAATTAGGGAAAGCTGGGAGTTGTAGTTTTCAAAACATCTAATAATCTACTGGTTGCCTGTCCCTGCCTTAGATAATGGAATGCATGGGGGACACAATTGATAGTGAATAATTGAATGTGGGTGTGTTACCATCACACCCACATTGGGGGTATCAGTCACACCCACATTGGGGGTATCAGTCTCAGCTCAGGGGTGATAGAGTTGAAGAACTGAGCAGGTAAGAGAATAGAGCGGACAGCCGCGCTAGATCAGGTGACCAAAACTCTATGATGAAGTGGGGGACGGTGTCAGAGTAACAATCCGCCTAATAAAAGGAAGTACACACACCTCATTCTGCCCGTTCCGCGGAGGGATAATGCTAATGTGAAATTCTCTTCTGTCAGTACTTCCAGGCTCTCACTAATGTGCTCCACGGCCGGTCCGGAACTGTATTCTATGAAGAATCTCCCAAACCAACAAACCCTTCCGCCTCTCTGGGAATTACTGTAAAACCGACCTCGGCCTGACGTCTTACACATGGGTCATGTGACAGAGAGCGCAAGGAGTTCTTCCGAAAGTAGTCCCAGCAACAGGTAGGAGTGACGGGAAGTGTGGCTAGGAAGGAACGATATAGAGTTATAATAGAACGGGTACAGTAGGGGGCGGGTCATGGCTTCCTGGGCGTTTCCGAATAGAGGAGACACGCCTACCTCCCCTCCCAGCGATGAAGGAGAATGAGTAACAATTGGTGTCTATTACAGTCACAGTGGGACCAGAGTATGGTGGTTATTAGGAGACAAAGGGATTAGAATAGACAAAACAGCTATATGGTAATGCAATTATTCCTATAATTATTCTATAATTATTCCAACAAAAAAGTCACTCCTGCATATGAAATATCCTGTAACTGTTATTTCTCTATAGGAAAAAAAAGTAGCTGAGGGTCGCACTCCAAATCATCAAGAAATTTTATTTCACATCTGCAACAATGACGTGAATATGTGTGGTTTGAAATAAAATTTCTTGATGATTTGGAGTGCGACCCTCAGCTACTTTTTTTTTCCTGCGAAGCCACTGGTTCCTAAGGGAAGAACCTACAGAGGCGTCTGCACCTACAGTTGGGTAAGAGTGCACCTCCACCATTGTTTATCCTGTTATTTCTCACTAACCTACCCCTGTAGTGGATTTCTATGAGAGGAACTGTAAGATTATAGTCCTATCCGGCATCCCACCCCTCCCGGGAGTCGCGGGAGTCTACTGGATTTTGGGGTGGTCTCCCGCACACCCGCGAGACCACCTCAAACTCCCGCGACCCAGACTTACCTGGCAGCTCTGCCTCCGGAACGCCTTCTTTTCCTCGGCACGCCTCTTCTGTGACGTAATTTACGTCAAGCTCCCCAAACCGCGCCTCTTCTGTGACATAAATCACATCACATGTAGTGGCCTGCCCATAACCCCCCCCCTTTGTGACATCATTGATGTCTGCCCGCCTTAGCCCCACCACCTTGTGATGTCATTGATGTCACATCAGTCACCTCCGCCCCCCTTCTCCCCACCCTGCCCGGAAGCCAGATTCGGCAGGGTGGGATGTCTGTCATATAATCTTAGTTACAGGAGGAGAAGGAAACCAGAAGCCACAAAGAGGTAGGTTATAATAAATAATTCACTGTAAATTATAAGGATATTAGAAGTCACCTTGAAGTTCCGTGCCCTGTATAAAAGGTACTCAACCTGTGGCCTCGTGCTTTGATATGGTCACAAAACTCCTCGTGACTTATAATATCCTTATAATTTACAGCTGGGGGTGCATTATCCACTATATAATCCATGCTTAGCAATGTCTTCAGTTATATTCGGTGCTTATCTATGCCATCAGTTATTATTGGTACTTACCTACTGGTACTTGCTCTGGATCAACTGTTAGGTAGGGTTAAAAAAAAAATATATATATATATATAAAGAGGGTGAATAGGTTGGACTTGATGGACGTATGTCTTTATTCAACCTTAATTACTATGTTACTATGCCATCAGTTATAATTGGTACTTACCGATGTCATCAGTTATAGTTGGTACTTACCGATGTCATCCGTTATAATTGGTACTTACCTATCTCATCAGTTATAATCAGTGGTTACCAGTTATAATTGGTGCTTACCCAGGTCATCAGTAATAATCATTGCTTACCCAGGTAATCGGTTATATCTGTTATAATTGGTGGTTACCCATGTCATCATTTGTAATCAGTGCTTACCCAGGTCATCAGTTATAATTGGTTACCCATGTCATCAGTAATAATTATTGCTTACCCAGGTCATCAGTTATAATTGGTGGTTACCCATGTCATCAGTAATAATCAGTACTTACCCAGGTCATCAGTTACAACTGGTGGTTACTCATGTCATCAGTAATAATCATTGCTTACCCAGGTAATCAGTTATATCAGTTATAATTGGTGGTTACCCATGTCATCGGTTATAATCAGTGCTTACCCAAGTCATCCATTATAATTGGTGGTTACCCATGTCATCAGTTATAACTGGGGGTTACCCATGTCATCAGTAAAAATCAGTGCTTACCCAGGTCATCAGTTATGGTGGTTACCCATGTCATCAGTAATAATCCGTGCTTACCCGGGTCATCAGTCCTAAGTGGTGATTACCCAGGTCATCAGTTATAATTAGTGCTTACCAAGGTCATCAGTTATAATTTAGTGGTTACCCATGTCATCAGTTATACCCAGGTAATCAGTTATAATTGGTAGTAACCCATGTCATCAGTTATAATTGGTGGTTACCCATGTCGTTAGTTATAATCAGTGCTTACAAAGGTCATCGGTTATAATCTGATCTTAACAATGTCATCAGTTATAATAGGTTCTTACAGATGCCATAAGTTGTAATTGGTGCTTATCTATGTCATCAGTTGTAATCAGTGCTTATCTATGTCATCGGTAATAATTGGTGCTTTAAAGGAGAACTAAACTTACATTTTTAAAAACCTAATGTGAAAGTTTTTCTCCCCAGAACACCTATACATTGTAAGATTCTTCTCTAGCAAGTTAGTACATGTGAGAAACAGATTCTGTAACTAAGGGCACGGCCACACTGCAACGCAAACGGAATCGCATGCGATTTCATGTGCGATTTTGTTGCGTTTGCGCATGCGGTTTTCCATTAAGTATAGGAAAACGCATGCAATTGCGATTAAAAATGCAGAGCGCAAATCGCAATTGCAACGCACCCGAAAACGCACGTTTCCGGCGCGTTGCTGTATTTTTAATAATGTGAAAAAAACGCAAATGCAAGAAAAACGCTATAGTGTGGCCTAGCCCTAAGAGGGTTTCAATGTTGTTGCCAGTACAACCCACAGCCCATGAAGTCATCAAAGAATCATGCCCCCTGACCCCAGTATTCACTGTCTCTATGCACAGTGTGTTTTCTATACAGATGTCTACACAGCAATATGGAAGTCCCTGATAAGACTTTGAAAGTTGCTTGTTAACCTGCAATTTATTTACCAGTGTGAGTTGCTTGTAAATAAACTGCAGGGTAACAAGCAGATTTCAATGTCTTATCAGTGACTTCCATATTCCATTTTTTTTTTGTTGAAATTATTCTTTTCCTAGCAAAAGATAAAGCTTCCAAATGTAGCTGGATTCTCTGCTTATTCAGTGTTGGCACACAGGGTAAGTCACCAGGTTTGAAAATACAGTTTAGGAGGTCACAAGTTCAATACCCCAGACTTAACTTTTTTTTGTTTGTTTCTATTATGTTCCAAAAAAGATAAGGCTTCTAAATGTACCTAAAATTTTTGCTCACCTGGTAAGTTGCCAGTTTTAGAAGCACACAGTTCAGAGGGTCACAAGTATGAATACCCTAGTTGTACCTTTATTTTTTGTTTCCACTATGTAGTAAAAGATTCTACATGTACCAGTGTTCTATGTAGTATCTCTATTAGCCAAGAGATAAGAGCTCTGCTTTTAACAAATGTACTGTACAAGTTGCAGGTTCTATTCCCCAGACTTCTATTTTTTAAAATTTTTGCTGAAATGTTAGCATTCCGTTTCTTACATTTATGATATCTATAAAATAAACTGCAGAGATTACTTTTCTTTTTTGTATGTAAAGGATTATATCACTGTCAGGACAGGAGCATTGAATATGTTTGAAAACAAAAAACTGAAATCCCTGTTCTGTGTCAGGGAGAGGGAGGATCTCTGTGCTGTAATGTGATTTGCTGCCAGCTTCTAGGAAGCAAGGCTGCAACTTCCTTATTTTGATCTGTTGAGCACTACAGAGCATGTGCCTGTACGCAGACATTTAGCTGGGGGGTTGTGGGAGCTGGCCCTCTAGTACTCACAGGTTATTTTCATAAATCACCCAATGGCCACAGCAAAGGGAGAAGTGAGACACAGCTTGTTGTATGTTTGTGGATGTGCTCTGTCTATTGGTACAATGTTGTCTTGAGACTTTAGTTCTCCTTTAACTATGTCATCCATTACAATTGGAAAAATAAGAAGATGGGGCCCTGTTTTCTACCTACCCCTCCTGCAGTTGCTCCCCTGGTACTTATGCCACTGATGCTTACCTATGTCATCAGTTATAATTTGTGCTTAGTGATGCTTCTTTAAAGGACAACAGAATTTCCCACCCTCTTCCATTAATAGTAACCAGGGTGAGGACCTAAAACACTAGGCCCTCATCCCTGGCTTTAGCCTGCCCCATTTGGCCCAGGGTCAGACCACCAATAGAAAGACACAGTGCATCTTCCTATTGCTCAGTCTGCGGGATTGAACAGGAAGTGCAGCTTTGTTCCGATTAAACAGGCTAAACCTAGGGGTGAGGACCTAGCACCCTAGCTACAAGTGACACAGAGTAGAAGAGGAGAGGGTCTGGGTATTTTTGCTCTTAAGAGAAGCAGCAGTCACAATTAACATCATAATGACCTAGGAAATTCTCACCAATTCCTTTCTTTAGGTCTTCATTTGCCTATGTTTGTTATCTCACTCTCCATCCATTCACTTTTTGGACTTCTATACCCACCAACAATATTCCAGATCAATCTCATTGTTTTTTTCCAAAGCCAGTAGTGTATGTAGTCCTTTATCTGCCAATCACTTGCTTATGGTCACATAGTAATTTACAGCCATTCTTAATGTATGGAATGTAGAAACGTGGGCTTATAACCAACTTTACCACCACATTATGTTTTTATTTAACCCCAGTCCCTGCATAATATTGTGGTCATATTGGTCACCATAAAATATAGTAGATTTTAGTGCATGGACTACTTTAGACTTTCAGTGCAGGTGACCTTGGATCCCTTGGTGTTGTTTTGTGACTTGGTTGTGTGTTTGCTCAATAGTCTGTCAATTGTAGTCCTGTCAGGTGTATGGATGTTTAGGGTTAATGGGTAAATTTTAATTGGTGGATGGTGCAAGATGAACCCCCATCACTTTTGTCTCCGTTTGGCAGAATAGTCTGAAAACAGGACAGTTGGCTTTCATTTTTAGTTTTTTGGAATTTCTTAGTTTTTATAAGTTTAGTCATTCAAATTTTAGTGTTATGCAACAACGACTCTAGGGCATTTTGCCAGTCCAGTTCAGCCCTACAGTTCCCCTTTAAGGTAGTAGTTCCCCTAGTAGTTTAGGTCTTCACTCTGCATCCATTTAAGTAACACATAACCACCAAATAGGATATTTTATTTCTAACTGCTTTGAATTTTTTTTCTGCCTGAATTATTCTCACCTCCCCACTTCCCACCAAATCCGTGGATTATACCCTAAACCATTAGGTCCTCGTCCCTGTGTTTTTCTTAGCTAAGCATATTTAAAGGGACACTAAACTGCTATGTACCTTGCTTCTTTGTCTATTATTAACAGGGAGGCATAAGATCACTTATTCCCACCTTCCTGTGAATAATAAAATGCCCCGGTTCCAGAGTTAAACTTATTTGCCATTGCGCCACTCCCAACTTCTCACCAGCTGATGTCGCACTGTCGACCGTGCTTCTATCTTTTGAGCATGTGCACATTTAATAAATAAAGATGCTAACCAAGCTTTTTTTTTTTTTTTACAAGATTTTATATGGCCCAAATAAATGTTTTTGTCCAGCAAGCAAGCCACCAGCAACAATACCCTACAGCTGGCTGCAAGCGCCAACATGGAGAATACCTGCAAGGAAACATGGAGCTGAGCCTGCAACTGGACAGAGCCCTATTTATAAAGGTGCATTATCACTATTTAGCAATACCGAGCCTGTAACGATCGTTAATTTACGATCGCAGTTGTAAATCTACAACCGCATAGAATCCCCTGTAGAATACCATTGCGGTATTTTACTACCGCTTGGTAGTCCACAAACGATGGTTCGATGTAAATGTACGACGGCAGAAGCACATTAATGGACACAGTCATACATTAAATATGGCCCTAAATCTTTGTGTGCGGTGTGCTGCCTGCCCTATAGGATTTATATTGAAAAATTCAATTGAGACTCTACAGCAGGAAATGAAAAAATACAATTAATCTGGGACGTTCATTTATTTTCATAAAAGGTTTTAACTTTTACGATGTAGTGAGAAGTCAAATTAATGATGAGCTGAACCGAATTCAACATAATGCTAGAGCCATGTGGCCATTGGTAGAAATAATTGACCGCACATTATATGGGATAGACAGGGCTACCTTCTGGCCACTAGGTCTCCCTGTATTTAATGACCTTTACTAAAGGGGAAAGGCTTGTAATATAAAAAAAAGCATTCATGTGCTATTATATTCATTACAAGATCTAACTGGGTGGTCCACATGTTTCCCTAGAAGGTTTATTGTGAATCTGTACTACCATACAAGTACAAAGCTTGCAACAGAATAGAGCAAATTGTCAGATAAGATGTGATTTTCCCCTTCATTGGCAATATGTATAAAGCAAAAACGACCCTGTAAGATGCAAATGAACTACTGCCATCAGCATCATGGAGGATTGGTCCAGACATAAAATTTCGTTAAGACCATGGTTGAAACATTTTATGCTCATCTGACGCCCTTCAGATGGAATCTATGTTGCAAAACAGCAGTTTTCAGACTTTGTGTGTTGGCACAAACAGTCATTCTGGACATATCATATGCAGTCTGTTATGAATGGCAATATGTATAAAGCAAATACGACCCTGCAAGATGCAAATGAACTACTGCCATCAGCATCATGGAGGATTGGTCCAGACATAAAATTTCGTTAAGACCATGGTTGAAACTTTTTATGCTCATCTGACGCCCTTCAGATGGAATCTATGTTGCAAAACAGCAGTTTTCAGACTTTGTGTGTTGGCACAAACAGTCATTCTGGACATATCATATGCAGTCTGTTATGTATGATAATTTTATTTACCAATGCCTTATTTAAATGTGTCTTAGGCTCATGACTTTTACTCACTTGTTACTTGTTTTGGATAGGTAAGGGGAACTAGAATTGTGAAAATTGACCTTCAGGATGTGTAACCAAATCTTATCTGTGGCACCACATTGCTGGCAATTTATCTGCTGGGTTGCAGATTTTTTTTCTCTGACCTCAACCGCCAGAAATATGTTACCACAGATAAGATTTGGTTACACATCCTGAAGGTTTTGGGTTCTCACCATTATAATATTGGATTTAACAAATATTTGTCTTCCTGCAGTCAACATTAGGGGAATGAATGCACATTTATCTGCTGGGTTGCAGATTTTTTTCTCAGCCCTCAATGTGCATCCAATCCCCTAATGTTGACTGCAGGAAGACAAATATGGGTTAAATCCAATAGTATGATGGTGTTTATTACAACTTCACATGTTTTGGGTGGCATGTACTCAAGCATGTTGTGTGAAGTTGAAATAAATGCATTATCACAGTTCAGCCTGTGTGAGTATTGGTTTCTCCCCATCATATTATTGAATTTATAAGTTTGTATGAGACTAGTGGAATGCTCAATGCAGAATTGAGACCTGGAAACTATAAATAACCACTGTTAAACCCACATTTCTAAATAAATGCAACTAAGCAGTTTGCTTTTTCTGGCCCTGCCCATACTCAGTGTAGGACTGTTCATGGACTTGCCAATAGGAACACTGCTTCTTGCAAAGCCCGTACTCCCATTGAACAAGTACAGGACTATGGGAGGAAGTGCGATCAGGCCAGCACTACGACCAGAACTTTGGAAGAATTGTGTGGGGTACACATGGGCAGATGTCTATTCTGATCATTTAGATGATAGAAAACTGCAATATGTTAATTTTCCACCATGTCTGATCCATCTGAGAAACCCAACAGATGTATGCGGCACAGAGTACCTCAAGACATTTTGGGCAGACCAACTAAAATCCTGAAAATATTAGTTAGTTGTCTGGGTATGTATGCTCGTTTGTAAACCGCCCCATACAACTTTGATGTGATATAGGGCAAATACTGTCAGATAAAATAGGCTTTTCCTTATTAATCCTTAACAAATTTACCCTGTCTAGACTGGATTTTTTTTTTTTTAAACACATACACATTTGTCCATTGTATATTTTGTTTCCTCTATAATTTCTACTAAATGTGGGGTTAATTATAACCGTGGTTATGATGGTTACATCTGTGCCAAAAACAATGCAATTAGGCAAATAAGTTCTTATATAATAGGTTTTATTATGCCATATCTATGCTACTGAGATATCTGCTTTGACAAAATAAAAGATTGATGCTTTTTTTGAATTCTGATTAAGCCTATTTATTAAATCATTTTAGACGTTTATTAAATCATTTGATTGATTTTAATAAACCTGCATAGAAACGAGACACTGCAGCACTTGGGAAGACACTCAAATTGTGATTTTTACATCTTCCTAGCATACTGCGAATATTAAATTAATGTCCACAATATAACATAAGTCTTAATAGCTGTAAAGTGATCCGTATTTGTATAGTTTCAAGGTAACCAGTAATAATAAGTTTTTATTATATATCTATATATAAGAACTTGTGTACAATTTATATAGAAATCTGCATTTGACAGTTTAGCATTACTAGATTTGTCAATTAATCCATTGCCTGTATTAGAACTGCATTAGGTCAGGTGTCTGAATATTTAGTGCTGATTTGGATGCCCTAAAAGGGTAGGTTCACCCCACAAATATAAAAAGCTAAATCACCCATCAAACCCTAATAGTTAGAAAGTTATTCTCCAAATCCTCCCCCCCCCCTTCCCTCTACCTCCCAAAAGGTTTTTTTCTAGGGGAAAAGCATTCAGTCATTGGCTGGGATTTCAATTGTCATAACAATTACTAACAGTTACTAAGTGAAAGGTCCAGAAAGCATTTCAGGTTAGTCATACATGTCTCACCTTTCTAACAATTGCAGTTTGGGGTTGGTTTACCTATATACAATTTTTAATTTGAAGGGTGGACTTTGGATTTAAATGTACGTGGGAACCTGATCGGGTACGCGTCTAAAACAAACTGGACCTGCACACAGGTTTGAACGAGAGAATTAACAAAGGAAAAGAAACATGCAAATGAACACTGGAACAACAACAACTCCAGGAATGTGTAATGACATTTTATTGATTTACTGAAGGAGGCAAATGTTGTCAACTGAACAGCAGCAAACATTTGGTAAAAATATTCATACTGTCCACAAACAGTCAGGAGCCTCGGATGGATGATGAGATTAACACGTGTCCTCTGCGAAAATCAATGAAACAAAAAAAAAAAAAAAACCCACCCCAATTTTTAATAGGGTCTTCTTTTATCTTTTACCAGAAATGGAACATTTAAATGGACGGTGGGGTTACCAAATGAAAACCAATTTTTGTTTTTGGAAAGAAATCCCCAAGTTAGGAGGTAAGAAACAAGAACATTTTCTATCTGACAGTTAACTACATTTCCTTCAGTATGTGTTTGTTTGTATACATATATATAGATTTATATATAATATATTTATCTAGGAATTTCAGAAGAACATGGATCTAATTATTCTGTTTTCATTTAAACACCATACAGGCATTAAGTCCTTAGCGTAAGAGTCTGGAATTTACTTATGTTTATTCTCATTTTTAACATGAGGTTAAACAGTTAACACTTCTCTACAGCAGTAACCACACACCAGAAGGTCGGACACATTAAAAAGAAGGTGGAGAAAAAAAAAACAAACTTGAGTTTCCCCAAAGCTGCAGTGTGAAGAGACTATAAACCTGATTTCCATTACACATGGATGGGCTCTGTTTTTGCTCTAAGAAATCCACGTGGAGCAAAGGAATGAAGACGTGTAAAAAGGGTTCAGGGACAGAGGTATGCCAGTCGCTTGGTTTAGTTGTTTTCTCCTTGCTCTGCAGCTTCAGTGTCATCACCTGCAGTATCAGATGTCCATAACTATATAAAAAAAAATGTAATTTAAATTTCAATACAGAGAAAATTGGAAAACAAAGTTTTTTTTTGTCAAGTTGGGTAAGTGACCATTTGCAGTATTTTTGAAAAACGAACTGCCATCTAAAACGTTACTAACACACTTGATACCAGTGCACTATACTGTTCATACAGACAACCAGTGTTGTATTTACTTTATATACGTATAGCCACGTCTTTGAAGGATGACAAAGAATCTTACAGATTAGTAATGTGTGTACCCAGCTTAACAATCAAAGAAAGGCTCGCCAGATTTTTTTATTACAATAAAGAATGTTTGTGCATTTCAGCCATTCACTGCAAGTAAATAAAGATTTGAAACCAATGCAATATCTGAACATATACTCACTGTTAGGTTGTCTCTAAGCAACTGCATGATGAGTGTGCTGTCTTTGTAAGAATCTTCATTTAAGGTATCAAGTTCGGCAATGGCTTCATCAAATGCCTGTAAGAAAACACTGATCATTAGCTTTACGTTGACTTTTTGACAGTCTGAAACACAAAACTAAAATATACCCAACAGATTGTGTGGAATCAAAAATTGCCGATGGGTTAACATCTAAAAAATAAGCTATTTGTAGTTTACAGAATACACAGTTTCTTAAACTGTTTTTGCTATGATTCCTATTCTGAATGAATTTAGCAAGTGGTGTGTCTGCACTTGCTTGACAATGGAATTCAGATTTTATTCATCAAGCTATCAAAGGGTGGGGGGTGGTGGGGAGTCAGTCAACTTTTCTTGTTTTTCTTTCATTGATTTAAAGTAATACAAACTTCTGAATACTAGTTTTAAGAACAAGAATCCCTGCACTAGGGTATAACCTGCATGCCTCCAGATGTTTGAAAACTACAACCCTCAGCATTACCCAACCTCCCACTGTAGTTCTGGGACTTGTAGTTTTCAAACATCTCGAGGCACACAGTTTGAGGATTCCTGCAAACACTAAAATGTCTGAGCTGCAACAAGAATCTATCAAATTACAAGCACACATTTATAGATATTTACAACTGTGGAACACAGAATGCCTATCCGATCTTAATGGGAAATGCCACTTAACCTTTTAAATAGATAATCCTCTTACTACCCTTAAATGATCTCTTAAGAATTCTCATTTTTAAAATCTTTTTCTTTACCTCAAATCCCCTAACTCTAATTTCTTTGGCAGGTAGGGTGAGTTCCATTCTCCTAGCCTATCCATAAATATTCCAGCACACCTGGATAAGATTTTGGAAATTTCAGTATGTGTATGCTTCAAAATGACTGAACCCACATCTGGATGGGCCATCTCGGTCTGTCATGGGATTAGTTAGTGCTACTGCACATAAACAACCAATTCCTATACAGTTGTGCAGATAGACTTAATTATATGACCAGATTTCATTGGAATCTACCTTGTAATCAGAAGTAAGGTCATATGTACAAACCAATTACCTTCAGTTCTAGGCCACACTGACATGTTTCTCACGTCATCATGTTTTGCGATGTGTTAGAATCACACAATGTGTGTGGCCGCACTCTGCTGCAATCAGTTTTCGGAGCATAGGCAATTACCAATTTTTTTATGTGAAACAAATGCACTCTGACAAACCATTATTAATGAAAAGACAATGAAAGTGCACTGCAACATGCACAAAATGCTCTACCTTGTTAAAGCTCGTTGCTGTGCACAGTCATATTAAATAATCATATAAATAAAATGCCCCAAGACATCTCAAATGCATTACACACAATTTTCACTCACAGTTTTAGCCAGTAAGCAGGCCTTCTCTGGGCTATTAAGAATCTCATAATAGAATACGGAGAAATTTAAAGCTAAACCCAAGCGAATGGGGTGTGTTGGTTGCATGTCCTTTTTGCTGATGTCAAATGCCTCTTGATAAGCTTGTTGTGAATCTTCTATTGTTTCTGTAATTAGAAGAGGGGAAAATTTTAAACGATCTGATAGGAAAAGCCCGCTTCTATGAACATTTTGAAACAATGGTTAATGAAAAATAAAAAATGTAAAAAAAAAAAAAAAAAACAGTCCGATATTAGTATCTAAACCTGGTAAAGACCAGATATTGAAATAGTACAATTTTACATGAGTAATAAGAAAATGGTTAATCCTTTCATTGCCTGTTATAAGGGAAGTTTCTAGGAAATGATACTAAAATTTCATAATGAAAATGCAAAACGATTAAATACTATTGATACCGTAAGTCTCCATCTCTGTAGAGAAACTCTGGCATAGATATATTAACAGGTGTAAACCTTTAAGTAAGTCTTACAAAGATCAGTTGGGCAAGAAAAATTAGCTCAGATGTGTTTTGTACCTCAGTCTGTTGATATACTAATATGCATTTTGTTTAGACTTTTAATAGTAAAGTGCATTTATAGAATCACCCACTGGGGGGCACCATCTTTTTTTTTTAATCTGAGGTTTATTTTATTTCACAGGTGTTCATACTATATACATTTATCATCAGAGTCATCTGAATGGTGATGGTCTTAGAATTATTTAATAGGTGTATTAGAAATGTAATTTTGACAACATATGAAATACCGTTAAGTATTCCAGCATCCATATCTTAGGTGTCAAATCTGGAGTTTTACAAAGTTTAAGGCATTTATATGTATATTATCTTAAGTTTGAAATTTTTCAGGACAGTCCCACCCTTTATATCTGAGTTGAATATAGGGAAGATCTTGGTTAAAGGGCATGTCCACCCCCAAAACTATAATTCCCCCCACTACTGGCCCCACTCTGTAGTAAATAAAAATCCTTACCTCACATCCCAGCTCCATATGGTTCTCCTGTAATCCCCCCCCAAAGTCCCAAAAACTGCCCACCAGGAGGATAGCAGAGTCCATATAGGACTCTGTCTCCTGTCTCCCCTCTGGGAGAAGTTTGTCATTCGCACTGCAGCCATTATCTCCCTTCCCCTAGCTCAAAATCCCTATAATATTCTGTAGAGCTTCGTTCTCCAGCCCCAACCGCTATATTTTTATTTCCAGAAACTTCCCCAAGCATTACTTACCTTCCCTCCGCCGTTCAGATCTATCGGCATCCGTGTCAGTGATTGACTTCCTCTCAGCCAATTAGACGCGGCTGACTGTCCCGCCCCTCTGCTTGCTGTTTCGCGGCAGAGGAAAGAGGGAAGGTAAGTAATGTTTGGGGAAGTTTCTGAAAATAAAAATATAGCGGTTGGGGCTGGGTGACGAAGCTCTACAGAATATTAAGTTTGAGAGGAGGGTGGACATACCCTTTAATAAGAATTTTGGATATTCTGGGGCCATCCATTTCAACACAATTGATTTCCTGGCATAGAATAAAGTCTCTCTCAAAAAAGATAGTTGGTGTCTGGACCAGCTATTCTCAGAGACCCCCAATATACATAATTTAGGGTCCAGTGGGACTGGCGGTTGTATCCGCTTCATTAGTTCAGTGATGACTATTCCAGAACCTCTGGATACCTGGACATTCCAAAAATGAGATGCCAAAACCCTGCATCAGGTTCAAGACATTTAGAGCATGTGTTGGCTCCACCTCATTATATGTTTAAGTATTGCTGGTGTAGGACAGGCATGTTGTAAGATTAAGATTTCTATTAGCATATTCTTTGTGGCGGGAGAGACCAAGGTGTGTGAAAGGATCAGATCTTCCTATAAGTCATTTGCTATTGAAGGAATGTCCTTCTGGCAGGAGTTTAGTAATTAGTTACTTATAGGGTCTGTCTGTTTTTGTATAAGGAGATGATATGCTTGTGAAGGTTCTCATTCATCCAGGTCATGGTATATCTGTTGTATCCAATTAGATCAACTGGACTTGAAATGTAGTTCTTGAAGACGTTTCGCTAGTCATCCGACTGGCTTTCTCAATTCAGATGACTTTACAAGAATCTGTGGCAATTATGTACCCTGGAAAATCCCAATTAGCATATCACAGCCAGGTGTTAAGGGTGTGATTAGATAGTGGCTAAGAGGTGTTGATAGAACGCCCAGAGTAAGGTGTCAAAACAGCATTGTACATGGCAGACAGATGGTGTCGAACCCCCCCACCTCTATTTAGGCTTGGATTCTTTATTTTCACACAAATGGCCTCCTTAACACCTCTCTTGAACCAGTCACGTTAAACTTCAAGTCCAGTTGATCTAATTGAATACAACAGATCTAAGGAGATACTTTTTTTATCTAAAACTCTTAATAGCGTGTGTACCCATGAGGGTAAACAGTCAAGAGTTTCAACTGGGACAGACCCCTAAACTCAGAATGTATACAGTGTTTTAGTTGTAAATACTGGAAATAATGGTGGGTTAGAGAGGGAAATCAGCTTGTAGATCTGGGAATGACCAATTGTTGGTCTTTAATTATTTGATGAAAGAATCGTATCCCTTTGTTGTCCCAGAATTTGTATGGGGTAAATGCTGCCAATTGGGTGGATTTGGGGTTATTCAAAAGGTGAAATCCCCAGGATTTTATCAGTTTGCAGTATTTTCTGTAAAGATTTCAGATTTTATACATTTGAACATGTATGACTGTGCCTCCCTGTTATCATGTATTTAGGGTTATCTAGAAAGGCTAGAGGGTGTACTGGGAAGTATGCATGTAACATGGGTTCCAAGCCTACATCTCTTGTTGATTGGTTTTGATTTATATTGTCTGGTTCGGAAGGTCTTAGCCAGTGGTAGTATTTAAGTTGTGTAGCTAAATAGTATAAGAAAGTTTGGGAGGGCAAGACCGGCTCCGGTTTTAGGACATTAAGCTTCACTCTAGATCTGCCTGATCCCCTGAGTGCTGTTCAGTTCCACAAAGAATTTGGGAGGGATGTATGTTAGTGAGTGTTGGAATGCATAGAGCAATTTGGGAAGTAATATTTTAATCAATCGATTTTCCCCCATAAGTTAATTGGAAGTAGCTTCCAGATTGCAACTTTGTTTGACCATGGTTAATAGTGGCTGAATACTTAAATCAAAACTCAGCAGGAGATGAAGATTGACACATGATCTATGGAGAGAATTGCTAATTTAGACCAATTGATTAGAAGGCCTGAGAGTGGGCCAAATTCTTTAATTAGGTTAATGATTGTTTGGGGTCTGCTAGGTAAAGGAGTAAAGCCTTTTACACACGTGTGATCGCGGGTCCCGACCTGTGACGCACAATGTGTCTGAACGTTCGTTTTGGACGATAATCGGCCCGTGTTCAGGCCCTTTTTCGGCCGAAATAGACTGTCGGTCTGGCAACGATCCCCGACTGAACGGACATTTCGGCCAATAAAATGCCAAATTAATCATCCGAAATTAATGTTCAGACATCGCGCGTTGCGGGTCGGGACCCATGATCGTACATGTGTACGAACCTTCAGTCATCTGCATAGAGGCTAAGAAGACTAGTTTGAGTTGAGGCCTCAAATGTCTGTGTTATGTCTGATTTTAACGGCTAATACTTCTATTGTAAGGGCAACCTTGCTTGGTTCCCCTACCTAGTGAGAAGGAGTGTGATGTGCATCCGTTCACATGGATGTTTGCTTTGGGGTTTTTATAAAGCAGTTTGATCCATTTTATGAAGGTTGGACCAAAGTCGTATCTTTCCAAGCATGCCCATAAAAGGTCCACTCAACGGAATCAAACGCTTAATTAGCATCTAGGGATAACTTTTTTTTTAGTTAAGGTTGAATAAAGACAGACGTCCATCAAGTCCAACCTATTCACTTAAAGGATGTCCACGTGTCCTCTGATATGACCTATTAGTGAACAATGCACCAGAGTGTTCATTGTATGGCCCATTAATATATTTGTATATGGTTATCATGTCCCCACGCAAACGTCGCTTCTCCAATGTAAACAGCCCTAACTTGTCTAATCTGCCTGCATATTCAAGCCCCTCCATTCCCCTTATTAATTTAGTTGCCCTTCTCTGAATGTCACTGTTATCGTGGTCTACCTGCATATTAATTAGTGCTTTTTTCAGATTGATAGTTGTGGATTTGGAAGACCTAAAACCAGTTTGGTCTTCATGTATTATTGTTGTGATTCCTTTTTGTATTTTGTTTGCTAGAATTTTGTAATCAAAATTAGGTAATGATATTGGGCGGTGAGATGCACATTCTTGGGGGGGGGGGGGGGGGGTTTGCCGGGCTTGGGATTTAAAATTATTTTGGCATCAGAAGGAGGGGGGGGGCGGTCACCATCTTTATTTTTATTACACTCTCTATCACAGCCTAGCCCAAGTCTAGTATCTAAATTGAGCAAAATGATTACTAACTTAAGGACCACTGAAAAAAAATAAGCGTAAACTTGGTCAACATTTTAAATTATACATGCTTTATGGCTGATTAGTAATGGTTAAACCAACCTTTTATTAAGAAATGAGCGTTAAAGTAGTAGAAGCGTTAAAGCATTACAAAGGTCACATTATTGCATTCTTTGATGGAAAAGATAAGTAAATCCAGCACAGTACAATTTTTATACAGTAAACAGTTTAAAGAATAAGTTCACTTAAAAAGTGAATCTATCCTTTCTCTCCTCAGACAGGTCCCGCTTGCTTCTATACTATAGAGCACAGGCACGCTATAGTATAAGCCATAAATACATGGGAAGGAAACGCCCAAGCTCGCACATGCGCAGAGGAGAGGTCTCAATCAGCAGCAGTTAGAGGACGACACGGCCATGATTTACTGCTGTGCTAGGAAGACAATGAAAAAAGAAACGGGATGGGAAAACAGAAGCCATAAAGTGTGTTTGCAATTTTTCTAAATATTACCACTTCTTCACTGAACAGCTGTTCTCTCCCGATTGCGCGCCCTATCTTTTGTATTGGCACGCATGTGCCTAAGATAGGGCGCGCGGTCGGGACAGAGCGGCTGTCAGTGAAGGAGCAGCTGCAAGGTAAGTTCCAGGTCCCCCGAGCGTAATATTATTCACAGGGAGCTGAGAATAAGCGTTCTCACCTCCCTGTGAATAATAGAAACTAATGGCAAATAGTTGTTTTTCTGGATTATGGGAGTTTAGTGTCCCTTTAATATAGGATTAGTCCAAGACTAACCTGTCAAATGAACTGTATGTGCTGTAGCTCCTAAACAAAATTATATTGTGAGATCCTACCTCCCAGGTACCTTCCATTTTTAAAAAGTACATTTTTATAGTATAGTTATTCTTTAAGCTGCAATGCCAAGGAGGACGGCCACCAAGCACACCATTGTCCACAGTAGGTTTTAAACCAAACTATTACATTAGTTTGTACTACATTCTATATATAAAAAAGGGAGTACTGTGATACTTTTAATGGATTAAGTATTTCAGTTGCTTTTGAGGGATCAACCCTCTTCCTCAGGTCAGAGCAGTACTGATTGAAACAAAGGTTAAAGTAAAAAGATGATTGCATTAAGATATTTACACACTAAATGATATACATACATACACACACATTATACTATATAATGGTATATGACAGCAAAATCTCAATTATGGAACTACATTGGGAAAATAAAATTTATATGGTAACTGCATGCTATGAGTTATAACCTTAATCCAAACTCACTGTATATACTGGAGTATAAGCCGAGATTGTCATGCTTTAAAATTAGCCTGAAAACCTAACCTCTGCTTATACTCAGGTCAAGTCCTAATTTAGATCCAAAAGCTGCAATTGCAGATAGTAACTAGTATCCTTCACCTGCATAGAAAGTTACAGGAGCTGATCTGCATTTACATTCCTTCCTGTAGTCTGGCTGCAGGACTCACCCAGCACTGTCAGTGTCCATCTGGACAAACTTCTCAGTTTGGGGCAAAAAACAGCTGCTGGCTTAGTGCATATAACAGCTCGAAATTACAACTCTTAGGCAACATTAACTATTGGGGCCAGAGTGCCCTTTACTATAAGGGGGTCAGGAGAAGTTTTAAATAATAGTAAGCTTAATTGAAAGTTTATTGAATCTTGCCACTCCACATGTTTAGAAAATACAACTCCCAGCAACCAAAGCATGCTGGGAGTTGTAGTTTCCAAACATCTGGAGGGCCAAGGAATTGGGGGTTACTGGTACTGGATTTGGCTTTTACTGTATGGGATTAATGTATGGGAATTCTGCTGTCCATTTAAAGGGCAACTTAAGCCACAAAACAATACTGAATCAGAGGGCAATAGTGGTCATAATTTCTAGCCTCACCTTATACTCGAGTCAATCAGTTTTTACAAATTTTTCAGGTAAAAATAAGTACCTCAACTTATACTCGAGTATATATGGTAAGTATTTTTCTCACAATAAAGACTAGTGTGCCATCAGCACCATAATGAATGGAAAGCATCTGCCAGGGTTTAAGGCTAATTTGATCACCTTGAAAAGACTCACATTTTTTGGGGGGACTTTTTTAAAAAAATGCACATATCTTATGATAAAGCATTTGCTTTTTACAGTTCATAAAAAGTGCAAAAGAAGCCTTAAAGGTGATCAGAATTATTGGTATACAATCACATCAGTTTTTAATGAGAGATAGGCATTTAGGTCTTATGTAATTTCTCTTCCTGATGCATCTTAATAGGATTTTAACTTTTTTAACCTCAGTGTTTCCTGATGACACCACATACTAATCAACCAAATAATACAATACATAATTCTTAAGTACCCATATAGTCTTTTAAATTAAGTGACTCCACCTTTCTTTAGGAGTGGCTTTAAAGGATATGTCCACCCTTTATAAAAACTTATGTATGAAAGTTCTAGCTCCCCCAGCCCCAACCGCATTCGTATAATTTCAAGAAAGTGCCCCGATAAGTTACTTACCTTCCCTCTCTCCTTTGCCGCACAATCCTGGCCCTCTGCTTGCATAGAACTGCAGGGGGCTGGACCAGCAGCCAATCATGGACGCCGCTGCACCGAACGCTGGAGGATACAGGGAAGGTAAGTAACTATCGGGGCACTTTCTTGAAATTGTACTAATGCGGTTGGGGCTGGGGGAGGTAGAACTTTCATATGGGAAAGGGATTTTACACTAGGGGGAGGGAGACCAAAACGGGAGGGAGGGGGAGGGCACTTCTGCGCATGGCAAAATTTTCCCGGAGGGGAGACAGGAGGCAGAGTCTCTGCTATCCTCCTGGTTGGCAGTTTTTGGGACTTGGGGGGGGGGGGGGGGGGGGGGGGGGTTTTGGGGGGGGGGGGGTTTTTTTTTGGGGGTGGACATGCCTTTTAATATTCAGAAGTTCATCATACAAAGCAAATTCAACAATCCCAATCTTAAAGGGCATGTCCACCCCTTTTTTCAACTTTAGTTATATTGTAGGTATTGGTCCCCCAGCCCCAACCACCATAATAGATTTTTGATTAAGTCCCCCGATAGTTACTTTCCTTACCTATTTCCTCTGCACTGTCCCGGCCCTCTGCTTGCATGGAACGGGACCGGCAGTCGCGTCTTCGATTGGCTGAGAGACAGCCAATCAGGGACGCGGCTGCCGGCTGCTCAGAACGCCGGGGGAGAGAGGTAAGGAAAGTAACTATCGGGGGACTTTCTCAAAATTCTATTATGGCGGTTGGGGCTGGGGGACCAATAACTACAATATTACCAAGGGGTTTGGAGCTATGGGGAGGGAGAGCAAAACAGGAGGGGGGTGACTCTCCTGCGCATGTCGAGGTTGAGGCAGACACATGATGAGTCACTGACAGCTACTACACTGCTGTTTTCCTGAGTTTGGAGGGACATAGCAGGGCAGCCATTTGGAGGAGAGATGTAAGGTAAGGATTTTTGTACACTACAGATTGGGGCCAGTATGGGGTTAAATTTCAGTTTTGGGGGTGGACATGCCCTTTAATCTATGTATTAAGAAACAAATGTATTACCGGTACTTTGAATTAAGCAAAAAATGTAAAAGTTCTTATCCTTAAAAATGGTGCTAATTTTGCCCCAACCAAACTTTTTTTTTTACTTTTTAAAAGGACATCTCCACCCTCAGCAAAACCTTTTTAAATATTATACTGCATTGTACTGCACCCGCAACCGCTATATTGCAACTGTAAAAATAGTTTGCAAACTCTACAGCTCCTCGATCCAGCTCCATTCTGGTCCGGCTCCCCTGCCTGCCGGAACTACAAACAGGGGGCCGAGTTTATAAGTGTCAATATAGCGGTTGGGGGTAGGAGGGCATGCAGTGAGGCAACAACATTTTGGACAGGAAGACAGCTCCTACACTTTAGTTTCCTGGACTTTGAAGAGGCACTGCAGGAGAACCATACGGAGCAGCGATGTGAGAAGGATTTTTTAAAACTGTACAATGGGGCCAGTAGTGGGTTAATTTTTAGTTTGGGGGACATGCCCTTTAAGACAAAAAAAAGCAAGCATGAATTGAGGGGCAAGGGTTCAAAGTCTGCTACATTTCGTGGTGTATTCTGGGCAGTTTCATAACAATGCAATCCAAACCCTATTGTTATGTACATATTGAGCCACATTCCAGGATATTAATTGCCAAAGGTTCTTTTACAAGTATCTGAATTAAGAAAGACGATGTCAAAAATTAAGATGACTAGGGAAAAAATCTTCAAGAAATAAACTAAGTTCAGTTAACACAATACCGCAGATATTTCATAAAACTATTTACAAGGTAGTAGCAAATATATCTACATCAGTTTCTTTAAAGAGAGAGTTCAGCCTAAAAATAAAAGTATTAACCCCCCCCCCCAAAAAAACCCTACTTTCCTTTTAATCTTTCTTTGAAGCTCTCATGCAGAGTTATAGGTACTAAAACAGCTGAACTCCTGCCAAACGTCCCACCTCCTGTTGCAAGCAGTTTATAAGCACGCTCAGGAGCAGAGCGCACTCGTTACTGCTGGTTCACAATGCCTGCCATTGGCCGTAAAGTCACAATCCCGGCCATGACTGGCTGTCATTACTAGGAAGAGAAGGAGGATGCTGCTAGGGATGGGCTGTGTGCAAGTTCCTAAAACTCAAGTGTAGGAGTGTATGAGGTTATAAAGGTAAGATTAAAATGAAAGTGGCTTTTGGAAAGTGGGGTTTTAAAACTATTTTTAGGCTGAACTTGCTCTATAATAGAAGCAGAGTGATTAACAGTTAAAGATGACTACCCTCCAGGTTTCAGCCTCTCCATCATTTACAAATAAATATAGCGGTTGGGGGTAGGCTAGAGACTGCTACACTACAGAAAAGGGATTGAGAGTTAGGGGAAAGGGAGGGAGAGCTTCACTGAGCATGTCAGAATTCTCCCAGAAGACAGGCAAGGGGCAGAAACCATTTGGGACACAGCCAGGCTCCTGCCCTTCACTTTTTTGGACTTTGCAGAGACATTGCAGAGCAGCCATTTGGAGCAAGGAGCATGTAAGGTAAGGATTGTTCAACACTACACAGTGGGACCAGTAGTGTGTGCATTAGTGAACATTTGCGATAAACAAAACGAGTTTCGTTCTGTGATTTCCTTTAAATTATGACAAATTCATGTGATTATCCTGTTCATTTGGTCATAAACGGTAGACACTTAAAATAAAAATGCTTTGAAAAACCCTTTCTAGAATTTTTTTTTTTTTTTTTTTTAAAGGGGACACTACTGAAAAGACTGACTCATCTTAATCTATAGTTGAATACATGCAAGTAGCACTTGTGTGTGTTGCTGCATGCCTTCAATCAAGCACACATTTTGTTTAGGAACAGTATGCCCCCCTCCCTCTTTTAACCACTCCCACTTCCATCCGACCAGAATTTTTTTCCCCAAAAACCAACTGTCAAAACTCTGTCACCATAACAGCTACAGTAAAACTACTCACAGAAGGATAGTTTTTGAGAGCAAGGACCTTTTTTGACAGCTGAAATACAAGAAGTTTTAGATTGGATAGCTAAAGAAATAGGGGGAAGATCAGCAAAATAATGATACAGTGGTGGTTGGGAAGAATTATAGTTTCCAGTTATGGTCAATTTAAAATAACCTATTTTTCTGTATAGATGCCCTTTGAAGTCCATTATTCTGGGGAGGTAGAAAAACTCTATTCCTAATTCCTTGGGTGGCCTACAGTTTTACTCCTGCAGCGGCTGATAGCTCACATAGTTGAACTATCTCCTCTATGTCTAATATTAGGGGAGATAGTTACAAATATGCACTCGCGCAAGCAGTAAGTATCTGCAATAGTGGAACTTGACATCTTACCACGGAAGAATAATATTGTTGTTAACTTCCACAATGTCAGGGCATCTGCATCTTACTCTCCCCTCTGTGTTCAGCTTTAGCCTAAAAGCTTGAAAGTAAAATGGCACCATAGCTGAAGGAAGCAGCAAAACTGGTTCCTATATTATAGAAATTGGCAATGTGAGAAAAAAAACATGGCTATGTTGATACATACTAGTCCTGGCTTCTCCAGATGCCACCTCTGCAAGGTACCGGTAGTAATCGCCTTTCATTTTAAGGTAAAAGACCTGACTTTCTGTCGAGGTTGAAGAGGGTATTAAGAACTTTCCAAGAAGGGCCTAAGAGGAAATACAGATGAAAAAAATTAAAACAAATTTATCAGATAAAAAAACAATTTTACAGATAATAAACTACAAAAGCAGATGAGAATTATTCCCATCATGAAGCTTTCCTGAAAGCTTCATTTACCCAATTGCTCATACACACCCATGAATTAACTGTGGCTGGGAATGAATGTTTCCAACCAACCTCTACAACCACAAAGTCTGATGGTAAGAATATCAGAAACAGAGTTACTCAATCAGGACGGTTCTTTAAAAGCATGCCTAGATTTAGGTACACAAGAGGAAAAAGATTTTCTAAGCCCAGCTGATCTCTTACCTAACAACCGCAAGTCCTCATTCTTAGGTTCCCCTAGGAAAGGGGCATTACCATGCCTCAACTTCAACTGCTGCTCAAGCATCATGAAGGGACAGTCCTTCTGTCACCCCTCTAGTGGTGGTAACATCAACCTCAATGACTATGCTACCTGCAAAACCTCCTATGTGGTGTACCGGTATCTATTAAAAATCACCCTGCGGTAAGGGCGATTCCCTCCACGTGGGCCAAACAAGGGAGATGCATGAACCTATCAAGGAACATAGAGGGAGATTCAATAAAAGTTCTTATCGTTTAAAATGGTGCTAATTTTGCCCCAACCAATCAGTTGTTAGCTTTTAAATGTTAAATAAGATCTGATTGGTTGGGGAAAAATTTGCACCATTTTAAACGATAACAACTTTTATTGAATTACCCTGATAAACTTCCTGTAAAAAACTTACACCGACAATAGCATATATCCAGACACTTCAATGAGTACAAACATACGAACCAACAACTCCAATAATGACTAATAAGAGGAGGTGATATCAAAAGATATTGCTTGTATGGGGGAAAAGGGAGAGTGTAGTACCCAAAATATATAACTTAGTGTCTCTATGATATATAACCTTATATCTATGCTATATGTATGTTTGCTTACTTATAGGTATGTGTGGTTCGGGTGCATATGCCCCAAAACCTTCACTTTTCTGGATTCACAGGGAACTTCTACACAGGTTCAAAATACATACATGCAAGGTATCAAACTGAAGTGTTGTGATATATACCACTCACCACTTCTAAATGGTGGTCCGGGTGCATTAGCCTTGAACCCCTCGCTTCTCCGGAATCTTATCTTATAAACCGGCAGATAACTGTACATATAGGAGCGGTGTAGCAAAGAATATACTCACCGCTGCTTGATATCAAAAGATTACAGTTAGAGGGAGTGTTTTGGGATTAGGAAACTATTATTCAATAAAAGTCATCTTTAAAAATGGTGCAAATTTTGCCCCAACCAATCAGAGGTTAGCTTTCAAATGATAAAGAATATTTGATTGGTGGGGGCAAAATTAGCACCATTTTTTATGATAATAACTTTTATTGAATTTCCCCGTTTATACTTTACACCCTAACGACCTAAATGATAATTTGAGCATAAAATGCTTCATGTAATTGTAAGTTTTCTCACTTTCTCTCCTTAGATAATTATCTGTCTTTATAGATTTGGTCAACAAGCAAGTGTTGGTAAGATCATTGTTACAAAGTTTCATGACCTAAGATGTTCACCATTTCTAAATATTGTGTACCTGAACTCCAGCTGCTCCATTTCTTCATTGCCCGGTTTATATTTTGGGTCATCTGCCCACTAAAGTCCAACAAGAGTTTGAACTGTTCACGCTTGGATTTTTAAGGAAGCCCCCTTTAATATAGACCTATGTTAATATGGACACTAATCACCCATGGATGTACGGGTGTAATAAACATATATTTCAAGTTTGTTTTTGGGCTATCCACTTAGCCCCACCTTTATACAAGTTGTGTGATATATTACAGGGCCTCGTTCAGCCTGCCTACCCCATGATGTAATTTCCCCTTTATTACCTTTCCTGGATCAGTCACTTTTGCCCACACTTGAGAAAGGCCGTCTCAGGCCAAAACATGTAGTGTTATACTGCACTTACTTGATAATCAAAAACAGACCTAATGGTTATGGCTACAGTAACAATTGCCAAAACCAATTTAATTTCCTAGATTGTTCTTTTAAACAGTTGTACCCATCCTGGTACCTTTAAAAAAAATCCAGGATCAGGCCCATTGCTGCAATCCATCTAAAGTAACTGCAGTATAAAGGGTGGTTGCTTCTGGCTTACACTGAACATCACTGGTACCAATTTCTCTGCCCCCTCACTGATGGCTTAAGCAAGCCCACTGGGGTCCTACTGCGGTTCATAGGGAAAATTGCATACAACGCTTCACATACTGATAGCTAGCCACAAGCCTGGTAATGAAAGGGATTCTCCCCTTAAAGGGGAAGTTCAGTGCAAATACATATACTTTTAAGAAAAAAAGAGCAGTATTTTTCCATCCCAATGACCTTAACCTGCCCATTCAGCATTTTGTCTGTGTATAAATAAATGCAACCGAAATAATAACTTCCTAATAGAGACCGTTATTGTTTTGACCTTAATCCAGTGCCTGGGTTGATTCAGTTGCTCAGTAGAGATCTGAGCATGTTTGACCCATCCAACAGCCAATCAGTAGAAATTACTGTTAGGAACATTCCAAGGGAGTGTTGCATCCTGGGAAGAAGGACTGTTAGAACCTAAAATGGCAGCTCACTAATGTCAACAGCAAGGAACAGCAAAGGGTATGAAATCAACTGATTTTTTTAAAATGGAAGAAAATATGTAGAATAACTAGGTATGCATAATACAAACCAATTAGTTTTAAAATAATGGCATTTTCCACTGAACTTTCCCTTTAAGGTGTCTATAGGCAAAAAAAAAGCATAGGGAAGGATTGCAGGCTTGTAACTAGTTTTAAAAAAAGATAAGATTTTTTTAATGGCAAGGCTTAGGACATGGCTGCTGATGTGGCAGTATGCCAATTGGACTTGCATCATTAGCTCTGTCAGAGCAAGGGAAAGACAGTGCAAACCAGGATGTGTTGAGTAAACCTCGTAATGTAATAACCAAGAACTACATTTAAATACTTTTTAAGGGCAGCTGTGGTCCAAAAATGACTTTGCAAAAATATTTAGGAAAGCAATTCCTGTCAATTTACCCAATTTACTTTTTTTTTTCTACCTAGTTTTGAAGATATTTACATTTGTGTGTGGTTTTGATATGGTAGCAGCATCACCAGGTCCCCAACACTTCCTGCTTTGAAACCATGTAACAGTGACTCTGCCCTGTGTCTCCTCATCCACTTACAAGCCCCCTGGCCCCTTCCAGCACCTGCTTGGTTCTTTCATTTGCAGCCCCACTTGGCCCCGTCCACTCATGTGTCCATGGTCACGCCCACTCAGCGTGTCATGCTCCCATCCACTCATGAATCGGTGGCCATGTCGTCTTGCATGTGCCATGGCCCCTCCCCCCCCCACACAGAAAACTGGGGGGAAAAAGGCTGTTTTATACAGTGGGAGGGTAGGGCTGTAGATTCCTTTACCTTTTCTGTGGGGATATTCATGCAGAAGGGAAGGGGAGGGACTTCCCGTTTCCCTAACACACTGGAGCTCTGCTGGCGGTGAGGTGTTTATTTCTTAGGTTAGCAATTGGACATCTCTACAAATTACCGCATCCAGAATTCTGCATATATGAATGGAAAAATATAGGGATGTTTTGTTTGAAAAACTGAAAGATATTCAAACTACAGAGCTGGTTAATCTTTTTTTTCTATATTTACACCTATGCGTTGATCTCTTTTCGGGTTAGATGGTGGCTATTTCTGTGCACAACCATACGTGTAGCATAGTTTGATTCAGGACATGTTGGAGATTGATAATTTAGTTAGGACTTTTTTTTGTATACTTGGTTTAGAGTAATATTTTTAAGCCAGACTAAACTTTTCAGAAAACCTCCTAAAAGTTACAACTGCATCCCAAATTCTGCACGTGTGTAAAAAAAATAGATCCAAAAGTTTTTGGGGTTGTTTCCCATCTCCTGCCTTCTGTTTCGAGACGACTACTGTAAAGACGAGGCTTCGAGACAGTTACGAGCATGCAGGAGCCAATCACCTTCTAACCGGCTCTTCCATCTTCCAGGTATGTACTGTCAGTCATGGCTGACCGTCTATACCCAGAGGACTGTTACGAGTGCGCTCTGCTTCTGCGTGTTCGTAACTGTCTCGAACCAGAAAGCGGGAACCTTCTTTTCTGCTTTTCTGTGTTGTATGATTTCTACATTTGAATTATCTTCTTCATTTTTTCAAAAAATCTCATAAAAGTGAGAAATTCTATATTAGTCTGAAAAAATGCTAGTATGCACTTAGAACAAGTTATGAACTGGATCCCTTTTAAAGGGCATGTCCACCCTTTATATGAAATTTTCCCATATGAGAGTGTACGCTCCCCCAGACCCAACCGCTATAAAATTAATTTCAGAAAGTCCCCAGTTCTTCACTTACCTTCCCTCTCTCCTCCGACGCCCGGCCTTCTGCTTGCAAGACACTGCAAGCAGGGGGCGGGACTGGCAGCCGCGTCCATGATTGGCTGAGAGGCAGCCAATCACGGACGCGGCTGCCGGCTTCTCAGAATGCCGGGGGAGCGAGGGAAGGTAAGTACAGTTCTGGTCATTTTCTAAAAATAATTTTTATGCGGTTGGGGCTGGGGGAAGTTGTTCTATTACATGGCCCAGGGGTTTTATGCTAGGGGGAGGGATAGCAAAACGGGAGGGGGGGAAGGGCTGCAGTACGCATGCCAAACTTCTCCCGGAGGCCAGGTAGGAGGCAGAGTCCTATATGGACTTTGCTATCCTCCTGTTGGGCAGTTTTTGGGACTTTGGGGGGGGGGGGGGACACACAGACGGACTACAGGAGAACCTTATGGAGCTGGGATGTGAGGTAAGGATTAAACTACACTACATGATGGGGCGATGGGGGGGGGGGGGGGATTATAGTTTTGGGGGTGGACATGCCCTTTAAGCTATTTGCTGGCCTTATCTCTGTGTGCACCGTGGCAAATAGGGTACCATATCATTCAGGACATGTAGCCGATTGAGATTTAATGTTTACAGCTGCAAAAAAATGGCAGCACTATGTAGCTTGTGATGTTTCCAAAAAATGTCCTTTGTTTGGTATTTCCAAGGTAAAGACGTGCTAATTTCCTAGATTGTTCTTTAAAGTGGAACAGTTGTCCTCTGTTAAAAAGGAGCATTCCGCAACCTTTAAAATAAATGATTGAAATCTCAATCATCTAAAGTAACTGCAGTATAAGGGGTGGTTGCTTCTGGCTTACACTGTGAACATCACTGGTACCAATTTCTCTGCCCCATCACCGATGGCTTAAGCAAGCCCACTAGAGTCCTATTGCGGGTCATAGGGAAAATTGCATACAACGCTTCACATACTGTTAGCTAGAAAAAATGCTAGTATGCACTTAGAACACAGCCCTCAAGTTATGTACTGGATCCCTTTTAAGCTATTTGCTGGTCCTATCTCTGGCAAATAGGGTACCATATCATTCAGAACATGTAGCAGATTGATTTTTCATTTCTACAAACAGCTGTGTCTAGAAATCCGCTTGTATGAATGAAAAAATGGCAGCACTATGTAGCTCCAAGGTATAGAAAATCTGTGCATGTGGAGTTTTAACAAGTGTGTTTAGGTAAGATTTCTAACAACTTTTCATGTATGCAAGAGAATGGCTCTGATACACAGCTGAAGGTGTGTAGATTCCAAAAATTGTTTGAGAGAGGTATTTCTAAAGCTGGGTACACACGATGAGATATTTCGGTCCGATCGACCGATAGTTCAGTGTATCGGTCGATCGGACCGAAATTATCGCATCCGAAAAGTGCCCATGTCCGATTGACCGTTCGTCCGAATCGGACGAAAGGACGATCGGACAGGGTGGAAAACCTCGTCCGATCGTGCGGTCCTCTATGGACCGCACGATCGGTCGCGGTGACTATCGGACGCGACTGCTTTTGCCGCGACCGACAGTCCTTCCTCCTGGCCGACCGTTCGAAAGTATCGAACGGTCGGTCAGGAGGAAAAATCGATAGGTGTGTACCCAGCTTAAGATTGAGGGATGTTTTGTTTGACAAAGTGGTAGCTGTTCAAAATACTAAACACTGAGTTTTGGAGAGCATGCAATCAAATTATTTTGCAAATCACATGCGCTTCGATAACGCAATATTGTGCAAACACATGATAACCTGCGTGAATCTCACATCATATCATTTACGCATGTCAATGTGCATTGTAGTGTGGCCACAGCTGTTATTGGTAACTATGTGTCTGTACACCCACAGATATGGCATTCTGTTTTATTCAGAAGAGGTTAGGCTTACCATACATTTGTGTTTGTTTTAAAACTTGTGTAAAATTAACTTTTGATTTTGTCTCTAATTTTTTAATTAAAAAAAAAAAAGTTATCAGTGTTTCAATCAAAAGTGTGTCGTTTCTAAAATTGTCTCACGTCAGGGTATTTTAGTGAATTTTTAAGTTAACCATCATAAAGTTTGGCATAAAATTCTATCAAGTGCTGTTTTGAGTCTCCTGGACAGAAAAAGTGGGGTACCTACATAAGTCTGGTATACAGAGCTTATAGAAACAATAGGATTTTGTGCATAAACGTATGTATTCTACAAATAAAAGTGCAAAAAAACTTTATTAGCAAATTTGAACATAAGGTTGCATCTGTCATTGTAGTTAATATTTCAGTCAAAACAAAATCTGTTTTGATTTGGGATGAAATATTAACCTGTGTATGGCAGCCCTGGGTGGAAAGTGTACTACAAAACCAGGCCACTATATTTGAATACTTTTAGCAATTAAAAACAACATTTGACTTAATGGAATAGAGTAACCTTCTTCAAGTTACCACATAGCTGTAGTCAAATAATTGCACAAGCACCAAAGCAGAAAGCATGACAGCACTTTCAACTAGCCACTATTGTAGGAATCATTTCTATAACCTAATATCTTATTAGTTAGAGAATTCACAATGCAGCCTTAAGGTCATACATTACAGCTTACCTGCAGACTGATCCTGTGACTTCAAAGAATTTTGTAGGAACCACCTTTCCGGATCTTCTTTGCGACCAACATACGATCAAAAAATGAATGGTTCAGGTGGGACCTTTGCGATCGTATGTCGGCCTCAAAGAAGACCCGGAAAGGCGGTTCCTCCAGAACTGATTGAATGGCGTGGGATCAGTCTGCAGGTAAGCTGTAAAGTATGGGCACCTTTAAGCTTGGAACAGACATGCAATTTCACATGCAATGTATGAACCCATTCGTTGATTATCTGACCCAGCTCGCTAGTGGTGAACAGTCTTGTACAAATAAATCCCATGGTGTGTACCCAGCAAGGAACTAAAGCCACCAGATAGCATTGTCCTAACAGACATAGCACATTAACAATAGTACAGCAAGCTGCCCTCACCACTCCCTTTGCTCTAGCTGCTGTATCAAATGAACATGTGGATACTAGGGATCCTCTCCCATAATTTTATCTCTTTGTGGTGCCGAGGGTGTATATATACCATATCCAAGGCAAGATATACACAAGCAAATTTTTCAGGACAGACTGAAAAATCTTCAGATCAGGCGAATGGACCCTGTGGAAAATCACCAAGCCTCTATGAACCAAACAATTGTTGGAGGCAAACTGTAGGCTGCAGCTACTTTCCCCGGGATTGACAGTGATTCTTCCTGACAGATACCTCACAGCCAAAGGTTGGATGGGGCGAAGCACTAGATGGTGTGTACCCAGCCAAACACATCCTCTCATCTTTCCAGATCAAAACAGGGAAACAGGCTGACCTGCCCCCTAGAAGTTATCATCCAATCATATTACAGCACAGAATGGAGCTTTTACAGTGTGTGTTAGGAGACATATTTTAATCCCTTGCTTTTTATACAAGAATGGCATGAATGGCCTCATGGATTCCATGTTTATTCTGACCCACCAAAGATGAGAATAAACATGGAATCCATGAGGCCAAATTTATGTTTTGCCAAGTTAAGGCAAAATCAGTCAGTACATGTATCTCTGCTTGCATTTTTTTCCAGCAAATCAAGATTTATCAAGGCTTCCATATTGGTGTGCAGAAATTGTATACAAAATGCTTTGTGAAAAATGGAGATGGTAAACACTGCGGTCAGGGTGCTTGGCTACGATTGGGAGATCGTAGTATCATAGAAGCCTTATTGCCCATTGATTGCTGTCTTATGATCCAGGTAGTATACGATTGTTTGCCCATGTATGGGAGATCAGGCAGGTTGAAAACATTTTACATCAGCCAATACCGATCATACAATCTGCAGATTGTAAGACCATGATCATTGCATCTATGGCCACCATTAGAAACAATCGACTTACATACAAGAATGCACTTTAATAGAGCAGTAGTTTTCAAACATTTTTAGACCGTGGCACTTGCCAATGCAAAACTTTCTAATGGCACACCCATGTTTTTTTTTGTTTTTTTTTTTTAAAGCATAACTATATACTATAACTAAAAATTAACTTGTTAAAAATGGAAAGTACCTGGGACAGGGAGGTAGGATTGATTATTCCTACCTCCCAATATGATTTCATTAAGGAGCTGCAGCACAAACAGTTTTTATTTGCCAGGTTAGTCCTGGATTAATCCAGTATTAAAGATAGTGCTGAAGCCAGGAGGAAGACTGGCAGAATCAGTTTTCTTTGGGCTGGTGCTCCTTAAAGAAACAATATTGGGAGGTAGGAATTACCAGTCCTATATCCATGTCCCAACTACTTTTCATTTTAACTGTATAAAAAAAAACAAAAAAAAAAAAAAAACTTTATACACACCATAGTTTTCCTTTAATGTTGGACTGAATGTTGTAACTACCCATATTTTAGGCACTTTAAGGCCCGTACACACATACAATGTTTACAGCGACCTCCAGTCACTACGCACACCCGCAATAAACGTCAGTTTTCTGAGAATTCTGAGGCACACCTCTGGCACTCTTACGTCACACCAGAATGCTCTGGCACACTTTTTGAGTAACCCTGTACTAGAGCAGTATCATATACTGCATGGGTGTTGTGGAAAACACTCTGGTTTTGCATTTAGCTCATAGAATGCTATTGAAACCTTTAGAAGGTATAGCATTTTATTAAGGGCTAACAAGGTAAAATGGAAATGGTCCAGAAGTCTCTGTTCTTTAACTGGATCTGCACTAAAATTAAAAATCTAGGAACCACATATAGAGATCACAAGTCAAAGGAAATCTATACTCCAAGAATTAAATACATTTTAAATTATGCATTTATACTAGATATACCAAAATCCCCTCCAGATCCTCAGATTATAGAACAATTAATAAATATGGAGTAGGTGTACATGTTTTGGCATGTTAGCTACCTTGCTTCTTAGATTTGCCCAGCTCCAAATCATGAAAATGAACCTGCATCTAACAAAAAGCTGTAGACCTCAGCATGTTGTATTTTCACAACTTTATCTGCAAGCACTAAAGCATAGACTCAAATAATGAATTTTAAGGCTGAGGCCACACTGCAGCGTGCATGTTACTGTTCATTATTGTCTGCTTGTGCGTGTAATTTCGTCAATTTGCCCTTATAGGAGCGCATGTGAACTGCACCAAAAATGGTGATTGCATGCGTTCCGATAAGCAGATCGTAGAGGACTCCAACAGACATGATGGGGCTACCCGCATAGCATAAAGCTAAGCCCTACGCTTAAAAGACCTTAAGAACATTTATACTCTTATTTTGTTGTTCCCCACCACATACTACCCCCAATGTGAGGACAAACTGCCAGGGCCTCACCCCTGGGTTTGCAGTAGTTATCTCAAGCAAAGCTAACAAAGTACCCTACTACTGCCAGTCTCCCTCCGTCCCCTCTCTCAGCCTGGAACTGTTCCCACACACACTTCCCATTAAAGTCCAGGAAATGAATGGTGGGGCCAGGACAAGTAGTAGCAGGGGAATTTTGACAGCTTCACTTAAGGTAAATACTACAATTTGGGTATTGTTAGGGTCCCCACTTGTGTTGCATTTCTGTGCAATTTTGCCATACGTCTGTACCTGCCTTTGTGACAAACTAGGCTCCAAGGCGACTAAAAATTGTGTGCTGCAATACAAAAAGGGATTGCAGCACAGAGTGGACATCCACTGTGTTACAATGGCGTGTGTTTCTCACATGCAAATTGATTCCAAAACGCACTTGTGTGGCCTAGCCTTTAATGTGCTAGAGTGCGCACTTAATTTTTGACAAACAGCTTTTACCTTCTGGTTACATTTTTGCTAAATAAATAATGACCGTGGAATCTGTAGTGTAATTTACACCTGAGGATAGATTTAAAAAATGTTTACACATAATTTATGTATTTTGTCCGGTTATGTAAAACTTTACACCTAAAAGTGGGTGTGCTGTTTTTTTCATGTGATTATGTTTACCACTTGGGTTTTAGAAAAAAAAAAATCTTTAGAAAAACCATAATTAGCATGACTGCAGTGATTGCAAACTGGTTATAACTGCTGTTTCATATGTTACACTGCTGCTTGGGGTTTTAATTTCTCAAACAGAAAGAGGATATTTTGCATTCATAATTCATAACATTTAACAGCATGTTAAAATCTTCATACTTCACAAATTTTAAGGAGAAAAAAGCAAAACCTCCTTAAAGGACAAATCCACCCTCATAATGCCATCTTTTAGAAAGAATGGCCCCTTTACGAAAAAAAACAGGAACAGGGATAACAGGACATTGCGCAGCATTTCAATTTAGTCTTATATCTTTCAGCTTTCAATCTACTGCCGTTTTGGGGGTGATTTACCTATATGAAATTTTTCATTTGAGGGGTAAACTTGCCCTTAAAGGGCATGTCCACCCTTTATAAAAACTTTTGTGACAAAGCAGGGGATACCCTCCCACCCCCAACCGCTATATTCATTAATCTAAAATCGTTGTCAATCTCTACTTACACCTCCTCGAGCCTACTCTGTTCTGGTCCAGCTCCCCTGCCCGCCGGAACTGCAAGCAGGGGGCCGGACCGGCAGCCACGGCTGTGATTGGCTGAGAGGCAGCCAATCACAGCCACGGCTGACTTCACTGTAGACAGCGCAGGACCGAGGAGTTGTAAGTAGAGATTGACAACGATTTTAGAGCAATGAATATAGCAGTTGGGTGTGGGAGGTTATCCCCTGCTTTGTCACAAAAGCTTTTACAGCTACATTACTTCTTGGAATGGAGTGATCGGGAGGGAAGGAGGGAGAGGGGGGGGAAAGGCTCAACTGAGCATGCCTCATACCTTGATGAGGCTAGCCAAGATACAGGCACAGGAAGAGGCACTAACAGCTCCTACCCAGCAATTTCCTGCACTTTAAAGAGGCAGAACAGGAAAACCACATGGAGTATGGATGTAAGGTAAGGATTTTTTTCTTTTGTACAGTGGGGCCAGTAGTTGGTAAAATTTTAGTTTGGGGGGTGGACATGCCCTTTAAGTCTTACTCAGGTAGAGAAATTAAAACACTAGGTTCTCAACCCCGGGGTTCAAATCGTACTCTGAGTACTACTACTTCGTACACACGAACAAGATATTTCTGGGCAACCAACCAATTTTTGGACCGGTTGGCCCAAAATATCGGCAGTGCGAAGAGACTACAACCGACCGATGTTCAGATCTAAACATCTGCCCAAGTGTAACTAGCCTTAAGTCAACAATGCCAGGCTCCAGACGCAAGCTGGGGTGTTGAAATGGGTTATAATTTAAGCTCCTTAAAAAAAAACTTTGCAACCTTTCCTGGATAGTCTTACCTACCACACTGTATACCACAAAGTGACAAACTAAATCCATCTGCAGTCTAAGACAAGGTGCATATGCATTAACGTTTTAAAAGAGTATGCAGTAACCATTATACATTATTTTACTTTATCAATTCCCTGTGCAGTTTAATTCCTTAAACATGAATGCTCAGCCACAGAACTGCTTGAACACCCAAAGCACCTGTTTGTGAACACCTGTGTTCACTTATTTGTCAAACTAGAAGTTTAAAGAGCAAACAAACAACATTTGTATACAATTAATGGAAATAAAACATCACCAGCTTTTATTTGTTAGCACAAGACTGTAATGATTTATTAAACAACTCTGTAAGGGTTTTTTTTTATGGCTATTGGCATTAGACAGTGTTCTACTGGTCTCCAATTTTTCCCAAACAAGTTAAGGTTATGCAAAAAGCATTTTGTCATACCTTCAAAATAAACCCTAAAATCACATCTCTTGGAAAAATTTGTGAGACATTATTGCTGGAACGGTTTAGCGATATTGCTTCCTGCTTTAACACTTCCCGTTTTTAGCCATGTGACTAGCCTCTGCCTGCATTAATAGGCCCCTCTTCTTAACTGTCTTTATATCCTGTTCAGGTACTTCGTGTTTACCCAGCATTAAAGGACAATTATACTCACCTTCCCTCCGCTCCTCTTCTTTGGTCGGTACCTTTAACCCAGGGTGAGGACTTGAACCGCTGTCTTAGAGCAACGCTGCTCTGGTAGGCTCCGCCCCCTCCTTGCGCTACGAGGCCAATAGGAAGGCACGCTCGTTGCAGAGCGTGCCTTCATTGGCCTCATCGCCGACGGGGAGAAGGGGGCGGAGCCTATAGAGCAGCGTTTCAGTTTGGTTGTGCTTCAAGTTACGCGCCAGGGGTGAGGACCTAGCGGTTTAGGTCCTTACCCTGGGTAAAAGGTACTGACCAAAGAAGAGGAGTAGAGGGAAGGTGAGTATAATTGTCCTTTAAGTCTTAACTGAGCATGCTTCTCCCCTGGGGCGGAGGGGAGGTCAGGTGATGTCACTCAACCAACTGGAAGAAGGGAATTTGAACAATTTCTCAAAGGCTCCAGACAGAGATGCAGAGATCCAGGGCTCATTTTAACAGAAAGATTGCAGGATTGTATTTAACCCTAATTTGCTCTGAGGCCACAGATGCCCTTTAATAACTCCACAGTCATTAAGCCATCTAATTTTCTGCCATTACTTGTGATGGATGGCCTAGTTGAGCAAACATTACAACTACTTACCAGAACTGTTTCACAGATGGATTGTAGCTCACTCTCTACTTTCTCTTTGTACTCTTTGGTAATCTTCAGCTTCTTTTCTGCAGTGTCAGACTTCTGCTCAATGCTGGATATAACCCGCCAGGCAGATCTCCGTGCACCAACAACATTCTTGTAGGCAACAGAAAGGAGGTTTCTTTCTTCACTGGACAGCTCCCCACCACACTCTGTAACAGCTTTCATGCTAGATGCCATGTCATCATAGCGTTCAGCTTGCTCTGCCAGCTTAGCCTTCTGGATTTGCTCGTTCCTGTCCATGGCTTGAATGTGACTGAATGCTATGTGGAGAAATCAGATAGCTGGAAAGGAGGGAAGGATGGAAGGCTGCCAACCCACGTCGAGAGGAGTTATAGGTGGAACTCAAGTGCAGAGAGATGTAACCTGCAAAAAGATCAGTTGTTAAGATTAGACATTGTTAAGACAATTAAAACCAGTTGCATACGTACTTTACTTCAACAGCTTTTCATAAAAAATAAAAAAAAGTAACCAGCACACAGCTTGGCCAAACAAATACTATACAAAGAATGGAGAAACAGATGATACTCCACTAAATTGTTACTGGTGAATAATCTTTATAATGCGTTGAGTATTTGTATTATAAACCAATCTATTAACCTTACCAGAAAATTAAAATCTGCATCTGCCAACCTTCACCCAAAAAGGTGTATATATGCAGTCTTTGCACACCCATTGCATTAAACCAAAGTCTGTTACAGTGAGTATGCTAAATTACTCAAATTAAAACAAAATTTCAGCAGTATGCGAGCAGCAAAACCAAATTAGCCTTAAAAGCAAAGTAAAAGAAAATCAATCCATGCTGAAAACAGAGCTATAAAGCTGTTGTACAGAGCAGTGAAGCAGGAGGAGTTTAGCAATCAAAATTACACAGGGAAAGGAGGAGTGGAATGGGATGCCCTTCCTTTTGTCTGGAGGCTCCCTTGATCTCCCCGCCCTGACTGCCTCTCCCTCTTCTATCTGCTCCCTCCCTTAGGGGAACCAGGCTTCCCAGCACTGTACAGATTTCTTTTTTTTTTTCTTTTTAAAGGAAATAATTCGCTCTAGACCTGGGATATCTAGATTTATACTTCATTTTGCTGCAGCAATTAATGAGCTGCCATCAAATATTGTTCAAAAGAATTTAAATGAATTAAAATTTTTATACAATGCATATCAAAAAAAAAATGGACTAAACGATAGGTTCCTACTTGTAGTAAATTGTCAAAAAAATGCAGTCCAGAAAGGAAAGCACACAAAGATGTCATGTCCCAATGTCAAGCAAACACTGCACAGTGTCACAGACCAGTCGCTTATTATGCGAATTCTCTCCTGCTGCTACCTGCTAAATCTTACAATCTCGACATGCTCTTTGTTGCTATACCATTGTACAAGGTAAGCAATTTATCATACTAAATTATTCTTCCCACATAAATCTGCAAAAGAAATTAAAAAATGATGGTGTCTCTAAGGTAAAATGGAGGATTCTAAAGGCAGTTTTGCAGGAAAGCCAGTAGTATCAATGAAAGCACAAATAGCCTTCAAGAAAGAAAGACATTTTACAGACAAACAGAAAGCTTGCCTACAGGCATGATACAAAAGGATATGGCGATGGCTTACTTAAATCATCCAAAATGCTTGCCTATTTTTTTTTCCTCCAACCAATTACCAACAAGGACTTATGACCTGCAGTGTCTCGTCTGCAATCGCCTTTAAATAGAGGATTATGATTCCTTGATTGGATCAATAGTACTATGGAGGTAAATATTCTATTTAATCCACTAACCAAGTAAGTCTTGTTTAGGCAATGCCCTTATTACCTACAACTTGCAGCATTACTGGACTGTCATCAGCTGCTAGTCCGTAAATCCATGCTGTTAATTCCAGATCTAGTCTGCCCATCCCTGTCATGTCCTTTACTAGCACCAAACCTTCCATATTATACATCAGAGATGATCACACACTTTACAATATACACTACCAGCTATTTCTCCACAATCCTACAAGAACCCTCCCCCACACCTGCTCCTTTACTACAACTCCCAGCATTTAACCTCCACCTATATACTGAAGAACTACAACGGCCAGCATCTTATCTCCACCTACATACTGAAGAACTACAACTCACAGCATCTTACATCCACCTACATACTAAAGAACTACAGCATCTTACCTCCACCTTCATACTGTAGAACTAAAACTCCCAGCATCGTACCTCCAACTACATACTAAAGAACTACAAGTCCCAGCATCGTACCTCCACCTACATACTAAAGAACTACAAGTCCCAGCATCTTACCTCCACCTACAAACTCTAGAAATACAACTCCCAGCATCTTACCCCCACCTTTATACTGTAGAACTACAACTCCCAGGATCTTACCACCACCTACATACTAAAGAACTACAACTACCAACATCTTAGCTCCGCCTACATTCAGCTATCAACCTTTGAAAGCAATCTCAACCTCTCAGGTCTTTCCCTTCACCTACATGCAGCCTAATGTAGGACTACAACTCCCAGCATGCACTACTAGCTAGAGATCGTGACCATAAGCTGCACCCACACAGCTGCTCCCAGCATCTTCCCTATACCAAAATGTAGCCGTCAGTACATTGAACTCCTAGCATAATTTCTCCACATACACAGACTAATGAAAGACTACAGCTCCCAGCATGCTCCATTAGCCATGAATTTCCATCCACATACGGGTGTAGTAGTATGTACAGGTAATATAACAATATCAGCGAGCTGTGTATCTTCCCCACACACAGCCACCCCTTAGACATCCAAGATAAACTCACCGTGCGCTCCTCACCGTACGCGGCCGGCGATCTAAGGGACAAGGAAAAAAACCAGGCGGAGGCTTGAGGTGCAGCCCACAAGAAAACCCTCTGTCCGGTACAACCCAACCCGACTACCTCAGGCGTTGGCAAATGGGGAGGAGTCATTCAAACGACCTCAACCAATCAAGACATTCGGGGACGCACTTCAGTTCCGCGTTCACTTACACGAAATACCCAATGGTAACAGAGCGCGGGATGGTGGGCGGAGCTACAAGGCGGGGTGGGGGAGATACATCGAGTTAGGTTGAACTGTGGGCTGCGGATTGAGCCACGGGGTTTCCTCCAATGAGATGCAGGGAGGAATGACATCACTGTTGCTGTGGGAACCAAGTTGCCGCTTCCCCCGCCCGCCTGCCTTCCCTTACTCCACACCCTGAGCTGTCCTAGCACGGGAGTGGTGCTGCTTTTCCTTATTGCAGAGGTGGAACTGGTATTTACCGTGCTGCGTGTTCTGTCTGCATAGCCCCCTCCCCCCATTCACTAAACAGGGGCAATCAGTGTGGCAGCATTCTATTATGTATGAACAACATTGGGTCTGTCTGTGCTGAGGTTTGGTGTGTTCACACCTTATATGGTTATCAGGGTCATTGGCAAGGTCGTTTACTGCCAGAAGACCGGTCAATGCCACAGCCGACATTGAAAACCACGAAATCGACTGAAATATATCAACACGCCGATCGAATGATCGTCCAAGATCTGTCAGTCGTGGCAAAAATACCGGTTAACGGAAACATTGTGGCAGATGGTCAGTCAGGGCCTGGCACACATGGGTAGGGTTTACGCCTGATCAATATCCTGTACAATCTTTGATCGGATTGACCAGGGATTGTTGGTCCAGCAACTGACCGATTGGGCAAGACCGTTTATGGCTGTTGCGCCATAAACATAAATTGTGATTTAGACTAGAATGCCAGTTGCGGGAACGCGAACATTTCTGCGATTTCCAAAGAGCTGCGACTCATGCGATCACCCTATTTTTGCGCAGTCGCATTAGTTTCCATAGTGGAAAATGGCAAATCGCATGCACAAACACACAGTTAATGCTTGCGTGCGCGAGCGATTCCGGTGCATTGTACTGGGGCTTCAGCCTTAGTCCTAATTAGTCCTGCAGGTAAATCACGGGCAGTTGCACATATTTAAATACTTGTAAGGGTCAGTCATGAAGAAAGATGGGACCTCCCAAGATTTCAGGCTTACAGAAAGGCACTGCCCAGAAGAATTCATTAAACCTGTCACAGTCACCAGTCCATGTGAATCAGTTGCTACGTGACAATGACATCAGGATAGTTCTTGTTAGGTCTATGTTTAGATAAACAGATATAGTTTGTATTACCAGCATATTTTATTACCAATGGCGCTAGGAAATAAATCCATGAAACTTCTTTCTGGTGGCAAAACACCTGGAACCAGCAATGTCCTGCCTAATCAATCTGACCTATCAATTCTGAACTAAACTCAATTTGGGGAAAAAAGGATCCTTAAGTAATTTGATTAAAAGAGTCAAATGAAATAATGGATAAACCAAGTAAAAGGAAAAAAAATAGACTATAATAGCCATCTATAGGAATCTTTTAACAGATGGTTCAGATCTTTAGCTGAACTTTAAACACACAGAGATAAAGTACACAGCAGCTGCAGTAAAAAAAAAAGACCCATGGTTTTGCAGGATGTTGTTGGATGCTGGTTCAACAGTGGCTAGAGGGCTTTAGATCAGTTAACCTTTGTGTAAATCCCAAATATGTATGCAACATATTACACAATCTAATAATAATGTGTGTCATTGCTAACAAAACAGATCTCAACCATGTGGACCTACAGTATCTGCAGGTACAAACATTGCAAGGAAAGACCCATAACTCCTTTTTAAAATCAGGCTTGGGTATGGTGTGATGGTGAGTCATAGCTTACATTTTGTAGATTTGATCTAGTGCCCAGATGTATAATAGGGAATTCAATACCCCCTCAACCTCATAAATTAAGATCTCAGGCTTTCTTCGTATCTCTTTGGTGAGTTGCTGTAACTGCATCTACAGCTTCTGCACCGCAGTACATTCTAGATACAGTACCTGGCACACAATCCTAGCTAATGCGGACTCTTGCAGAATTCCCTACTTGCTTTTGTAATGCTCTGCGATATGCCCAGCACAACATAAAGAGAATCAATGCAGGCAACTTCTCCAGTTCACAGTGCTTGGTAATGTCTATACATACAATCACATTTTAATTTTTATTTCACTGTTCTCTAAAAGAAAACCGCTGACTGCAAGATCCAAAACATTGTATATCAAAGAGAATTTCCAGGAAATGTCTTATTAAAAATCTCCCTTGGTGTAAGGACTGTCTCTGAATTATGGATGGATGCAGTGTGTCAAAATTAAGGAGATTAAACATTCTTCCAGATGATTTCAGTGCTGGGTGGAGAATGTAATGTGAAGTAAGCAATAATAACTTCAAAACCTTCAAATAACAGTTATTTTAGAATTAGCTGGACTGCATTTTCTTTGGAACTCCGGTGTTTCAGTGCTGTAGGGAAACATCCTAACAAAGTAAGTGTGGTTTCATTCTATAAAAATGACTCCATATTTAATGGAGAACTAAAAGTTAAAACAAAAAGTACTTACCTTTGTAAGGTCCTAATTCTATTATAGATTTTTTTCCCCCAGAAATTGGTTGTTACACAGAAATCATCAAGGAATCAAGCAAGCTACTTGAGCCATCATCATCAGTACAATGTAGGCCTCTGGTTTGCATAGTTATGCATCTTTCCACTAAGGGACCATGTATGTTAGGGAGAGTCCAGGCTAGAGCTCACTTTCTCATTTGCAAATAAAAGTTAGAAGACTTCTGAGTAATTTCCATGTATATAAAGAGACAGGACTTTCAATGAATCTGCAAAGATCTGGAAGTGGGTGTCTCTAACCCCAGTCTTGGGGTTAATGGCAGTAAAGAAGCATACGCATACAATGCTATTGTTGCCTTCCATGTATCTACTAACAGCTGTTAAGTAATTTGTCACTTTTAGGGTTAGGCCCCACTAGGCTATGAACACCAATAGAAGTGAATAGGGATGGCCCCATTACCTCCACTGCCCAGCGCTGCGCTGACTATCCTTTTTGTGGCGCATGCGATCACCATTTATGGTGCGTTTCAAATGTGCTGTGATTGGGTTACATCAAAGAAATCGCAGCGCACATGAATCCTGCGACATTGCAATTTGGCTGCAACGTGCGATTCCTGCGCGCTGCCTAGTGGGGCCTACCCCTAAACCATTCCTACATATGCAGAAGCACACCAATGTCCAGAACTATTGGATGAGTTTCTGTAAACAAGGAATGTTGCAAGTTACTGGTATTGATACAAGTAGAGTTGATCCAGGGAAATTTCCAATTGCCACTTGGAGTCAGGAAGGAATTTTTTTCCTCTTCATAAATTTTGTGGGTTTTTTTTTTCCTTCCTCTGGATCAACAGTTAGGCAGGAAATGAGGATATTGCTAGATGAGTTGGACTGGATGGACATATGTCTTTATTCAACCTCAAATACTATACTATAATGTCGTTGGTAAAGGTGTTACGTCATATTTGTAATATTGCGTGTTCTTGAATTGTTGCACATGCGTATTATATCAAATCCTACGTCACATTCTACCAATTATGTACAAACATACAATAATCGGCAAAACGCCTCATTGTTAGAAAAAGCCAAGAATAGTCGTGGATCGTTGGTCTTAGGTGGTCATTGTAGCTTCATTTTCGTACGAATGAATCGTTCATCTGGAAAATTGTGCTGAAATTATCTGACGTGTATGAAGCTTAAGGAATACTGTACAATTTGGAATCTTAATTAAACTTTTTCTGGCTCAGCAATGCAAATATTTCTTGCAGTTGCAGCACATCTTTTTTTTTTAATACTGGACTCTTACAAAGTAACCATAGATATTTCAGTGTATATTGTAATATCAATTACATCCCATACTTTATTCTAATTCTATACTCAAATTCAATGACAACATTTATTTTTAAAGTAAGACGTCAAAAATAGATTGACTACCAAAATCTGGTGAAGATTTTATTTTAAGATTTTTTTTTAAGTATTTCTTTTTTCAATTTTTTTATTAAAGAAAAAGATCATATTTGCAATTAGTTATACATTCACATTGCCTTTGTTACGTTTATACATGAAAAATTGAGACCGAGTGCTTTTTTAAGGCTATTCTGTAGTTTCACATCAATACATAATTTTCCTGTACTGTACAGTGTTATATATTACAGTTGGATATTATAGTATCTTGCTTACTGTTGGTATGATCTCTCTCCTTAGTTTTTAACATTTTTATTAATTTAACTTAAGCTAACTTTGAGTAGCGTGCCCTCATATTGTTGTATTCTAATCTTATTTATAAAATAAAATACTTTTTCATACCTCTATTTTATGTCTTTGCTGCATCTCTCTTTGTCGGTGCTGGGGGGAATGGTAACTTGGGTGATGTGTTGATCCACGGTAATCTCCCCTCCCTATACAAGCTGATCCAGTCCTCCTGAGGCACTTACATTATAATTCATTTGTTATGATGTCTGCTCCATATGCAGTACCCATGCATTCCAAACCCTATAAAAATTACCTTTTGTGTTCCTAGCCCTATGAATTGGTTTTTCATTATTGTAGAACCACCAGATCTTGTTAACCTAGTGTGTTTTCGGGGGGGGGGGGGGGGCGGGGGATTACCAGGTGGATGCTATTAGGGACCTGGTGACTGCACATATATGATGATATAATTTATTCCCTTCTTTATTGAGTGCTTTGGTGTGTTGGTCAAATAGGGCTTCCCAAGGGTCAGGGGTTAAATTTGTTTTCATGATCTGATTGAGGATATCGTAACAATCTTTCCATAGTCTTGCAACCTCGGGACATGTCCACCAGCAGTGGCATATATCTGCTTCTGCTTGACATTGGCAGAAACAGAATGGGGAGGAGTTTGGGAATATCTTATGCAATTTCAGTGGGGAAAGATACCAATTATGTACAATCTTGAAACTTTTTTTTCCTGGATAATGGTGTTATTAGAGCATTTTCGTAGGTTGGATTGGTTGTCCATTGTTCTTCTGATAGCTGTTTGTTGGTCCATTCTTCCCAGAGTGTTTGTGAAGGTAGTTTTGTTAGTTTGTTATATTGTAATAGTGCCATATATAGTTTTGTTATTTTCTTTTGACCATTCGGTGAGTTTAGGGCTATATTTTCTTGGGTAGTTGTAGGTGGTATTGGTTGGCATTTGATTATATTTTTTGCAAAGTGGAGAACTTGAAGCAATCTGAACCATTCTGAGTTTGGTAGGTTCCATTGAGGTTGTGCTTGGTCCCATGTCATTAGTTGGTTGTTGTGTATTAACTGAGTGAGTCATCTAATTTCTCTGGTCCTCCATTCCTCCCACTCCCTTCCCCCACATCCAGGAGGGAAATCTGGGGTATTAAATATGGGGATCATCGTTTTGTGTGGGTTAGTTAGTTTGTATGTTTTAATTGAGTGTCTCCAGAGTTTGGTTGTATAGTTTATAAATGGATTTATATGTTTTTCTTGTGCGTATTTTAATGACCACAGTGAGAGTGTTACTTGTCAGTTCCTGTCCTAATTCATTCCATCTACTGTAAATTGGTCTATTGGTATATGCCACTGTATAGTTTGAGCTAATCGTGCGGCTATGAAATAGTTGTGTAGAGACGGGTGAGTGGTGCCTTATTTATTTCGGGGTCTTTATAGTGTGGTTAGTTTAATTCTTGTTTTTTTTTTTTTTAGATATTTTACCTACCTTTCCTTTAAAAAAGGCTTGCTTGAGCTTAGCATAGTATAATAGTTTGTTTCTGATCTCCCTCCTGTTACTGCAGTTATCATTATCGAACATGGAGAGTAGTCGGTATGGAACCTTTAATCTTTTTCCAGGACGAACCAGATTGTGTAATACCATCAAGAAGTTCAGGAACAACTGGCAATTCATGTGCTCTGAAGCCAATTACAACAATTAAACTAAACTTGTCAGGAGAGTTTTCAGTAAACAATCCAGGATCCCAAATAATCTTCTGTGTGTCTGTAAAGAGTTTCTGATTCTGACTACTGCTGTCTAGTACTGGGCAATGATGTGCTGCATGTTATAGACAATTTTAAATATGATTATTGAATAAAATTAATCTGCACACTCTGACATAAAAACCTTTGCTCCTGTCTAAGATCATTCAAGGTTGAAATCATTATTGCCATTTTTTTTTGTATAAAAACAAGTTTGGTGTAGACAACAGTGTCATTTTCCAAGGAAGGACATTGGGGGATAAACACGGATTTTACTTTAAAGGGGAAGTTAAATGTAAATACATTGCTTTTTAAGACTTCCTGTTTGCAGGTGTCAGTCCCTGGGTTGAATCTGTTTCTCAGTAGAGATCTGAGCATCTTTGACCCATCCAACAGCCAATAAGTAGAAATTACTGTTAGGAACATTCCAAGGAATTGCATCCTTGGAAAAGGAAGGTCATTGCAGAAACTGAAATGGCAAATCAATACTGCACACACCAAAGGTATAAAATCAATGGTTTTTCAAAAATGAAGACAATATGTAGAATGTCGAGGTTTGTGCAGTATACGTTTAACTAAAAGAAGGTTGTCAATATGCACGGACGCAGGACCCGCTTGCTTGTGCTGGCCATGTGACATCTTCCCGCCAATGCCCACAAGTGTGTCCTGGAAGCCCGCCAGGGGTACTTGTGCGCACGCTGGGGGAGGTGCATCTTGCAGGGGGTGTGCACCCGGGGTGTGTGCATACCGCGGGGGGGGGGGGGGGGCGATTCTGTATGGAATTGAGGGTTTGATGGTTAATTTATATAATACATTTTCCCCACTGAACTTAAAAAATGCCCAAGGCTGTTTACACATTGTTGTAGCATGTGTTCAAGAAGTGCCACCATCAGAACTTTCTAAACCCAAATTCATTTGTCATAGAGGCCCCAGTCAAGTGAGAATTTGATTGGGCTCAATACAATCAGGGTTATTCATTAAAAGTTTTTATTGTTTAAATTGGTGCTAATTTTGCCCCAACCAATCAGATGTTAGCTTTCAAATGTTAAAGCAAATGTCTTGAATAATTTTTTCCCCTCTATATACACTATAGAAGATCCAAGTACAGATATCATAGAGTATAGTAGCAATAATGGTATAAAAGATTCAAGTGCACTTTGGTTAACCGAGGATATGGTACAGAAAGAACTAAAGAAGGTTAATATTAATAAATCTCCTGGACTGGAATCTCCTGGACTTAAGGAGCTGAGTTCAGTTTTATCTAGGCCATTGTTTCTTATTTTTGCTGATTCCCTCATGTCCGGTGGTGTGCCTCTGGATTGGAAAAAGGCTGATGTTATTCCAATATTCAAAAAGGGTAGTCGTTCACAGCCAGGTAATTACAGGCCTGTAAGTTTAACTTCAGTGGTGGGGAAGATACTGGAAAGTTTAATAAGGGAACATGTTCTAGAGTATGTTTCAAGGACTGACATTATAAGTAGTAACCAGCATGGATTTAGGAGGAATAGATCTTGTCAAACTAACTTGCTTGGCTTTTATGAGGAAGTTAGTAGAAATTTAGACTGGCATAGCAGTAGATGTAGTTTACTTGGATTTTGCAAAGGCTTTTGATACAGTCCCCCATAGGCGACTAATGTATAAGCTAAGGTCTGTTGGTCTGGGGAGTCACATTTGTACATGGATAGAAAATTGGTTAATGAATAGGATGCAGAGAGTAGTTGTTAAAGGGGCTTCATCATTATAGACTAAAGTGCTAAGTGGGGTGCCACAGGGTTCTGTGCTGGGGTCGCTTCTATTCATTTATTAATGATTTGGAAGTGGGTATTGTCAGCAAGGTTGTCGACCCCCATTATAAACTTCAGAGGATGTGCAATCGTTGCAAGGGGATCTAGATAGATTGTCACATTGGGCTGCTAAGTGGCAGATGAAATTCAATGTTGATAAATGTAAGGTGATGCATTTTGGACTTAAAAATCCTTGTGCTGCTTATACTATAAATGGCTCTGTGTTAAGTGAATCCCTGTTGGAAAGGATCATTGGAGTTTGGTGGATAACAAACTTAAAGGTAGCAAGCAGTGCCAGGCGGCAACAGCCAGAGCCAGCATGGTATGTCTTGTATAAAGAGAGGTATGGATTCAAGGGAGGAAAATGTAATTCTCCCTCTTTACAAAGCATTGGTAAGGCCTCATTTGAATATGCAGTGCAATTTTGGAATCCTGTGACAAAAAGGACATCTTGAAATGGAAAGGGTTCAGAGAAGGGCAACTAATTAATAAGGGGATTGGGGGAGCTTGAATATGAAGAGAGACTGGAAAAGTTACAATTATGTACGCTGGAGAAAAGGCGCTTGCGTGGAGATATGATTACTGTGTATAAATACATTAACGGGCCATACAATAAACTATCTGGGGCATTGTTCATCAATAGAACATGTCAAAGGACACGTGGATACCCTTAAGACTTGAAGAAAAAAGGTTTAGGCTTCAAGCTCGGAAAAGGGTTTTTCACTGTGAGAACGGTAAAGCTATGGAACTGTCTTCCAGTGGACGTTGTTATGGCAGGTTGATTGGTCATTTTCAAAAAAAAGCTGGATGAGTTTCTGCAAACAAGGAATGTTACAAGTTACTGGTATTGATACATAAAGTAGAGTTGATCCAGGGAAATTTCCGATTGTCAGTAAGGAATTTTTTCCCCCTTCATAAATTTGGTGGGTTTTTTTTTGCCTTCCTCTGGATCAACAGTTAGGCAGGAAATGAGGATATTACTAGATGGGTCGAACTGGATGGACGTATGTCTTTATTCAACCTCAAATACTATACTATAGTATACTAAATAAGATCTGATTGATTAGGGCAAAATTAGCACCATTTTAAATGATAAGAACTTTTATTGAATAACCCTGAGTATGTATTGCAGCTGTGTTCAGATGTGTTCAGGTTGTTTATGGAATTCATGCATGTATGCATGTGAATGTGTTCTATAGGTGTCCTATCTATAGAATGGGTTGCAGATGTTGACCTGATTGTGGCTACCTTACCTGGTAAAGCACTTGGGAGCTAGAGTAAGCACTAGAACTAGAGTAAGGTATTCTACTTGTTAACACACAGAGCAAAAAATAATTTAATTACAGGATATGGAAATTGATTAGGAAAATATTTTTTTTCTAGTTGGTTCCTAAATAAATATTCCATTTACTCCTTTTGCCTTTCAATGTAAAAATACAAGTGATACATTTTCCTTGAACATTTCCTGTTGTTGAGTTCTTTCTTTACATTGTTTGCCAGTCATGAACACCTCAGGTATCACTGTTAGTTCTGCTCTGTCCTTTGTTTGCCAAGCAGAGTCATTATGATCTCATCCTGACTCAACCAGACAAAGCTTCTCGCTGACCGATGTCCAACGTTGCCAGAAAGAAACACTTGGATTTTTGTTGCTATAATTAGCCATGGACATTTCCCAAAAGATTCAGTAAATTGTGACACAATATTACAAAGGCGAATGTCCACAATAAAAAATATTAGCCATATTTTTAATTACTTACTTATACCTTAAAGTAATTCCATTCATTCATGCTGCATTTCTTCACATTTCCATTGGTGATTTCCTGCTGGTTATGTAATCCCTGTTTAAGTCTATAAGTCTATGGGGCTAATGGCAAATTAATAAAAAAATCTGTGCAGCCTTCATGCAAACTGTCAGCTGCAGCCACTATTTCCAGCGACCGACAGACATTTGTCCCAGCCGAGCGCTCGCTAATAGTGAACGCTTGGTCGGGACAAAATTTCTATTCGTGTGTACCCAGCCTAAGAGAATCGGAGATCACATTTAAATACAAATGAAAAACTCAAACCTACGGGTAATTTTTTGTAATGTATCCCACTTAATGTGTTGTTTTATGGATATAAAGTAATACTTTTTATTGGCAAACTAAAATAATTGAAATGCAAGCTTTCAAAGCACAGGGAGACGATTGTGGGTGGGGGAAATTTTCAGGCCAATGGTGAATGTTCATTGGCCATGGGAGCGCTTGGAAATGAGCTACACACACACAAAAGAGAAAGGGACAATTCCGTCGGATCTGAAGGTTTCGTCCCTTTCTCATTCATGTGTGTACCCTCCTTTAGGCTTCTTCAGGCATTATACAATAATTTTAGTTAGCCAATAAAAGGTATTACGTTATAAACTAGATGTCTTTCATCAATAGCCAACACTGTACAATTCCCTACTATTATTGTTACCGTATATAAATGTAAGACAAATTGAATACTATACATTGTTAGAGGCATGAAAGTCCATGAAAATAACCTGCATATAACATGTTAATAAATAGATGAAAATAACACAGTGTGGGAATCCTACTAATGGGAGACTCTCATTTAGACTTTGCTTGATTTAAAAGTCTGAATGGACTGTCTTTGGAATTAGCTGGTTTTAAGATCCTCTGGGTGTAACCTGTTTGACCAGCAACTGTGCAAATGAGGCACTTCCAAAGGGGAAAGATAACATCTCCAATGCTCTGAATTGTCACCTTATTCTATGAAATGTTTTAGAAATACATGTCCTTTAGGCAGCCAACTACTCTCACTGCCTATTCAGGAAGCTGCATTTCATTTCCATATCCACATTAGTTACTGCTAATCTGAGTTCCCTGTCGCTATCCCTATATCAACTGACGCTCCTTCCTTGACCAATTCCTTTCCTGCTCTCAAGGCTTCTTCCTGACTGACTATTGCCAGTTCCTGGTGCTTACTCTTCGCACTTGCTCCTAGGGTTGATCTTATGGTTTTGACCTCAGCTCTATCCCTTTAAGAATTTATCTATGATTTATCTAGATTTGTTTTCAACACAGATGGTCTGATTTTGGTCTTTCCTTACTGACTTTTTTACTTCACGACTTCAACTTTCCCCATTTGGATTTTCTGGATTCAGCAAGATCTGATCCAAATCCAAAGGTGGTTCCCAACCATGCTGTACTAACTGAACTTAAAGAAGTCCCCGAGGTGATCTGTTACACGGAATAGCTGTAGAGACATATGTTGCAAATACATATGTCCCACTGTTTGGAGTTCTGCTCAGGTGGCTTTTTCCCTTTTTTAGTTTCAATTTATGGTGTGTTTTTTTTGTTATATACTGGTGTGTTTCTGAATAGGCGGGTTTATTTATTACCTTTACTGGAGCCTGGTTTTCTGCATTGTGAATCCAAGTATCATTTCTAAGGTAGCTGAATCTATAGTGCTCCTTGATAATCTAGTCCAGGGGTGCCCAACCTGGGACAGGCTGGGGGCTGCGATAGCATCACCCTAGGCAGAAACTAGGACACGTGTTTGGCTCCACATCTGGCTGTCCAGGGTTTGCCTCAGCCCTTCCAGGACCTGCCTGACCCACCAATAGCCACACCCACCCATGGGCCCCACGGACCACACCTTTTTTCACATGTTGGGCATCCATGATCTAGTTGACCATTTAGCCCTGATCTGGACTTAGGTACCTTGTGTTTGTGGCAAATAGCTGTAAGTGTCAAAACCTGAAAAGGTGCATGCTCGCAGTAGGTGGGGCCTGTGCAGCAGAGTGGTTGCTGAAGGTCTTGGGTGAATGGGGCTCTAGGGACGTGTATACAGGAGGAACCTGAACAAGCAGGTGTCAAAGAGTGCCATTAGGCCCATGATGTAACACTTAGCCTTGAAGATGGCAAATGTCAAGTATTGACCCAAGGTTACAGCATAGTGACCTTGGAGATAACCCAAGGACTGTGGTGCTGTGTATTCTGTTCCCTTCTGTGCCCTGAGCCCTGCTGTCTACCAATCTGATCCCTAAAAGGTTTATAGAAGGTTTCCATGCCCATGTTTGGAACTATCCTACATAAACAGTTACCCTGTATATCTAGAATTCTCCTCAGCACACACCATTTGTCAATATTAATCAATGGAGGAAGCTGTTAACTGTAATCTTTATCAGTGATGTTGAATCTTGGCAGTTGAGATGTTATGAAACTACAACTCTCAGCAGTGGCGTTGTTATGTGCCCCGCATCTTTTGGAAAGTGCCCCAAATCTTTTCCTGACCCTTAAAGGGCATGTCCACCCCCAAAACTATAATCCCCGCAACTACTGGCCCCACCATGTAGTGTAGTTTAATCCTTACCTCACATCCCAGCTCCATAGGGTTCTCCTGTAGTCCCCCCCCCAAAGTCCCAAAAAATGAACACCAGGAGGCTAGCAGGTCCATATAGGACACTGCCTGCTACCTGGCCTCCCGGAGATTACTGACCAGCGTTGCTGCAGCCCTTCTCCCCCCTCCTCCCCCCTCCCTCTCCTCCCCTCTCCCTCCCGTTCTAATATCCCTCCCCTAGCGAAAATCCCCCTTAATATTGTGCTCCCCATGTCCCCCAGCCCCAACCGCATGTTTTTTTTTTTTAAAAGCTCCCCAAACTTCTTACTCCTTCCGCTTTCCTCCGCTGCACTGACTGAGAGCAGCCGCGTCCGTGATTGGCTGCCGCTCAGCCAATCACAGACGCGGACTGCCGGTCCCGCCCCTCTGCTTGCATTCCGCAAGCAGAGGGCCGGCAGTGCGGCGGAGGATCGAGGGGAGGTAAGTACGAGTTTGGGGGGCTTTTTAAAAAAACTAAAGAAGCGGTTGGGGCTGGGGGACATGGGGGAGCATGATATTAATTTTTTATTTTGTGGGTGGACATAGCCTTTAAATAGTAAAATTGTCCTGAACGCTGCCGAATGGCAGGAGCGTGCTTCCTCTCTCCCTGTCGTGAGGTCAGAATGTGTGTGCGTGCTACTGCGTATGGGGGGTGGAGGATGGTTGCGACGCGCACAGGGGAGTAGGCATGATGGGACTTGAGGTAAGTTATACATTACTGCTATATAACTACCAATATTATAACAGTTTGCTGTGTAAAATTGAAAAAAAAAATTCAAACCAAATCATTATATTGATTTTAAAGAGAAATTAAAAGTTAAGGTGGCTGTAAACACAACAACACGGTCGTACCATCCGAGGATTGGTTGGGCAGATAAAAGAAAAATTGCAACTTTCTGGATAGGAAAAATGATTCTATGATCGGTGGCCGATCGCCTATACACAAGCCTACGATTGTACAATCCCCGGATAGTGTGTATGGCCACCATTGGCCTCAGGTTTCCATACCCAACTACCAACACAGAATAATATCTATTTATGTTCTTGGTTATTTACTTATCACATTCAATCTACTGCAGCCTGTGAGGAAGTGAAATGTTCTGTTTGATGTTGTAATTCCCAGCGAAGCTAGCTGAAATTCCCATGGAGTGTGACTCTGGAATTTCTTATATTCCTGCTACTGACGTCATTTGCCAAGACCATAACTGGTGGCTCTACCTGGAAGACCATCAGAGCTAATCTCTCCTTTAACAGACACTTGAGGAAAGTGTTAATATTATGATATTGGGTTTAGGGGTGCTTGACATCTATAGAATGAGATGAAGCCAAGACAAGTCCAGACAGCTGTACAAACCAAAGTGCTTGTGGCCAACTTCTACCCCTCTGCAACAATGTTGGTAATAAAGAAACCTCACACTAGAAGAAAGAAATGTTTGGCCACATTCCTGGAGAGCAGTAAGCATAGGACACTCTATAGTTCAGTTAAAAAGTAGCTTTTATTTCCATATCAAAGAATAAAATGCCTGCCATGTTTCGTACTTGACTCAGTGCTTGATCATAGGCACAATTTCAACCAATAACACATGTATGTTCTATACCCATAATACATTCCAAGTAAACCCTGCCTATTAAAAACACAGTATCACCCTGGAGTAAGGCTTTGTTAAAGGGAATTAAACATACAATACAATTAAAACCTGTGATCTGCAAAATCTTGATACTGGAAATTCAACATTTATTACATAGATCATTACTAGTATTAAGAAATTCAATTTAAATTCATTATAATAAATACAATTGCATTTTATTTGATTTAATATACGGTAATTTGATTTTATTTAATGCAGACTGAGGGATTTTGATCACAAGGGTTAATAACATTTTAGAAAAGTAACCAAGACAGGAATAGTATACATAATATAAACCCTCAACAGTTAAAGGAAAATTAAAGCCACAGAACGACACTGAACCAGAAGGCAGAACACCTTGATATAAAACCAGTAATCTGTGTCTTGCCTCTCATTTTGATACGGGTGCTGGGAAATTTACCTAAATAACACATGGTTTGTGCTTTACTTCACAGCATTCTAGTATCACAGTTTGGTCAACAACCATTATGTTCTGCACATGCTCAGTCCTTAGCTATGGCAGAAACTTGTTTCAGTTGATCACACCCATTAATAATCTCTAGCCAATCCTTTTACAGGACAGGTAAAGCAAGGAAGCATGTGACTGAGGTCAGGGTGTGTGGTCTGACACTGCACATGTATACACAGATACTTCATTCAGTTCTTAACAGGCTTACATTTACTTTAATACAATTTACTGGAGTGGGATTTTATAGCTTATTGGTGTTTTTGGAGGGGTTGTTTTCAGATTCTGGAGTATAAAAAATGTGTTAAGTTCTCCTTTAATTTCGATGGTTAAGAAAGTTTAAATAATTAATTAATCAAAAACCAATAAATGACAATAAATACCAATAAATAGCAGGGAATCCCTTACCTTCTACTGGTCAGTGTTAAACACTAAGTAAATAAAAAGATAGATCAAAACTCATGCCAACCGATCTCTATTTCATAATATGGAATATTGGTCAGAAAACTGTACCACTGTTCAAACATCAGTGAAACAGGATATATCAAACACTGAGTTCAAACCCCCAGGGGACCTTGTTCCCAGTTCAAAAATCCAAAAAGCTTCCTGTCTCAGTAAAAGACATAATGTGCCCCCTCTCTCTTGGCCATGCGTATCCTTTTTATTCCCTGTACTTTCGGTTGTCCCTGGCATATCTAGTATCTATACCATAGTGTCTCGCAACTGGGCTGGTGAGATTTTTATTATTTATATTATTGACGTGCTCACGTATATGGGCCTTCAGACTTCTAGTTGTGCATCCAACATATTGTACAGAGCAAATCTTGCAAGTGAGTAAATATAAAAGACATTTACTATTGCAATTAAAGGGCATGTCCACCCCCAAAACTATAATTTAACCCACTACTGGCCCCTCTTTGTTGTTTAAAAAAAAAACCTTACCTTATATCTCTGCTCCTTATGGTTCTCCTGCTATGCCTTATCAAAGTCCAGAAAACTGAAGACTCCAAGCTGTCAGTGAGGCACCCGGTCCTTGCTGCTTTTTCTTCCTCAACAAGGGATGTGACATGACTTTTTCGAGTGAACTATTCATTTAATATATTCCAAAATGTCATTGATTTTAGTAGTCACTGATGAGATGAATTTGGCCCCTGGTTTAACATTATGGCATGTGATACACCTGCTACCACCACAGCCATACATACCCTTAAACCTCAGCCACGCTGATTCGTCATTGTTCTTATCGTTACTTGTAAAAAGTCTAGGGAATAGATGTCTCAAGAAGGTAGGTGCCTGTTTAGAGACACACTCAAACCAACCATCCCACAAGTCTCAGGGAATATACCCTCATCTGCATGTAACATGGGGACACATTTATGTAGCAATTTAACGATCTCCGAATATTGCCCACTAAATTCTGTGGGGAAAAAATGGTTTCTGCCCATCATGGAGTTTTTTAACATCGCAGGAACAAGTTTAGGTCAGTTGCGATACTGAAATTTATTGCATCTTTTTAACCTCCCATAGTAATACTTGTGAAGGTTCTCATTCAGGTCATGGTATATCTGTAATATTCATTCAAACAGGTCATGGTATCAGGGCCGCCCTCAGACTTTTCTGAGCCCCATACTGCCCCCCCTAAACACGCACTAACGCACTAAAATGCCCCAATGTCCAGTACACACATTGCCCAGTATATTATATAAAATGCCCCAATGCCCCCAATGTCCAGTATGCACATTACCCAGTATATTACAGTATATAAAATGCACCCAATGACCAGTACATACACATTGACCAGTATATATATAATTGGCCCTCTATGTCCAGTACCCATTGCACCCGTAATATAATATGCCCCCAATGTCCAGTAACACATTGCACCGTATTATATAATATTGCCTCAATGTCCAGTACACATTGCACCGTATATATATAATATGCCCCCAATGTCCAGTACACATTGCACCGTATATATATAATATGCCCTCAATGTCCAGTACACATTGCACCGTATATATATATATGCCCCCAATGTCCAGTACACATTGCACCGTATATATATAATATGCCCTCAATGTCCAGTACACATTGCACCGTATATATATAATATGCCCCCAATGTCCAGTACACATTGCACCGTATATATATAATATGCCCTCAATGTCCGTACACATTCAGCACCGATATATATATATGCCCCAATGTCCAGTACACATTGCACCGTATATATATAATATGCCCCCAATGTCCAGTACACATTGCACCGTATATATATAATATGCCCCCAATGTCCAGTACACATTGCACCGTATATATATAATATGCCCCCAATGTCCAGTACACATTGCACCGTATATATATAATATGCCCCCAATGTCCAGTACACATTGCCCAGTATATATAAAATGCCCCCAATGTATAGTACACACATTAACCAATATATATAAAATGTCCCCCAGTATCCAGTACACACATTGCCCTGTATATATACAATGCCCCCAATGTCCAATACACATTGCACCGTATATATATAATATGCCCCCAATGTCCAGTACACATTGCACCGTATATATATAATATGCCCCCAATGTCCAGTACACATTGCACCGTATATATATATATGCCCCCAATGCCTTACACATTGCAACGTATAAAATATGCCCCAATGTCCAGTACACATTGCACCGTATATATATAATATGCCCCCAATGTCCAGTACACATTGCACACCGTATATAATAAAATGCCCCCAATGTCCAGTAACAATTGCACCGTAATATATAATATGCCCCCAAGTCCAGTACCACATTGCCCATATATATAAATATGCCCCAAGGTCAGTACACACATTACCATTATATATAAAAAAATGTCCCCCAGTATCCAGTCACACCACCTTGCCCTGTATATATACAATGCCCCCAATGTCCAATACACTCATTACCCAGTATCATTACCCAGTATATATAAAATGGCCCCAATGTCCAGTACACACATTGCCCTGTATATATACAATGCCCCCAATGTCCAATACACTCATTACCCAGTATTGGCATCCATTGAGCTGGTGTTGGAGCGGCTGATGGGTTGATGGATTGGAGATAGGTGAAAAAAATTGTTATGCACTTGCATTATGTTTTAACCTTGCAATTGGGCCTCTGGGAGAGACACTAGGAGAGGCGAGCTTTGGTTACAGGGTGGAACCCATTGAGCTGGTGTTGGAGTGGCTAATGGGTTGATGGATTATATGGCACCCATTGAACTGGTGTTGGAGCGGCTGATGGGTTGATGGATTGTATGGCACCCATTGAGCTGGTGTTTGAGTGGCTGATGGGTTGATGGATTATATGGCACCCATTGAGCTGGTGTTGGATGGGTTGATGGATTATATGGCACCCATTGAGCTGGTGTTTGAGCGGCTGATGGGTAAATAGATTATATGGCACACATTGAGCTGGTGTTGGAGCGGCTGATGGGTTGATGGATTATATGGTAATTATATGGCACCCATTGAGCTGGTGTTGGAGCGGCTGATGGGTTGATGGATTGTATGGCACCCATTGAGCTGGTGTTTGAGCGGCTGATGGGTTGATGGATTATATGGAACCCATTGAGCTGGTGTTGGAGAGGCTGATGGGTTGATGGATTATATTGCACCTTTACTTACGTACGCCAATCATTTGTTTAAAACACTGGTACCGGACCGGCAGTAGTTGAAAAAAAGATGATTGTGTGCACCTTTACTTACATACACCAATCAGCTGAATTATACCTTAAAGTAATTCATTCATTATGCTGCATTTCTTCACATTTCCATTGGTGATTTCCTGCTGGTTATGTAATCCCTGTTTAAGTCTATAAGTCTATGGGGCTAATGGCAAATTAATAAAAAAATCTTGTGCAGCCTTCATGCAAAACTGTCAGCTGCAGACCACTATTCCAGCGACCGACAGACATTTGTCCCAGCCGAGCGCTCGTAATAGTGAACGCTTGGTGGGACAAAATTTCTATTCGTGTGTACCCAGCCTAAGAGAATCGGAGATCACATTTAAATACAAATGAAAAACTCAAACCTACGGGTAATTTTTTGTAATGTATCCCACTTAATGTGTTGTTTTATGGATATAAAGTAATACTTTTATTGGCAAACTAAAATAATTGAAATGCAAGCTTTCAAAGCACAGGGAGACGATTGTGGGTGGGGGAAATTTTCAGGCCAATGGTGAATGTTCATTGGCCATGGGAGCGCTTGGAAATGAGCTACACACACACAAAAGAGAAAGGGACAATTCCGTCGGATCTGAGGTTTCGTCCCTTTCTCATTCATGTGTGTACCCTCCTTTAGGCTTCTTCAGGCATTATACAATAATTTTAGTTAGCCAATAAAAGGTATTACGTTATAAACTAGATGTCTTTCATCAATAGCCAACACTGTACAATTCCCTACTATTATTGTTACCGTATATAAATGTAAGACAAATTGAATACTATACATTGTTAGAGGCATGAAAGTCCATGAAAATAACCTGCATATAAATAGTTAATAAATAGATGAAAATAACACAGTGTGGGAATCTACTAATGGGAGACTCTCATTTAGACTTGCTTGATTTAAAAGTCTGAATGGACTGTCTTTGGAATTAGCTGGTTTTAAGATCCTCTGGTGTATACCTGTTTGACCAGCAACTGTGCAAATGAGGCACTTCCAAAGGGGAAGAATAACATCTCCAATGCTCTGAATTGTCACTTATTCTATGAAATGTTTTAGAAATACATGTCCTTTAGGCAGCCAACTACTCCACTGCCTATTCAGGAAGCTGCATTTCATTTCCATATCCACATTAGTTACTGCTAATTGAGTTCCCTGTCGCTATCCCTATATCAACTGACGCTCCTTCCTTGACCAATTCCTTTCCTGCTCTCAAGGCTTCTTCCTGACTGACTATTGCCAGTTCCTGGTGCTTACTCTTCGCACTTGCTCCTAGGGTTGATCTTATGGTTTTGACACTCAGTCTATCCCTTTAAGAATTTATCTATGATTTATCTAGATTTGTTTTCAACACAGATGGTCTGATTTTGGTCTTCCTTACTGACTTTTTTACTTCACGACTTCAACTTTCCATTTGGATTTTCTGGATTCAGCAAGATCTGATCCAAATCCAAAGGTGGTTCCCAACCGCTGTACTAACTGAACTTAAAGAAGTCCCCGAGGTGATCTGTTACACGGAATAGCTGTAGAGACATATGTTGCAAATACATATGTCCCACTGTTTGGAGTTCTGCTCAGGTGGCTTTTTCCCTTTTTTAGTTTCAATTTATGGTGTGTTTTTTTTGTATATACTGGTGTGTTTCTGAATAGGCGGGTTTATTTATACCTTTACTGGAGCCTGGTTTTCTGCATTGTGAATCCAAGTATCATTTCTAAGGTAGCTGAATCTATAGTGCTCCTTGATAATCTAGTCCAGGGGTGCCCAACCTGGGACAGGCTGGGGGCTGCGATAGCATCACCTAGGCAGAAACTAGGACACGTGTTTGGCTCCACATCTGGCTGTCCAGGGTTTGCCTCAGCCCTTCCAGGACCTGCCTGACCCACCAATAGCCACACCACACCATGGGCCCCAGGACCACACCTTTTTTCACATGTTGGGCATCCATGATCTAGTTGACCATTTAGCCCTGATCTGGACTTAGGTACCTTGTGTTTGTGGCAAATAGCTGTAAGTGTCAAAACCTGAAAAGGTGCATGCTCGCAGTAGGTGGGGCCTGTGCAGCAGAGTGGTTGCTGAAGGTCTTGGGTGAATGGGGCTCTAGGGACGTGTATACAGGAGGAACCTGAACAAGCAGGTGTCAAAGAGTGCCATTAGGCCCATGATGTAACACTTAGCCTGAAGATGGCAAATGTCAAGTATTGACCCAAGGTTACAGCATAGTGACCTTGGAGATAACCCAAGGACTGTGGTGCTGTGTATTCTGTTCCCTTCTGTGCCCTGAGCCCTGCTGTCTACCAATCTGATCCCTAAAAGGTTTATAGAAGGTTTCCATGCCCATGTTTGGAACTATCCTACATAAACAGTTACCCTGGATATCTAGAATTCTCCTCAGCACACACCATTTGTCAAAATTAATCAATGGAGGAAGCTGTTAACTGTAATCTTTATCAGTGATGTTGAATCTTGGCAGTTGAGATGTTATGAAACTACAACTCTCAGCAGTGGCGTTGTTATGTGCCCCGCATCTTTTGGAAAGTGCCCCAAATCTTTTCCTGACCCTTAAAGGGCATGTCCACCCCCAAAACTATAATCCCGCAACTACTGGCCCCACCATGTAGTGTGTTTAATCCTTACCTCACATCCCAGCTCCATAAGGGTTCTCCTGTAGTCCCCCCCCCAAAGTCCCAAAAAATGAACACCAGGAGGCTAGCAGGTCCATATAGGACACTGCCTGCTACCTGGCCTCCCGGAGATTCCTGCCATGCGTGCTGCAGCCCTTCTCCCCCCTCCTCCCCCTCCCTCTCCTCCCCTCTCCCTCCCGTTCTAATATCCCTCCCCTAGCGAAAATCCCCCTTAATATTGTGCTCCCCATGTCCCCCAGCCCCACCGCATGTTTTTTTTTTTTAAAAGCTCCCCAAACTTCTTACTACCTCCGCTTTCCTCCGCTGCACTGACTGAGGCAGCCGCGTCCGTGATTGGCTGCCGCTCAGCCAATCACAGACGCGACTGCCGGTCCGCCCCTTGCTTGCATTCTCGCAAGCAGAGGGCCGGCAGTGCGGCGGAGGATCGAGGGGAGGTAAGTACGAGTTTGGGGGGGCTTTTTAAAAAAACTAAAGAAGCGGTTGGGGCTGGGGGACATGGGGGAGCATGATATTAATTTTTTATTTTGTGGGTGGACATAGCCTTTAAATAGTTAAATTGTCCTGAACGCTGCCGAATGGCAGGAGCGTGCTTTCTCTCCCTGTCGTGAGGTCAGAATGTGTGTGCGTGCTACTGCGTATGGGGGGTGGAGGATGGTTGCGACAGCGCACAGGGGAGTAGGCATGATGGGACTTGAGGTAAGTTATACTTAATGCTATATAACTACCAATATTATAACAGTTTGCTGTGTAAAATTGAAAAAAAAAATTCAAACCAAATCATTATATTGATTTTAAAGAGAAATTAAAAGTTAAGGTGGCTGTAAAAACAAAAAACACGGTCGTACCATCGAGGATTGGTTGGGCAGATAAAAGAAAAATTGCAACTTTCTGGATAGGAAAAATGATTTATGATCGGTGGCCGATCGCCTATACACAAGCCTACGATTGTACAATCCCCGGATAGGTGTATGGCCACCATTGGCCTCAGGTTTCCATACCCAACTACCAACACAGAATAATATCTATTTATGTTCTGGTTATTTACTTATCACATTCAATCTACTGCAGCCTGTGAGGAAGTGAAATGTTCTGTTTGATGTTGTAATTCCCAGCGAAGCTAGCTGAAATTCCCATGGAGTGTGACTCTGGAATTTCTTATATTCTGCTACTGACGTCATTTGCCAAGACCATAAATGGGGGCTCTACCTGGAAGACCATCAGAGCTAATCTCTCCTTTAACAGACACTTGAGGAAAGTGTTAATATTATGATTGGGTTTAGGGGTGCTTGACATCTATAGAATGAGATGAAGCCAAGACAAGTCCAGACAGCTGTACAAACCAAAGTGCTTGTGGCCACTTCTACCCCTCTGCAACAATGTTGGTAATAAGAAACCTCACACTAGAAGAAAGAAATGTTTGGCCACATTCCTGGAGAGCAGTAAGCATAGGACACTCTATAGTTCAGTTAAAAAGTAGCTTTTATTTCCATATCAAAGAATAAAATGCCTGCCATGTTTCGTACTTGACTCAGTGCTTGATCATAGGCACAATTTCAACCAATAACACAGTATGTTCTATACCCATAATACATTCCAAGTAAACCCTGCCTATTAAAAACACAGTATCACCCTGGAGTAAGGCTTGTTAAAGGGAATTAAACATACAATACAATTAAAACCTGTGATCTGCAAAATCTTGATACTGGAAATTCAACATTTATACATAGATCATTACTAGTATTAAGAAATTCAATTTAAATTCATTATAATAAATACAATTGCATTTTATTTGATTTAATATACGGTAATTGATTTTATTTAATGCAGACTGAGGGATTTTGATCACAAGGGTTAATAACATTTTAGAAAAGAACCAAGACAGGAATAGTATACATAATATAAACCCTCAACAGTTAAAGGAAAATTAAAGCCACGAAACGACACTGAACCAGAAGGCAGAACACCTTGATATAAAACCAGTAATCTGTGTCTGCCTCTCATTTTATACGGGTGCTGGGAAATTACCTAAAAAAAACACATGGTTTGTGCTTTAATCACAGCATTCTAGTATCACAGTTTGGTCAACAAACCATTATTCTGCAAATGCTCAGTCCTTAGCTATGGCAGAAACTTGTTTCAGTTGATCACACCAATAATAATCTCTAGCCAATCCTTTTACAGGACAGGTAAAGCAAGGAAGCATGTGACTGAGGTCAGGGTGTGTGGTCTGACACTGCACATGTATACACAGATACTTCATTCAGTTCTTAACAGGCTTACATTTACTTTAATACATTTACTGGAGTGGGATTTTATAGCTTATTGGTGTTTTTGGAGGGGTTGTTTTCAGATTCTGGAGTATAAAAAATGTGTTAAGTTCTCCTTTAATTTCGATGGTTAAGAAAGTTTAAATAATTAATTAATCAAAAACCAATAAATGACAATAAATACCAATAAATAGCAGGGAATCCCTTACCTTCTACTGGTCAGTGTTAAACACTAAGTAAATAAAAAGATAGATCAAAACTCATGCCAACCGATCTCTATTTCATAATATGGAATATGGTCAGAAAAACTGTACCACTGTTCAAAATCAGTGAAACAGGATATATCAAACACTGAGTTCAAACCCCCAGGGGACCTTGTTCCCAGTTCAAAAATCCAAAAGCTTCCTGTCTCAGTAAAAGACATAATGTGCCCCTCTCTCTTGGCCATGCGTATCCTTTTTATTCCCTGTACTTTCGGTTGTCCCTGGCATATCTAGTATCTATACCATAGTGTCTGCAACGGGCTGGTGAGATTTTTATTATTTATATTATTGACGTGCTCACGTATATGGGGCTTCAGACTTCTAGTTGTGCATCCAACATATTGTACAGAGCAAATCTGCAAGTGAGTAAAATAAAAGACAATTACTATTGCAATAAAGGGCATGTCCACCCCCAAAACTATAATTTAACCCACTACTGGCCCCTCTTTGTTGTTTAAAAAAAAACCTTACCTTATATTCTGCTCCTTATGGTTCTCCTGCTATGCCTTATCAAAGTCCAGAAAACTGAAGACTCCAAGCTGTCAGTGAGGCACCCGGTCCTTGTGCTTTTTCTTCCTCAACAGGGATGTGACATGACTTTTTCGAGTGAACTATTCATTAATATATTCCAAAATGTCATTGATTTTAGTAGTCACTGATGAGATGAATTTGGCCCTGGTTTAACATTATGGCATGTGATACACCTGCTAACCACCAAGCCATAATACCCTTAAACCTCAGCCACGTGATTCGCCAACGCGATCGTCATTGTTCTTATCGTTACTTGTAAAAAGTCTAGGGAATAGATGTCTCAAGAGGGAGGTGCCTGTTTAGAGACACACTCAAACCAACCATCCCACAAGTCTCAGGGAATATTACCCTCATCTGCATGTAACATGGGGACACATTTATGTAGCAATTTAACGATCTCCGAATATTGCCCACTAAATTCTGTGGGGAAAAAATGGTTTCTGCCCATCATGGAGTTTTTAACATCGCAGGAACAAGTTTAGGTCAGTTGCGATACTGAAATTTATTGCATCTTTTTAACCTCCCATAGTAATACTTGTGAAGGTTCTCATTCAGGTCATGGTATATCTGTAATATTCATTCAAACAGGTCATGGTATCAGGGCCGCCCTCAGACTTTTCTGAGCCCCATACTGCCCCCCCTAAACACGCACTAACGCACTAAAATGCCCCAATGTCCAGTACACACATTGCCCAGTATATTATATAAAATGCCCAATGCCCCCAATGTCCAGTATGCATTACCCAGTATATTACAGTATATAAAATGCACCCAATGACCAGTACATACACATGACAGTATATATATATTGCCCTCTATGTCCAGTACACATTGCACCGTATATAATAATATGCCCCCAATGCCAGTACACATGCACCGTATATATATAATATGCCCTAATGTCCAGTACACATTGCACCGTATATATATATATGCCCCCAATGTCCAGTACACATTGCACCGTTATATATATAATATGCCCTCAATGTCAGTACACATGCACCGTATATATATAATATGCCCCCAATGTCCAGTACACATTGACGTATATATAATATGCCCTCAATGTCCAGTACACATTGCACCGTATATATATAATATGCCCCCAATGTCCAGTACACTTGCACCGTATATAATAATATGCCCTCAATGTCCAGTACACTTGCACCGTATATATATAAATGCCCCAATGTCCAGTACACATTGCACCGTATATATATAATATGCCCCCAATGTCCAGTACACATTGAACCGTATATATATAATATGCCCCCAATGTCAGTACACATTGCACCGTATATATATAATATGCCCCCAATGTCCAGTACACATTGCACCGTATATATATAATATGCCCCAAGTTCCAGTACACATTGCCCAGTATATATAAATGCCCCCAATGTATAGTAACACATTAACCAATATATATAAAATGTCCCCAGGATCCAGTACACACATTGCCCGTATTATACAATGCCCCCAATGTCCAATACACTCATTACCCAGTATATATAAAATGGCCCCAATGTCCAGTACACCACTTGCCCTGTATATATACATGCCCCAATGTCCAATACACTCATTACCCAGTATATATAAAATGGCCCCAAGTCCAGTACACACATTACCCAGTATATATACAATGCCCCCAATGTCCAATACACTCATTACCCAGTATATATAAAATGGCCCCAATGTCCAGTACACACATTGCACTGTATATATACAATGCCCCCAATGTCCAATACACTCATTACCCAGTATATATAAAATGGCCCCAATGTCCAGTACACACATTGACCAGTATCCCCTCCAAAACTATATTTTAACCCACTACTTGTCCCACTGTGTAGTGTAATAAAATCCTTACCTTATCCTCCGGGAGAATTATGCCATGCGCACTCCAGCCCCCCCCCTCCCTCCCTCTCCCTCCCGTTTTGCTCTCCCTCCCCCTAGCATAAAACCCCTTTTCTGTAATAGTTTTTACAGAAACTCCCCTGATCATTACTTGCCTTACCTCTCTCCCCCGGCGTTCTGGATAGCCGGAAGCCGTGTCCGTGATTGGCTGCCTCTCAGCCAATAACGGATGCTGCTGCCGGTCCGGCCTCCTGCTTGCAGTTTCATGCAAGAAGAGGACCGGGACAGTACGCCGGAGGAAAGAGGTAAGGTAAGTAACGATTGGGGGAGTTTCTGTAAAAACTAATATAGCGGTTGGGGCTAGGGGAGGGAGCCCTACAGTACACCAAAATTTATAAAAATGGATGGACATGCCCTTTAAGTCCAGTTGATCTAACTGAAGATCTCCCATAGTAATGTAGTTAAAAGTTTCATGTTTTAATTTCTTTGCCACCTTTAAACTAATAATTCTAAATAATATGTGATTTAGCTGTTGACCTTCGCTCTCTGGGCCCATTAGCAATTACAAAGGCCTATAAAACAGCACAGTATCAACTTACAGAAAAAAGAAAGCTATCCTGGTCACTGGATTCCTGCCTTATCTTCTGTTACATACTCGTAAGGAGCATTTTGTTCTCCTTTACAAATGTCCTAAATTTAGAAATTGCATTTATATAAGGAAATGGGCAATTGCTTTCTACTGATCTGGTTACACAGTAATGCGACAGACCCTAATGAACACAAGCTCAGCTGTCTTAAGCTAGGTACACACGATACAATAATTCGGCCCGACCGACCGTCATTTCACTGAATTATTGTATGGCGGCTTTTTGCTGCCTCAATCAACTGGCGAACGTTTGTCCAAATCGGACGAACAAACGATTGGACAGGTAGGAAAATCACAAATGATTGTGCTGTCCTCTATGTCGCCTAACTGTCAGACGTGGCAGCTTTTGCCGCGACTGACAGTAATTCCTCCTGGCCAACTGGTCAAAAGCCTCGCCTTTAGGCTACGTCCACACTTTTGGGATTTAGTGCGATGTTCCGCTACATTAACACACATTAAATTCAATGGCTTTAACGCACCAAACTGCTGCATGCAGTGCGTTTTTGCAACGCACTACATGGCATCGGTGCAATAACACAGCATAGTGTGAATGAAGCCTTATACCTACTAATTGTTCTTTACTAATAGTGACCTCATGGACTTTAAACCAAATCCCTGCCCTAAATAAATGTTTTTCCCAGTCTCTTAATACGCTGGTTGCTATTATTAGAGATACAAAGTATGGAGGTGGACAAACAGGTTATGGAAAGTTGGATTAGAAAATAGTTTAATGAATGTGATTCAAAAGCTTAAAACGTCATTAAATTTGCCCTGTAAAACAGAAACGTTGGACTGTATGTCTGTTAACTCACTAGTAACATTAAACGTTAGTAGCAACTGTGCAAGAATCAGCACTCACTTGGAAGTCAGGTGTTTGGTGATGTCAATGAAATTCAGGTCTGTAGTGCTGATGCTGAAATGAAGGTTTGACTGACTGAAAGGTAATGCCAGCAGTAGAGGGACAGGGGAAGATTAGCAGTGCACCTACAATCACACTGATTCACACTGTAGGCAAGTGTTCTTCTTCAGTAAGGGTTTTATGCACAATACATGTAGGGTATGATACACATTGATTGTGCCCTCAAAGGCATGAAATTTGTATAAGAAAAAGAGCTAATATATCTCAATTCATTGGAAGCTGGTCTAAATGTGTTCCCAATGCCCTCCCTATACTTCAAATAGGGAGATTGTTCAGGTAACCAGTGGTTGCTATTGGCTATCTATTGTAAAGTATAGTGACCAATAAACATTTTAATCTCAGCCAAAGGCAGTAATTTGCTGTGGCGTTGCCTTTTATGGGCAACACGGTGGCTCAGTGGTTAGTACTGATGCCTTGCAGCACTGAAGTCCTGAGTTCGATTCCACCCTTGGACACATCTGCAAAGAGTTTGTATGTTCTTCCTGTGATTGCGTGGGTTTCCTCCGGGCACTCCCGTTTCCCCCACAGACCTACTGATAGGGTGTATGTGTCAAATAAATGTGCTTAGATTGTAAGCTCTTCGGGGCAGGGCCTGATGTATTTTGCAATGTATTTTCTCCTTCTCAAAACAGAGGCAAAAGGATAGTGATATCGAATAAGATATATCCAACCACTATGATCTACCTGCCCATTCACGCGTTGATATTGGTTAATCAAAGGAACGATTCTGGTGAGTTTTGTCACATCCATGGAAATTAGTCCATGGGGAGAATTAGAAACCTTTTGGTGCAACATGTTATAAAACAACTATAGGGGGAGAGCCGCAACTCAAAATAATGTGCAAAGATTACAATAAAAAAGTTAAGCAATATAATGGCAATATAATGGCATGGATTTTCAAAGCCAGAAGTTTCAAACCGAAATCCGGTTCGATTCATCACTACTGACATTTAAATATAAATGGGAGGGGGCTTGGCCAAGATAGCGTTCTAGGCAGATGTGGGATCAGGAGCTCTCCCATACTATAACCTGCTATCACCATCCTGTAATTCGACTGGCAATTAATTTCATGCCAAAATGATCGGTGTCACCCAACAGATCACGATGACCAAATATGGTAACCAACAAAAGCAAACTCTGATTGCTGACTAACTCAGGAAGTTTGCCCGCTAAAACAAGGAGCAGGCCACGGCTGCACCGCACCCTCAAGAAACTTCTCCTGCTGGAGCGCAGGGGACAGATTCATCAGAAGAAAACCCAGCTACCTTTATTCAAGCCGACCGTACGGAACTCTCCACTGAGCAAATTCTATCAGCAATACAAGACACCAAGACCTTACCGTGCTGATAGAGGAGGTCAAGGTCATGGGTGAATTCGAGGACCTCTACCAGAGGAATTTGCTTCATTGCAGAGGCAGTTACAGGCTCAAATGATGAGGGCGGAGGACCTAGAAAACAGGTCCCGCCGACAGAACATCGGGGGGGGATAGCAGAGGGTCGGAGCCCGAAATCCTTCCCGGAAACGTGGCTCGGGAGGTATTTGGTTCTGGCAACTTATCCCCAGTATTTACCGCTGAGAGAGCCCACCGGGTCCCGGCAAGGCCCCATCCACCTGGATCCCGCCTAAGACCTATAATCGCCCGACTACTTAATGCAAAAGATAGAGACTCCATCCTGCGATTAGCCCGAGAGAAAATCTGGATGGAAAACAGCACAGTCAAAGATTATTCTATAGATCTTCAGAAGAAACGCACTACATTCATGGCAATGAAACAATGCTTGAGAGGCCTCAACATCCCGTATGCAATGCTGTACCCTGCCCGGCTACGGATCCAGTTCGAAAACTCCACAAAATTTTTTCCACTCTCCGGTGGATGTGTCTCAATGGACAGATGCATGCTTTGGCCCTGCACTTAGCCTGCACCTATCAAAGCACTTTGGGAATGGCACTCTATGGCCCTCCCTTTAGCCCCATATAACCAGAAAACTTCGGGTCTCTTAAGTTCAAACCACTTCAGTGCCCTGGATTGCCATGCCAACACCGAGGTATTGTAAAACTTTTATTTGATATACGGTGCAACCACAGCACCAATGGCAACCCTCCCAATATGTAACTCTTCTACCCACTTTTGTGGTATTTAACTGGTTATTAACACTGAGACACAAGCGACATTTCCGATTTATACAAGGGTATATGTGTATACCCATGACTTTATTAACAATACAAATGGGGGATGTACAATCCAATTGGTACCAGCGGACTATATCCCTCAACTTAATGTAAAGTTGAGTTTACCAATGCCATCTATAAAGGGAACCCCCCTAAAAGTCGTTACTGATGTACATATTAATTTATCTACAACTGGTTAAGAATATTTCAATTGTTGATATATGATCAGAATATAGATAAATGACTAAACTTACTAATCTATAAAGTTGCTTATAACTAAACCTAAGTATTATATAATGGACACAAGTGACCTGGTGGTCATATACAACCTCTTGGGAAACGTCAATTTATACCTACCTTAATATATACTTATTACACAAAGGAATGATATTCTACAGAAGATGATGATTAGACCTGTCTATGGTGACCTTGAGTTTCCGGACATTCAATTCTGATGCAACATTGCTACAATAACCTTTAAGACACTGCTCATAAACACCAGCTATATCCCCCCAATCTGTGATGGGTGCGGGCCTCTGACGGGCCTTGTGTTCCATGTATTAGGACCTAACCTCATTTGACTCACCAGGTCGCTTGGGTTAATAAAGTATTTAGTTATGTACATGTAACAATGTGGTGCTGTTGAGAAGCTGAATATATAGAGGAAGAGGAACCATGTACCCCCCTTTTTGGGTGGACCCCTGTCCCCACACAATAAACGGTGGCTTGATCTATGCTACGCGCTCTATGTGCACTAAAACAATTATGTAATCATGAAGTAAATACGCACAATACATAACTACTGGCCCCACCCTATGTAAAATGCGCACCTACGTGCACCTGATAGAATCCTTTCCCAAACTGCCCCAACATATAAGTGATAACTGTACATAGTTATCCACCAAACAGCCGCCTGAACAATAATACCTCACTGATCTGTAAAAAGTATTGAATGACTTACTGCAAATTACAATAATAAGCAACACCAATTTATAATCGATACAACTACAAGCCAGTTACGTATACAGGTGCACATACCTGCACTTATGGTTGACAATATAAATAAACGTATACGAAGGTTCCATATTCCAATTTATACAAACAGAAACTATACAGAAATTCATAATATCACTAATGCTATGTATAATCTTAATTGGGAATGGGCTAGACTAAGTAAGCTTCTAGTATAAGTCCCAATACGGGCAACATAATCCTACTACAACACCCTGTATTGATGTGTTAGTCTGATTCCACTGTAAAATGTTTATCTGTTAATAAATAACTTGGTGGTCAGGACTTCTAAAATGTTTATTCACTCAATTCATACCTAACTTATTAAGCAAGCTATAGTAATAAAGAATGATATTCCAATGCAAATGATGATAAAACTGGAGCAGGGTAACCTTAAATCCAGGATATATACACTCTGATGCAACATATATGGAATGTCCTTCAATATACTCCCCATAGACATTAATTACCCCTCCTGTCCTCCGTTAGACCCAATTATCAGACAAGCCCTATGCCATACCTATCAAGCCTATTGTCTGAACTATCTGATGCACCAGGTCATTTAGTTTAAAATGGCTTTGGATAGACATATCTAACAAGTAATATGCTTTGACGTTGGCGATACAGAAGAAATGAGACTCTGTGCTACATGCCCTGGGTTATCCCCACTACCTTCTCTCCGAATGGGTTTTGGTCAGTCTATAGTGCCACAAGCACTTTTTGTCGCTCTTGAAAGTTATATACCAAGAGTTCAACTTGTAGTAGGCCATTTCTATCCAGTAACATTGCTCTACCATAGACTATGATATTTTTTGGAGTTGCCCATGGATCTCCTAAGTGCCTGACCACATTATGTAAATAGATATATAGCTAAAGTAGCCCCACTTTATTCCCAAGGGGCACTACCCACCCATCTCCACTGACTCCCCCTCCTCCATCACATCACTAAGGGAAACACTAGAATTATCCCCTGTCGAATAACACCACTAAAATATTTGGGAGTCTCCTCCCACAAACGTCTTATGATGTTTTTTCAACTTCCCTTAGATTAGATTCCCCCACCTAGAAGTTCAAGGCTCCTTGTGAGCTGATTACTGATTCTCCTACCCCTCTAATTTGAGGGATCGGTTATTAAGATGGCCCTATTGGGCATGTATTTGCAGTTAAAGGACAATTATACTCACCTTTCCTCTGCTCCACATCTTTGTGCAGTAGCATTTACCCAGGATGAGGACCTGAACCGCTAGGTCCTCACCCCTGGGTTCGCGTAACCTACAGCAGCGTCTTACAGCAACGCTGCTCTGGTAGGCTCCACCCCCTCCTGCCCATCGGCGACGAGGCCAATAGGAAGGCACGCTCTGCAACATGCCTTCCTATTGGCCTTGTCGCCGACGGGGGTGAGGACCTAGTCCTTTTAATAATGTTCAATATTCCGTTGATTTTAGTTTTTCAGTTATGTTGTTGGTCTGCTCCATTCTGGACGTCTGCGTGCGAGCGCCCCGGATCCCCCTGGAACACTTACACCCCAAAACAAGGAATGGGTGAGTCTACTAATACACTTAAAGGGCATGTCCACCCCAAAACTATAATGTAACCCACTACTGGCCCCACTGTGTAGTGTAAAAAAATCCTTACCTTACATCCCTGCTCCAAATGGCTGCCCTGCTATGGCCCTCCAAAGTCCCAAAAACTGGCCACCAGGAGCCTAGCAAAGTCCATATAGGACTCTGGCTCCTGTCTTTCCTCTGGGAGAATTTTGCCATGCGCGGTTCAGCCCTCCCCCCCTCCCTCTCCCTCCATCCCCCATCCATTTTCCTCTCCCTCCCCCTAGTGTAAAGCCCCTTGGTTATATTGTAGGGCTTCCTCCTCCAGCCACAACCGCTATAATAGAATTATCAGAAAGTCTCCTGAACTCTACTTACCTTCCCTCTCTCTCCCTGCCTCTCAGCCAATCAGGGATGCAGCTGTCGGTCTGGCCCCCTGCTTGCAGTTTCATGCAAGCAGAGGGCCGGGCAGTACGGTGGAGAAAAGAGGGAAGGTAAGTAAAGATCAGGGGAGTTTCTGATAATTCTATTATAGCGGTTGGGGCTGAGGGAGTAAGCCCTACTATATATCAATTTTTTTTTTAAAAGGGTGGACATGCCCTTTAAAATAATATTATGGAACGTTTAGAGGGTTGAACCAACCAAACAAACAAATACAAGTCTTTACATTCTTGGCCAAATATAAACCAGACATATTCTGCCTGCAGGAAACCCATCTACTCCTAACTAATACAAATTACCTACAGAAACCATGGATGGGATGGTCCACCCACAGTGTTTACTCATCATACTCCAGAGAGGTATCTATTCTAATAAGGAAAACACTTAGATACCAAATATCTCAGGTCAAGATTGATCCCCATGGAAGATATGTTTATGTGGTGGTCGTGATCGGATCTGTCCCAGTGGTACTCCTGGGAATCTATAACCCCTGCTGCCAGAGTCACAGTAATGAAAACAATAGCCCCACTTCTTACACTATACCCAGAGGCACATATACTTTGTATGGGTGACTTTAACCAAGTACTTTGTCCAGTTAAGGACCGCCTTTGCACACCAAGTATGTCTACACCATTACACACCGCTGGACAACTCCCCCCCCCACTCTCATCACTCACACAATTCTGGGATTGGATAGACATTTGGAGACAAAGATTCCCCACTACTTTGCAATACACATGTCATTCAGCTACATACAACACCCTATCTAGAATAGACTATATGTTTTTAAGCAGAAGGACGGCCCCACTGGTCTCCCAGATTGTTCACCTTCCCAGAGGAAACTTGGACCACTCCCCCAAACTCCTAGAAATAAAACTTGAACCAGCCCCTAGATATGTATATCGAAGATCAAGCCATTCTGGCTATCCCAATTCCCACTACCAGACCCCTTATATGAATACAGAAGAATATATTAAAGTTAATGCACCTTCTCACAACCCAAATATAGTTTGGGACTCTCTAAAAGCCTATCCACTCTTCAGTTTCCAATATAAAACGTATATCACAACAAGACGAAAATATTCTAACAACCCTACTAGCACAAGTCGAAAAAGAACACATACAGTATAATACTACAAACACCCAATCCGCAAGGCTACAGGCTCAAAGAATATATAACAACATGATAGTGGAGAAAGCCAACAGTAAACAATTCTTTCTGAAACAAAACTTCTTTGAAAACGGGGGACACTCTGCTAAACTAATGTCCTTCTTAAAGGGCATCTATACTGAAAAATAGGTTATTTTAAATTGACCATAACTGGAAACTATCATTCTTCCCAACCACTGTTGTTTCGTTTTTTTTTGTTGATCTGAGGCCTATTTCTTTAGATATCCAATTTAAAACTTCTTATATTTCAGCTGTCAATCAAGTTCCTTGCTCTCAAAAACTATTCTTCTGTGAGTGGTTTTACTGTAGCTGGAATGGTGACAGAGTTTTGACAGTTGGAATGCTGTATGCTGTGTGCAGGCTTGACAGTTGGTTTGTGGGAAAAAAGTCAGGTCGGATGGAAGTGGGAGTGGTTAAAAGAGGGAGGGGGATACTGCTCCTGAACAAAATGTGTGCTGGATTGAAGGCATGCAGCAACACACACAAATCAGAGTAAGTGCTACTTACATGTATTCAATGTTAGATTAAGAAAAGGCATTTTTTTCAGTATAGTGTCCCTTTAATTAAAGATCACACACAATCCAATACCATCCTCTCTATACAAACCCCACAAGACACTCAAGTACACACCACACTGCAAATATTAGAGACCTCTGTAGAATTTTATGATAATCTATATAAATCCAGGATAACCTATACCCAACTAGAAATCTATGAATATCTTAACCAGATTGATCTCCCAACACTGAATACAGATCAGAGAACGGCTTTAGAAGCCCCAATAACATTGAATGACATACAAGAAGCAATAGACGCCATGCCCAATAAGAAAGCCCCCGGTCCTGATGGACTACCCATTGAGATTTATATAAGATACCAAACACAATTAGTGAACCCTCTCCTTGACATGCTCAACTACGCACATCATATTGGCTATGTACCTCCTTCACTGTGTAATGCAACAATTGTGGTACTTCCTAAACCTGGCAAAAATCCTCTAGAATGCGGTTCCTACCAACCCATCGCTTTATTGATGTCAGACTACACAATTCTGGCTAAAATCCTAGCTACACGTATGAAAACCGTAATATTATCTGTCATACACCCGGACCAAACTGGCTTTATGCCGGACAAATCCACATCTATTAACCTTCGCTGAACCATAGTTCAATCACAAATAGACCATGATAACTCCTGCAAAAGAATAATGTTATCCCTTGATGCCAACAAGGCATTCGATTCAGTCGAATGGCCATATCTTATAGTGGTTCTGAGATGTTTTGGTTTTGGCAACAATTACATCAAATGGGTTCAACTTCTTTATACCTCTCCCCTTGCCCAAATCAAAATTAATGGAAGCCTCTCCTCACCCTTCTACTTACATAGAGGCACACGCCAAGGTTTCCCCCTATCACCTTACATATTTGCCCTTGCAATCGAACCCCTGGCCACACTGCTCCACAAAGACAATCGAATTAGAGGTTTCCAACTGGATCAATACGAGGAATGCTTGGGCCTCTATGCCGAAGACATAATTATGTTTTTGGAAAATCCCAGCAGCCCACTAACCGCAACCTTCAGTCTAATCAATATATTTGGAACCTACTCTGGCTTGACCATCAACTGGAATAATTCAGCACTATATCTAATGGACAATCCCAGCTCAAATAACTTAAACTTGCATGCTCAAATACCCATTGCATCCCAATTCAAGTACTTGGGTATTATGGTAACAAAGCTACTTCAACAGTTTTACTCATTAAACATCACTCCACTACTGGATTTTACACGCAATAAAACTCACGCATGTACCCCTCAACCTTTGGGCAAGGATTCAACTGGTCAAGTCCTTCCTTTTCCCGAAGCTACTATACACCATACAACATTCCATGATTTACATCCCACAATCTTTCTTCAAAAAACTCAATACACTAATAACAACCTTCATTTGGAATAACAAACGACCCAGAATCAATATCAACAAACTCCAAGCACCTAAATCTATGGGCGGTCTAGCACTACCAAACATACAATTATACTACTGGGCTTCACAGCTTAGATACCTGCAATGCTGGGCCTCCTACACCTCTCAACCAACTGCCTCTGACTATATGCTCTCGAAATATCTAACTGGCCCTTATATGGCGTCTCTTGATGCGCCAAAACACCAAATGATCGGCAAAGGGACAACACTACACAAACAATCATATAAAATATGGTGAAAGGACTTTATGAACATACTCCACTCTGGAATAATAAACTCCTACCTGAACTACAAGGATTGCTTGGAGCTACTCTCTGGGAGAGCTATGGGATAAACACACTGGGACATATAATACAAATCGACTCCCTGATTTCATTCCCCAACCTGCAAAACACCTATAAATTATCCAATGTAATGCATTATAGATATCTACAATTAAAGGACAACTCCAACCCTCATAAGAACATCTTTTAGACAGAATGGCCTTTTTAAAATATGTTGATATATCATAGTTTGTCCATTCATTACTGTATGCCTGCTATGCTTCTGGATGCCTCATGGAAACTGAGCAATTTAGAAACCTGTACTGAGCCTGTACTGAGCCTGGGCATGCTCAGGAGAGGCAGATAGGGCAGTAACATTCAGTCATTGGCTGCGATGTCAACTGTCAAATCCATAACTAACAGTAACTAACTGTTAGAACCTGAAGAACCAGGAAGCAGAAACAGGGGAAACAGGACATTGTGCAGGATTTCAGGTTAGACTTATATATTTCACATTTCAAACTATTACCGTTTAGGGTTTTGGGGGGTGATTTACCTGTATGTAAGTTTTCATTTTGGGGCTGGACTTGCCCTTTAAGCCACGCTATGAGAACACTCCCCCACTCTTCCAATTTAACTATCAATAAACATCCAGTGATAGGAATCATTCGCACACAAGGACCGCAAGAGATGATTTCTAAACTATATAGCTGTCTGATACAAACAAAATCACAACCCAACCTGACACACATTAAAGCCAAATGGTCTACATGTCTGGGAGACATAAATATCAGAGATCAACAATGGCAAGAGATAACTACCTCTCACATACTGGCCTCACCAGCGGTCCATAATAAAATGATCCAATTCAATATAATACATCAGGCGTACTATTCCCCCAGACAAATTCGACACTTCGACTCCAGAACATCCGCCTGCGCCAAATGCCATCGAACAGATGTAGATTTCACACACCTCATATGGCATTGCCCCAGAGTGGCCCATTTTTGGTCCAGAGTTCTTCATATACTTAACTTACTCTCACCACACCACTTGCCGTCTTCCCCACTATTATGTCTATTTGGAATACTGGATGAGGACATTTGGTCCACTCATGAATCTCAATTCCTGCAAGCAGCACTACTTTATGCCAGGAAGACCATCGAACTAAGATGGTTCTCCATCAAAAGACCCAAAACAAAGACTTGGATTAAATTGGTAAATAATGATCTCCCTCTAATTAAACTGATATACAACATAGAGGATGTGAGAATAAATTCAAGAAAATATGGGCAGCATGGATTGACTCTCCCGACACTGTCCTTCCTTAACTACATCACACAATTGTTCCTACTGAACAACTGGACCCGCGGGATCCGGGCATGCGAGCGACGGATGGCCGGGAACGGCGACAACAAAAGTTATGTACGTCACTCAGGTAAATGAAACAGACCCCATGTTAATGTTGTTATAAAATAATTTTATTTTGCTGAAACATTCCAATGCTATAATACCAAATACACTTTTTTACTTTTGTTAATCATCTCAATGCTAATTCATAATGTGAATTTGAATTTTAATGTTCATATATGTATAACTCTGTGCATTGGACAATAAATAAAACAAATTAAAAAATATATATATATAGGGAGATGTAATAAAAGTTCTTATCATTAAAAATTGTGCTAACTTTGGCCCAACCAATCAGATGTTATTTAACATTTGAAAGCTAAAATTTAATTGGTTGGGGCAAAATTAGCACCATTTTAACATTAGGAACTTTTATAACATCTCCCTGAAAGACTGTAAGAATTCTGGAGATACGGTTGGCAGTCTAATGAGGACAGCATATGAGATGAAGAGTGATGTAAAATGTAGATGAGATAGCAGAGGATAGCATTGTGTAAGGTGTAATTAAAATAATTGCTGAGTATCAGATAAGCCCAGAAAAACTGGTTTAGGTGCCAAATAGACGTTATCACTCTCTTTGCTCCTACCCTCCTTGAGGATTCTCAGAAATTTCCCATCAGAAAAGTAGAAGTTGTCAGTCTGTGTTAGTTTTACTATCAATGAAGATTTCAATGTCCCAATCTTTGTTTTTCCTATACACCGCTCGACTCAATCGCAAAAACGAAAAATGGGTTTCAACATTTTGATTGTTCTGATTGAAATGTCGATATTGCTCAACATGTCGATCCCGTGTGTTACCAGCGTTATGCACATCCATCAACAGGAATCAACTTGGCTAAATGACTAATTTCCATGGATGTGACAAAACTCACCAGAATCGTTCCTTCGATTAACCAATATCAGTGCGTGAATGGGCAGGTTAGGACCTTGCTGCGCATTGATCCGGTTCCCTGCTTGCCAGAACTTGCAAGCAGGGGGCTGGATCGGCAGCTGCGTCTGTCATTGGCTGTGTCTCAGCTGACGTCATGGAGAGTGCCATGGAAACGAAGGGCATTAAGTACAGTTTTTGTTATTTTTTTTAAGAAATAACTCGGCGGTTAGGTCTGGGCATGGGGGAGCTATAATATAGTAAAAGGATTTTACGCCAGGTGGAAGGGGGAGCGAGGATTGATCCGGATGGTGGGAAGGGGGGTATGTGCTGAGTGAGGATGAAGGCTGCAAGGGAATGGAGAAGGCACGGACATGGGTGACATCAGAGAGCTTGGATTTACAGTGAGACGCTCCTGGTCTGCAAAAGGAAGGTTGTAAAAAGGAATATATCTTAAAATTGTCTGAATGGATTTTTATGCGCTTTGGCTTGTTTTAAAGCTAGGATAATGGCCAATAACATATTAAATTATGGTATTGGGGCTGGACATTCCCTTTAATGGTGTAAAACAAAAAGTAAGAAAAAGGGGTTGGAGAGAAGCTGATTACACCCAGCCTCGCAGTCAACTGTCTGCCCATCCGGGTTTAAATAAAATGAAAACGGGGTTTGTGGGTCTGAACTACGTGAGGTAAAAGTAGGTTGAACTGAAATCTAAAACTTCTTATATTTCAGCTGTCAATCAAGTTCCTTGCTCTCAAAAACTATCTTTCTGTGAGTAGTTTTACTGTAGCTGGAATGGTGACAGAGTTTTGACAGTTGGAATGCTGTATGCTGTTTGCATGCTTGACAGTTGGTTTGTGGGAAAAAATCAGGTCGGATGGAAGTAGGAGTGGTTAAAAGAGGGAGGGGGGATACTGCTCCTAAACAAAATGTGTGCCGGATTGAAGGCATGCAGCAACACACGCAAATCAGTGCTACTTACATGTATTCAATTATAGATTAAGATGAGGCAAAGTTTTTCAGTATAGTGTCCCTTTAATAGCACACAATGATGAAGTCAACATTTCATTTATTGATGTTAGTGTGATTTTGCTCTAATGTGTAGCTAAATAAAGTTTGTCTTATCACTGAATTAAGCGTAAATGAACATTCTTGTCTGAGTAGCTTCCTGTCCAAGAAGAGACTCACAGAACGTATTGCTGAACACGGCCTAAAGTGAAATGCGTTTTATAGACAGATCATGACTCAAAGGATAAAGATCCAGTTATTACTACTTGATTTCTTGCCAATTTATTCAGCGCTTGCCCAATATCAAATAAGCCATTGCCACTAAATCTCAAAGATGCTATAGATTTGGATATTCCAAGAATTATTTATGAACTCAGAAATAAAAATGATCTGACTTAAAACATTCCGAAGATTCCAATAAGACTAAAAACAGCTTTCTTTTCAGCATTCTGTACTTTTAGTTCTTATAAGGTATGTCCCTGCAGTGCTGATCGCAGCAAAACTCCTAGTTATAAATTGTGCTGAAATTGCTTATCTGCTGATATTTAGTCAAGTTTCAGTTCTTTACATAAGGATGAAATGGACACTAGAAATATATATGTATATAGGGGGAGATGCAATAAATTTCCCTATCACAACTGACCTGCACTTTCTGTGATGTAGTAACCACTTTGCGACTGTTATTGCATCCTGTGAATGCGAGAGGTAAGTTGCAGCCTTTTTCAGGACTTTAAAGCCACAATTGTGGCTTTAATTTTGGTGCAAAAAAATGTGTGCAATTATCATCTCTAAATTTATTGCATCGCTTGCACAGAGCTATTTCCATTGTCTTCATTATATGCGCACAGATAATATACATCTGTACACACAACCAAAAGGAAGAACTAAAGCTAAAAGATAAAAGTCAGATGAGCCTTCACCAGTTATTCTGGAATTGACAACCAGTTATTCTGGAATAATCCCCCAAATTCTGTACCTAGAGCTTATATCAACATCAAATTTAAATAAGCCATTGGAACTGAACACTAGTACACACAATCGTGTGGGACACTAGTGTTCAAATAAAATCAGGAAAGTGGTCATTTTAAATGGTAACTGGCTGCAGTCAGTTGTAAAATGATGTTAAAACTAGGAGAGTATACAGTATGTCAATTAGAACTAGGCACTATTTATAGAAAGTGGTATGCTCCCCATTTTCTTTAATGTCTAGGAATGCTCCAGGGCCCTGCATAATTCAGCAGAAACCAAAAAAATCCCACTCATTATATTGTCTGGAAGACACTTTTGGTCTAAGCAGTTGTATTTTTAGACCTAAAAAAACAAAGCAGACAGGAGCCTTTCAATAGGACAAAGTTGAAATCAGCTGCTCCAGTGCAAGACTCTGCAAATAATTCCCAGCTGATGTCATTGGAATGTTTAAAATCTCATGGACTAGTGAGGCAGTTTATCTCAAAACTCCTAACAAATATTTGCTGTGCTTGTTGTGGACAGGCTGGGGTTTTCTTTTAAACAGTGATAGGTTTATTAACAACAGCAATGAGAGATTTACTGTGATCCCCCTGCCTGTCCTTACCCTACCACAAAAACATCCGACGAAATATAAAACACCATCTTTTTACACCATCCAATATACTTAATTAAAAAAAATCTCTGTAGCCTTCCATTCTATGTAATTCAGTTAAACAATGCTGGATGCCTAATGTATGAATTACTCAGTCTAAACTGACTGTTTTTCTAAACAATGATGTCTTAAGGTAGCCATACACATGGCAGATACCTGACAAATCCTGTCGGGATATGACGAGATTTGTCTAGTATCAGCAAGGTGTAGGTCTCAAAACGACTGATAATGATGCAGATGACTGCCATCGTCAAGGGTGTGTCTGCCAAAAGCAAACTGAAAACTTTGCTCACAGCATGTGCCCCTGGTACACACTGGAAAGGCAGCATTAAAAAATATTACCTAAAGTACGGCCGACACCTGAGAAGAATGTTAGTATATTCTCCTGCACTCTTGAGCACAGGAGAATCAGCTGACATCCTTTTAGGCACCGGCTTTGCAGCGCTCATGTATGGACCCAGAGACACGTGGCTGCCTGGCTCTTTCTAACTTTTAATTGACTCTGTCTGTGCGGGCGCACACATCTTATTTACTGTGCGGATTGAGCATTGGGGAATCTAATATGTACCAGTCTGTGTGGGCTGGGCATGGGGGCAATTAATATGTACCAGTCTGTGTAAGCTGGGCATGAGGGCATCTTATATGTATATATCTTGTATCCCTTATATACATATATATATTATATAAATAAATTTATATTTTTACGTAGATTGCATTGAGTTTTTAGGAGCAACTAACTAGGTGGGGGTATATAGCATTATTACACATAGGAAAGGTCCATATGTATGTGTGTAATTAGCACTATTTAATTAAAATCACTATAAGAAATAACACCATACAAAGTATAGTAGTACTACTACCTACTACTGAATTACAAAACAATTTATATACAATTAATAAACTAAACTTACTTTACTGGACACCCCTAAGTTTGAATGGAAAGCTCAAAATGATAGGTTAAGACACACCTCTAGGATTTCTACAGGGTCTCCATGAATACACTAAAAGGAAGTGGAATTTTACTAACATCCAATGCGAGGTTCTGATCTTCCACTGTTAGCAAATTCAAAAATTCTCTTAGGCACTGTCCATGAAAAGACAGGACGTGTAAGGAAGTTCCTATATTACACCCAGTTATGTGCTGTTTGTAAAACAGCCAATTAGAAAATTATTCAGACTCTCACATTTACTCCCCCTCCCCTCTCCATAGAAAGTAATGAGACAATCTAGTTTCTGTTTGCTTGACAGGAAGTGTCTGTTTATGATTAAATGACTTTGCATGTCTCTGAAACTACCCAGCATTCTTAGAGAAATGGGCAGTTTTTACCCCAATATAAATATATTAAACATGAGGCTGTCAGGTACCTTAAGTTATAAGAAGGCTCTACTTCATTTTATACCTTGTGGGGAGCTTTTAGCTCCTTTATCCAAACCTCTGTCAAGCTAATCAGAATCCTGTGTTTCCTAACCTCATAGTGACTGTAAATCTGGAACTTGCTGTGGTAATTACCAATAAGTATGAACCTAGCATGTTATTCTGGATCCTGTATAGGGTCTCAGGATGTCCAATGGAGCTGTTCAGATTGAATTGCACATTGTGGCAGGATTGCCTGGATCTGTGTTCAGATCTGCAGGTTAATACCATTTTGTCTGGATACATATAATGCATGTGTCCCAACTGAGCATCTTCTTTGTGTGAGAGCCCTGTCAGGACAGATGACTGTTGGTCATAGTAACAGTGGCTGCAGCCAGCAGCGCATGTGACAGACTGATCATGTGTTCCCATAGAGAACTGCATGATTGACCGTGATTTACTAACTGACCCTGATACGGACGACCAAACTCGGTCGCGGCTGGCCGCCCCACACCATCACATATTTCCAGCCGACTAATCCGTGGCACTATTGGTTCGTTACTGGTGTTTACCCAGCCTTAAGGTTCGTACACACATGCGATCGTGGGTGCCAACCCGTGATGCACGATGTGTACAAATGGCCGATAATCGTGCCATGTTTGGGCACTTTATCGGCGAAAATGGCCGTTCTGTCGATACACGGCACAAATATAATCCGAAACGGCCATTCGCACATGTCATGCGTCGGTACAGGCGATCACATGTGTGCACAAACTTTTAGACTTTATAGATTATAACGTTGCACCAACCAATCGACCCATATAATGCTTCCCTAATCCAATAGTCTAATAGCTATGGATGTAAGGGAAGGGCAGATGAATCACTTGCATGTTCAAACCCTTGGGTAGGAAGCGCTAAAGCATGACCGTGGGCTTTTAATGTCTGTAAGTCAGGAAAATGTCTTTATTCCAGGATGTATGAAAATGAAGTTTTCCAGAATTCTGTGCAGCTAGGGAATGCTGGGAGTTGTAGTTTTAAACATGTGAAAAGTTCATTAAGAAGACACTAACTGCAAAACAGAGAATGCTGGGATTTGTAGTTTTCAAATATGTGAAAGGTCACAAGCTTAGGCTGTATTAGATCTAGACAGATGCTACAGGATATTAAGAAAAAACTTACTGCAAACAGAGAGTGCTGGGAATTGTGGTTTTCAAACATGTAAAAGGTCACAAGTTAAACACGCCTGCTCTATACCATTAGGCTGTATTATATCTAGACACATGCCTTTGCCACAGGCAATAAATAAGATACTTTGCATGTCCCCACTCATTTCTTTAAGTGAGAAATATGTGTTTATATGTTAGATTATTAAGGCAATGCTATTATAATAACATGATTCTATGAGGTACCTTCTGTTATAAGAAGGATTTATTTCATTTTATACTCTGTGTGGAGCTTTTAGCTCCTCTATCCACACCTCTCCCTAACATGTATATTCAATCAGTATCCTGTGCTCCCAAGTCCTAACCCCATAGGTTAGTTAAACTTGTTGTGGTAAATACTAATAAATATGAACTTTGCATGTTAATCAGGATACTGTATAGGATATAAGGTGGCTATACATATATCCGATTTTACTTATCAAACCAAGTGCTCATGCAATATTAGTTTGAACTTGCTAGAACCACCTTTCCCATTCTTCTATGCCACAGACAGGCGGTTCTTGCAGGATCGGTCTAATGACATGGGAACACTCGGTGTGGAAACTAAAATCGGATATATGTATGGGCTGCTTTTGATTGCCCAAAGGTGCTGTTTAGATTGCCTGGGTCAGTTCTCAGACCTGCAGGTTTATTCTAGCTGGCAGGTAGTATAAGTAAGGGAGGATATAAGTGTGTGTTTGTTCATTTAATATGATGCGATTATTTGGTTTTTTTTAGGACCTTTAGACTAATTTTATTATTGCCCCCCTGGATGTTTCCTGATGGTTCCTGTGAGCACTGCCACTGCACCTTTTGCTAGTATTATATATATATATATATATATAATAATCTATATATATATATATATATACTAAATATATATCATTATATATATCTATATATATATCTTCTCTTCTCTTCCTCTCTCAATCTCTCTATCTCCTCTCTCTCTCTCTCTCTCTCTCTCTTCATCCTCTCTTCTCTCTCTCTCTCTCTCTCCTCTCTCTCTCACTCTCTCTCTCTCTCTCCCCTCTTTCTCCTCTCTCTAATATATATATATGCATCTTCTATGTACCAGTCTGTGTGGGCTGGGCAGGGGTGGGAGCCTGAAATGTCTGCACCCTACCAGGTCAATGTACATTTGGGACTTTGCTTGTGCAGAATCTTATCAATCTGTGTGGGCTGTGCATGGGGGCATCTTATATGTACCAGTCTGTGTATACTAGTCCTATGGGTATCTTACATGTACCTGTCTGTGTGGGCTGGGCATATGGGTATCTTATATATGCCTGTCTGTGTGGGCTGAACATAGGGGAATCTTATATTTTCCAATCTTTGTAGATTGGGTATGGGGGCATCTTATATGTACCAGTCTGTGTGGTTTGGACATGTGGGTATCTTATGTATACCAGTCTGTCTAAGCTACGCATGGGGGCATCTTATATGTACCAGTGTGTGTGGGCTGTGCTTTGGGGCATCTTATATGTCCCAGACTGTGTGAACTGGGCATGGGAGCTTTTTATATGTAATAGTCTGTATGGGCTGGGCACGGGGGCATCTTATATGTACCAGTCTGTGTGGGCTGGGTATGAGGGCATCTTATATTTACCAGTCTGTGTAGGCTGCGTATGATGGCATCTTATATGTACCAGTCTGTGTGGGCTGGGAATGAGGGCATCTTAAATGTACCGGTCAGTGTGGACTGGGCATGGGGGCATCTTATATGTACCAGCCTTGTCCCGCACGGGGGTGAAGGAATGGTGGGGGTCATGGCTCTATGGCTGGCTCTCGGAGTGGAATTTCAATAGGCCTTGCCCTTGCCCTGTGGTCACATTGAGTGGTCACACTGTGGTCAAATTTGAGGTTTGCAAATATGCTCAGATCTCTGAGCAACTAAATCAACCCTGGGGCTGAGACCGTAACGGACTCCATTAGGATTCCTGCAATAAGGAATCATTTATTTTAATCATTCACAGAGATATTGCTGCATGGGCAGATTATGGTCATTGCAATAAGTCAATTCTCCCTTTTTTTTCTTGTACTGAACTTCCCCTTTAATACATGCTGTTATGGCCCAGGTTATAATGTACAGATTACTTCCATCTACACCTTTTGTAACAGACCTGCTGGATCACAATGGAAAGCTTGTTTGGCAGGTAAATAACAAAGATCTAGATATGTTGGATGCACTTGGCTGGTGCAGGATAGTTAATGATTAAAGACAAGAGGAAAGCATTGGCGAAACCCATTATGGGAAGGGTCACTTTATTCTGTTCCTATATTTCATTATCAGTTCATTTATAGCATCTCCTGACATCACATGAGGAGGGTTTACCTTTTACTATTTATTGTTGTGTCTGGAAAATGCCAAAGGTTGCCCAGTTGTTTGCTGTGGGTTATTGGGTTTCCTTGTGTCTATGAAACATTCCAATGGGGCTTTTATAGCTAAATCTCATGAACAGTAAAACATTATTTGTATGAACTGACTGTTATTTACTTTTCATACGTACGTTCGCTGTCAGTGTGCAGCATTCTATAAAGCTTGTTGTGTATTGTACGGTAATATGATAAACTTTATGGGGATAAAGTAATACGGTTTAGATATTATTTGCCATGAATCTTTTAGGATAAATTATGTAGCGTTTATCTGTTGTCGATATGTATATAACTGTGTCTGCAACAAATCCATAAAACTGACTGTATCTGCTGGCTGGTCTATGGATTAAAAATACCTGTTTGTCTGTCTATCTTTCTATACAGTATCTGCTAGGCTATGGATTAAAAATACCTGTTTGTCTGTCTGTCTCTTTCTATCTGTCTGTCAATCTATCCAGTATCTGCTGGTCTATTGATTAAATAGAAAAATGTTAAGGTGAGAACAAGGGAACTCTTTGTCCTGACTGAGCATTCGCTACTAGCAATCGCTCAACAGTTTGAGTGACCAATAGTGCGGTCCCATAGGGAAACGCATGATCGGCTGTGATTTACCAACAGGCCTGATTGTCCGTTCATCCGATCCAGACAAACGGGCAACCGAGCTCAGTTGCGGCCATCCACTCCGTGAGATATTTCCGACACTGAACCCCCATCAGTAAATCGGCCAAAAATATTGCATAGTGTGTACCCTGCCTTAAGGTTCGTACCATGTGCGATCGCGGGTCCCGACCCAAGACGCACGATGTATACGAACGAACGTTTCGGCCGATAATTGGCCCATGTATGGGCACTTTATCGGTCAAAACGGTCGTTCGTTCGGAGATCCACCAGGATGGTCGGGCAACGATCCCCGACCAAACGTCCGTTTCAGCCAATAAAGTGCCTACACACGGGACCCGCGATCACACGTGTGTATGAACCTTTAGTGTCCAAAAAAACTTCTATCTATCTATCTATCTATCATCTATCTATCTATATATCTATCTATCTATCTATCTATCTATCATCTATCTATCTATCTATCTATCATCTATCTATCTATCATCTTTCTATATATCTATCTCTCTCTCTATCTATCTATCTATCTATTTATCTGTCTATCTATCTATCTATCTATCTATCTATCTATCTATCTATCTATCTATCATCTATCTATATATCAATTATCTATCTATCTATCTATCTATCATCTATCTGTCTGTCTGTCTGTCTGTCTATCTATCTATCTATCATCTATCTATCTATCTATCTATCTATCTATCTATCTATTATCTATCTATCTATCTATCTATCTATCTATCTATCTATCTATCTATCTATCAATCATCTGTCTATCTATCTATCTATCTATCTATCTATCTATCTATCTATCTATCTATCTATCTATCTGTCATCTATCTATCTATCTATCTATCTATCTATGTGTCATTAATGCTGTAGTATGAATAGCATTTGGACTATGCATTTTCAGGACCCAGCCTGCACAGGTTTGTTACATATTACAAGATGATCCCACCGCACAGTGATGTGAAAGTGAAAATACTCTACTATGAAATGATTGCAGGATGGTCCAAGGGGACTGCAGTATTGTAAGTGAGAATTGCAAAGCAATGAGTCACACAGCTGGTCCCTGCCATTGTACTAGAAATACGAAGTGCAAAATGAACCCTAACCAACAATATATACTGGTATTACATTTCAAATAAAAATGCCTAAAGCTATTCTATTCTGTCACAATAATTTCCTCCCAATGAGATTAGTATTAAATATTATTATTAAGTATTATCTAAATAGCCTATTGTATATCTACCCAGTGCCACTACACTGCATATGATAAATGAATAGGGCTTGGAGTTGAAATTGATAGACAAGTAATAAATTATTAGATTACATGGCCAGATTTATATCTCAGGTATGGCCACCTCCTTAATGAGGCAGGGTGAAGCACATTACAGAGCAGCAGCCTGTAGGGAGGAAGCAGTTTTGATGCAAAAAAAATACATTTTCCCCCTGGCATCATGTTCCTGGGGCCAATATGCCAGGGGGCACCAAAATGCTGTTTGTAAAAAACACATATTTTCGGGAGGCACTGTGACTTTAGATAGCAGGGGAAGCCATGACTTTCATTGAACAACAGAATGCAGCTAGGACTTCTCCCCCTCCATTCTGACTGGCAATTAATTTGATCAAAATCAATGTTTGTTAGCCCTGCAGATCAAAAATCAAGGTTGGGCATCATTTACCAGTCACTGTATGCATCATTTACCAGTGATGTGTATAAAGCCCCTCCCACTTCTGGACAAGCCACACCCCATTTCCAGACAAAGCATCACCCACATTCAATTAAAAAACCACATCCTTCCAACGGCGAGGTGGGCAGCATTTGGATTTTTTTTTCAGGTGCCAAAAGGTCTAGAGACGGCCCTGATCTCAGGAGCCCGTTAAAAAAAAAACTGGCACCCTTAACCCCACCCTAAATACAGACCACCCCCAAAATCTGCTGCAAAATTATGTGCCAACAACCACCCCTGCAACCACAGGTGCCCACACCTAATGCCTACTGTGCCTAATGGTAAATCCAGCCCTGTAGATAATGTAGATGTTTGCATATTAATGAGCTGTAAATACATTGCATGCATGCTGCTTGGAGAGTAAATGAATGACAAATTAATTCACTGGCTGATTTTTAAATTGATTGCTAGCTTTATGTATAAAGGCTCGTACACACGTGCAATCGCGGGTCCTGACCGAACAAACGTTTCGGCCGATAACCGACCCGTGTGTAGGCGCTTTATCGCCTGAAATGGTAGTTCGTTCGGGGGGAATGTTGAACGACCGACTTGGCAGATCTCTGAACGAACGACCGGTTCAGCTGATAAAGTGCCCATACATAGGCTGATTATCGCCCGAAACGGTCGTTCGTACACACGTGTGTATAAGCCTTTAAACACTGTCCGTATTTAGTTCCATTGTGTTAATTAGTGTCTGCAGTTAATTGCACGTTGAAAACTATTTACAATCAATTAATTATCTATTGAGTTCCAAAAGGTTTCATATGTCCTGGAAGAAGCAATGAACAGAATGAATAGGAATTATTTCCTTGGGGCCATACAAGCCTTTTAATCTATTTTTAGTGACGTTTCATTTCTATCATGTGTACAATACATGCCCCAAGCAGCTTGCATTCCTTCCAATAGTTGGTTGGTTTTATATGGCCGGCTTTACAGATCTGAATATTTTCAATTAAATCTGCCTGAACAAAACACCTTTATGTTGTCCATAAACATTTCATAAACAAATAAAGTTTTAAAGTACAGACAACAAGTCATTTGTATAAAAAATGAAATGAAGAGCTGGTTCTTAAAGTTATGTTACCTTCTAACAATGGGACCGTGACCACATTTGAATGCCTGGTCACGCCTCCCTGGAGTGCCCTAGCCATGCCCCAGAATGCCCAAGCGTTAAAATATTTTCAGAATATTATAATAATATCAATATCGGCGACCACCACATCTTGGGCAGATTTCAAGGTGTAAGGTATCGCACTTGCCGCCTGTGCCAGTAAGGCTGAGGCCACACTACAACACACCAAAGCATGCACGCTTTTGTGTGTGCAGTTTCCATTTGTTCGTGCACGTTGTTTTGTGCTTGCACATGCTTTTTCACTATTTTCAAAGAGAAAGCGCATGCAATTGTGCACCAAAATGCTTGAACACAAAACGGACGCGCAATGACATGCGCATCAGAAATCGCAGGAATGTTCACGTTCCCGTGATTTCCATGTTAGCGTGGGTGCAATCACGAGCGAAAATGCGTGCGCAAATGCGAAAAAAACGCGATACTGTGACCTAGCCCTAACACTACATTAAAACCATAAAAGCCACAAACACGCGTCCTATGTAAAAGGCTCAGAATAGTCTGAGGTCCCTTTACACACAAATGAAATGGGGATTCCTTTGTTGCTTAGTAATCTTTAATGTTAGATTACTGGCTATGGAATACCACGGTTATCTAGTGTTCTATCCAGTAATTACACGTCAATATGCCTGGGAAATTCAGTGACTGGAACAAATGACCTGTTTGATAATGAGCCGTTGCATGGCTGCTATAGATGGATTTTGTGCAGAATAAAGTTTATACAGAGGCTATAGCAGATTTCAGCTTTTGAATAGCAGGTCATGATGGAGTGATTACCAGGGGCGCTTTAAGGGCTCGTTCACACTAGGGAACGTTTTGGTGCGATGTCAAGCATTGAGATCGTAACAAAACGCTTTGCTTGTAGGAGCGAACGTTACCGTTCAAACCTACGAGCTGCGATACAGTGTGTTGCCAGCAACAAACTGTTTGCAGCCATTTTCTGCATTATCGTATAGCGGTGCCGTTGAAATCAACAGAGACCACTGTCTGATAACACAGGGGAACATCACACAACATCGCGGTGCAATGTCACCCCTGCATCGTTACCTGACCCTAGTGTGAAAAAGGCACCTAATACAAAATGCCTCTGGTGCTGCCCCAGTTGCCATCCACTCCTTATGCAGGGATAGTCAGTGACATGGGCAATTTTTTAAATTTGCCTAATGGACCGGCCACCCCTGGTGATTCCAAACTATTAAACACCCCATTCTAAGTCTCCCACACACCTTTCTCTGTTATCATCCCTTTAAGGTGCTGTGTCTTGGAACAGTATATACTCGGTATTTAATCTGAAGTGTGTAACCTTGGCTTTATTATCTGTAACTGCATAAAGCATCAATTTGTTTCTTTATTTAAATGGTTTCTGTACAAAATGTATATTTATGTAAAAGTGCTCAACCTTCAAAAATCCTAGTGCTTAAGTGTACCAACGATCACCACTTCCAGGCTCATTTCACTCTTTCCTATTAGACACTAGGTTCTGGTTTTATTTCTGAACTGCCGGTTTCGAATATCCGTGGATCTGGCTTCATTTTTGAAAAATCCAATAAGTCAAAGTATCGAAAAATAAATTTTTTTAAAAGTTCTGCAGAACCACTGGCAGAAAGGAACTCACTAGTGGTGCGCATGTGTCTGAAGGCGGAGAAGGCAGAATTGACAGATTGTGCCTAAACCCCAAAACGCGCTGAGACTGTGGACAGAAAGTGATTCTATATTAAATCAATTGGGAAGGTAGAAAATAGCAGATCCTACCCTCTCATAATTATAAAAGCTGTTGCCAATTCTTATTTTGGCAGTATACATACGCTTTATGAATATAAATACTATAAAAACATATTTTCTAAGTTTTGTCAACAGCAAAATAAAATCCCACTTTTTACCTTTTAGATTAAGGCCTTTTAGATTAAACTATTTCTAAGGCTGAGTACACACAAGGAGATTTTTGTCTGTTGAAAAAATCATCAGTAAATCATCGCTTATGGACCGCACGATTGGTCTCAGCGAACTGTCGACTGTCATTAATTCGTCCCAGCTCTCTTATGGCAAACTATAGTCTGCAAGAGGCCTAAGGTCCTATTACTCTTATCACACTCCTGTCTCCTATTTCACAACATGGAACGATTTAAAGTATATGAATAGAAGAAATATATTTACCCATATAAATCTTTAATGGCTATACATGTAATCACACTGTTGATCAGATGTAATATTTTATGAACTCTCATTTACCTTTAAAAAAAATAAATAATCACAAATAAATATGCTTTCAAGAAAAAATGGAATATTGTATATATCCATTAACAAACAACCTTTATAGTACTAATTATTCCAAAGCACTGACTTCCAGGTTTGCAGGACACCTAGTAGTATCCATTATGGTCTCAGTCCATGGGTTGATTTAGCTGCTCAGTAGAGATCTGAGCATGTTTGACCCATCCAACAGCCAATCAGTAGAAACTACTGAAACAATTCAAGGAAGTGTGCATCCTGGGAAAAAAGGACTGTTTTGGAACCTTAAATGGCAGCTCACTACTGATTATAGCAAAGCATAATAAAGGGTATGAAATCAACAAAAAGTTAAAAAAAATCAAGACAATATGTAAAAACCTATGTATGTGTAATATAGGTGAATGATTTAAATAATACATTTCTCCAAGGTTCCAGATTTTGCTTGAATTCACACCACTTAAGGTCTTTTAGAGGGCACTGCAGTGTTTATGCCTAATTGGTGGGAAGGTTGACTGGGCAGGTCATTAATGACAGATGCTGAAGAAGTAGAAGACAGATGAAGTGAAACATTAGGTGAAAAAACTGGTGTACATCTATTAGGATATATAACCTTTGTGCATAGGAGAGATAATACACCCACATATTTCCCACTGTGCACCAACGGGCATACTTTTGCTAGTATATATATATATATATAAAAATACAAAAATAATTTAATGCCAGCACCTCTTACTGTTTGTCTTGATGTTTTAGTTACCCATATCATTGGGAATTTAAGGATGAGATCTACTGAAGCAGGACATTTTGCTGAGGATCATCGTTGGCAGGAAAATTCCTCTGCAGTGCAGTGCCGGACTTTTTAGTGGAATGTTCAGTTGGAATTATCCGGCTTCTACTACTATTGCCATGATAGTGACTATTGGTAATGTCAGGAGCAAAGGTATTGTGTTCAGGGCAAACATAGGTGACCACCGCAAGAGGCATATACCGGCAGCAACATAGGAACCATACATTATGAGCTCCACCTGGATTTCCATAGTGGATGATGTGGTTTCTTCGTGGCTTCCCCAGCCATCATTTGGCAAAAAGATGTAACATCTTATCATCAGGACAAGTAGCAGCTTGGGTCACATGGGTGTGGAAATGTTGTAATGAGTAGTGGCGTAAGAGCTTTAAAGAGCACAGATAAAAGTCCATTAGAACCATCAGTGGCATTATGGCCAGATAATCATTGCTCCTCTTTTTCAATTACTGGAAGTGAATACATTACATTTACCAAGAATACTTCAGGGAATTAGGTCAGAGTATGTATTTAAATAATTTAAAGAAAATAAATGGAACAAGAACAAGTGAGCATGACACAGGATTGTATTATGGCTGTACTTTGACAAGAGAAAAACACAGTGTCACAAATAAGAAACGAAATATACCAAAAAGTGGCATAATTTACTGTCCTTCCATCAGTGAAAACAGGATGTTAGGCTTGATAACCAGCAGCCGTTAGCATGCGCAATGTTTACACAATGAAGATTTACAGATTCGGTAGATCTTCCACAAGTTCGACAGACAAAACTTTTCTCAATTCCTTAGAAATGGAGTGTTGAAAATTTTACATGCAGTATTGATTCCACTCCCACTGACTTCAATTTGGTTTGATTTAAAGGGCAATTATATATGTGTAAGCAGCACTTAATGCGTGTGTGTTGCTTTATGTCTTTAATCCAGTACTTGTTTTGTTCAGGCTTAGTATCCCCCTCCCACTTTTTACCACTCCCCCTTCCATCTGACCAGACTATTTTATGAGGGAAAGCATGCTCAGTTATCACTATGAAGCAGAATTGGGAGAGGGAATTTCTTACATACCAACTGTCAAAATAACACACAGCATACAGCATACCAACTGTCAAAACACTGTCACCATTCCAGCTATAGTAAGACCGCTCACAGCAGATACATTTATGATGAAAAGGCACTTTATTGACAGCCTAAATGTAAGATGGCTCAGATTGGATATCTAAAGAAATAGGGGACATTGTCAGTTCTAGAGAAATTCCACACATTCCGTTGAACTATTGGCAGAACAAAACTCACAGATTTCATTCACCATTAGCATTCCAAGCTCCTGGTATTGAGGAGCCCCTAGTAATTTATATAAGTCTTCAATTTCAAATGTAGCATTTAAACTTTATGTAAAAAAGCAACATAAAGAAAGCTGGATATTTTAATGTACAGAATAAAGGGATTTTCAATAGACGGTATGTTATCTGGCCAAACCAAAATAAAATTTGTTATAAATTTTTTCCTTTAGGTTTCTTCCTCCTTCAATCTTAATAAGAAAGTCTCCAAAGATTTTGGAGCCTATGTTGACTTTAGTTCAGAATCCCCCCTGCACAGACTGATTTCAGGCCTCGTACAGATGTACAATACTGTAAGTGGTAAACAAACATTTAAAGACTGATTGCTTTGGTCAGCAATATATATAGTTACAACTTTGTCTTACTTTATACAGGGCACAATGAATCTATCATCAAAACACTATAAAATGTGATACCAGCTTAATGGAAATAACATACCCAACGAAACCCAAATATGGCAGCAAAATATTTTCATTATTCTTCTGATGAAAACAATGTGCTCATTACAGAGTAAGGACATTGGATACTAAAAGACTTATTTTATATGACAGCAAAAGTTTGCCCATGCTATCAACTCATACCCATCCATCTGTGTAAGCTTTGGATGCTCTATTGCAGATTAAAGTACAACAAACATTTCTTTGGTTGTCAGTGGTCAATAGCATGTGATTACATAATCCAATAGGAATGCTATAATTTACCCATCAACAGAATAAATTTACTGATAATAAAATTCTTTCAATCATGACAGGTATAATTTATACATTGGGTTTTGAGTAATTACAGACTGCAAAGAAGAAGAATAAAGAATAAAGAAAGGTTCTCTAGATCTTTACCAGTTCATCCAGGCCCTCTGCTTGCCGGAACTGCAAGCAGGGGGCCAGACCAGCAGCTGTGGCTGTGATTGGCTGCAGGAGAACCATTTGGAGCAGAGATGTAAGGTTTTTATTACACTACACAATGGGGCCAGTAGTGGGTTAAATTTTAGTTTTGGGGGTGGACATGCCCTTTAAATCTGTTTAACCATGCATTAGACCTAGCAAGGGGGGCAAAGAATAATAGTAAATAAATATGCTTTATTCATAAAAATATAAATTGACAAAATATTTTTATTAATTAAAAAGCACTTGCAGGGAGATGCAATATTCCATGCTTCTGGGAAAATGCAAAAAAAGTGCAAAATCTATGCTAACCTATGTACTATGTTGTTAGTAAGGTTTTGCATTGCCTATGCCCTTTTTACAAGTTTTTTGGAAATATCACAGCGCAATCTATTTAAAAAATGTATTTTTTGCACTCGTTTTTAGAGTGAAATTTAATGCCTTTTCAATTGCGGCTTTAAATATGCACAAAAGTTTGCTCACGTTTCCATGATGTATCAGTCACAAAGAAGTTAATACATTGTGGGAAGAAGTGCAAGTAAGTTGCGATATCGAACGTCCCCTCGATGTTCAAGGAGCCCGCTTGTATGAGTGTTCGGTCATTGAGGGGTCCAGCGTCGAATGTGAAATCAGTTTCCAAATAATGGATGTGTTTGTGGGTGTTGCTTTTCCCCTGAACTTCTCTACTTTTGGTCACACCTTCTTTTAAGTCAAATCAGAATAAGGACCATCAGAATAAGGGCTAGGCCACACTGCTGCGTTTTTTTTGCGTTTGCGCTTGCGTTTGCGATTTTTCAAAATTATTGAAAACGCGGCAACGCAAAAAAACGCGCGTTTTTCGATGCGATTGCGATTGCGTTCTGCATTTTTAATCGCAATCGCATGCGTTTTCCTATACTTATTGGAGAAATCGCAATCGCAAACGCAACGAAAATCGCACATGAAATCGCATGCTATTGCGTTTGCGTTTCAGTGTGGCCTATCCCTTAAGGAGCATCAATGACTTGAATGTTTTTTTACAGTGTTTATTAGCATATGAAAAATGTAGCAAATACTGTAAGGTCCTTGTTTAATGCCTGGCCTTATATATTATGTTTAACATTAGAAAGAGCGTAACGGAGCACCACCTAAAGTAGATAATATATAATATATAAACACCTGTATTAGTAAACCCCTAGAAAGTTAGATTAAAGGGGGAGGGGCGTATGGACAACAAGATACATTTAAACAGACAAGAAAAAGAGAGTCCATAAACTTCACTCAAACAGGTTTAAAGTATCAAACAATTCTCATGTTTATTAAACTCCAAAACTCACAAAGTGAAAGAATACACTAGAAAAAATATTAGAAACATTAGAATATATATATATATATATATATATATATCACTCATCCTGCCTACCCTGGAGATACATTCCCAATATATGTAAATTTTCCCAAAGCTAAGCCTCATATAGTCACAAGTATAAAGTGCACAATGGAAAGCTGTATACTTAGCTATCCCACATAAGGAGATCTTACACCGTCACAGTCATAAGTCTCTACAGTCAGGCAGAGGCAGTGATGGAGTTCGCCGTGAGCTCAGAAGCCCATGGTGAGACCCTCCAGGGAGCAGGCAGACCAGACGTGTTTCGCCATACCAGCTTCTACTGTGGCCTGTTTTGTTGCAAGTGTTTCAAACAGGCCGCAGTAGAAGCTGGTATAGCAAAACACGTCCGGTCTTAGATGTATTGGGTACGTATAGCCAGGGTAGGCAGGATGAGTGAGATATATATATATATATATTTTTTTTTTTAAATGTTTTTAATATTTTTTCTAGTGTATTCTTTCACTTTGTGAGTTTTGAGTTTAATAAAGATGAGGATTGTTTGACATTTTAAACCTGTTTGAGTTAGGAAGTTATGGATTTTTCTTGTCTGTTTAAAAATTAAACATATATTTGTATACAGCTTTAAAGTATCAATACAAGTATGCGGGTAAACTTCACTGGCATCCAATAACCATAAGCGCAGTTTAAGTTTTTTTTTTAAATTAGATTTATATGGCACACACAGCAACACTTCAGGCAACACAATGCGTGTTTTTTTGCAAAGCGAACTGGAACCTATCACAAATCACAGGTGAAAACAATTCACCAACATAAAGATTATAACATCCAGTTACCGCAAATAAAATCCCAAGCAACAGATTATTATAGATTGGGTTCTGGGTGCATAAACCTTTATATAATGTAATGCTCCCTGTGAAAATGAAGCTTCTATCTTGAAACGCATTATATTGGAAATGCCATTATTTGAAAGTGCATAATTAAATTAACTCTTAGTTCATTTTTTCTGTTCAACAAAGACCTTTAAGGAAAAGAAGACAAAATAAAACACTCATTTGTTACTCCCCTCCTATCTCATACATTGGGCCATATTTATAAAGTGCGGTGTTGCAATTTAGCGATACCGCACTTTATCGGTAATGCACGTTAAAGGCATGTCCACCCCAAAACTATAATCCCCCCACTACTGGCCCCATCATGTAGTGTAGTGTAATCCTTACCTCACATCCCAGCTCCATATGGTTCTCCTGTAGTCCCCCCCAAAGTCCCCAAACATGCCCACCAGGAGGCTAGCAGAGGTCCATATAGGACTCTGCCTCCTACCTGGCCTGGGAGAATTTTGGCATGCGTACTGCAGCCTTCTCCCCCCCCTCTCCCTCCCTCTCCCTCCCTCTCCTCCCCATTCTACTATCCCTCCCTAGCATAAAACCCCTTTAATACAGTATTCCCCCATGTCTCCCAGCCCCAACCGCATGGTTTTTATTTTTAGAAAGCTCCCCAAACTCTTACTTACCTCTCCACTTTCCTCCGCTGCACTGAATGACCGGCAGCCGCGTCCGTGATTGGCTGCCGCTCAGCCAATCACAGAGGCGACTGCCAGTCCCGCCCCTCTGCTTGCATTCTCGCAAGCAGAGGGCCGGCAGCGCAACCTGAAGAACCAGGAAGCAGAAACAGGGGAAACAGGACATTGTGCAGGATTTCAGGTTAGACTTATATATTCCATTTCAAACTATATACCGTTTAGGGTTTGGGGGTGATTTACCTGTATGTGAAGTTTTCATTGGGGGCTGGACTTGCCCTTAAGCCACGCATGAGAACACTCCCCCACTCTTCCAATTTAACTTCAATAAACATCCAGTGATAGGAATCATTCGCACACAAGGACCGCAAGAGATGATTCTAAACTATATAGCTGTCTGATACAAACAAAATACAAACCCAACCTGACACACATTTAAAGCCAATGGTCACATGTCTGGGAGACATAAATATCAGAGATCAAACAATGGCAAGAGATAACTACCTCTTCACATACTGGCCTCACCAGTGGTCCATAATAAAATGATCCAATTCAATAAATACATCAGGCGTACTATTCCCCCAGACAAATTCGACACTTCGACTCCAGAACATCCGCCTGCGCCAAATGCCATCGAACAGATGTAGATTTCACACACCTCATATGGCATTGCCCCAGAGTGGCCCATTTTTGGTCCAGAGTTCTTCATATACTTAACTTACTCTCACCACACCACTTGCGTCTTCCCCACATTATGTCTATTTGGAATACTGGATGAGGACATTGGTCACTCAGAATCTCAATTCCTGCAAGCAGCACTACTTTATGCCAGGAAGAACCATCGAACTAAGATGGTCTCCATCCAAAAGACCAAAACAAAGACTTGGATTAAATTGGTAAATAATGATCTCCCTCTAATAAACATGATATACAAACATAGAGGATGTGAGAATAAATTCAAGAAAATATGGGCAGCATGGATTGACTCTCCCGACACTGTTCTTAACTACATCACACAATTGTTCCTACTGAACAACGGACCGGGGGATCCGGGCATGCGAGCGACGGATGGCCGGGAACGGCGACAACAAAAGTTATGTACGTCACTCAGGTAATGAAACAGACCCCATGTAATGTTGTTATAAAATAATTTATTTGCTGAAACATTCCAATGCTATAAACCAAATACACTTTTTTACTTTTGTTAATCATCTCAATGCTAATTCATAATGTGAATTTGAATTTTAATGTTCATATATGTATAACTCTGTGCATTGGACAATAAATAAAACAAATTAAAAAATATATATATATAGGGAGAGTAAATAAAAGTTCTTATCATTAAAAATTGTGCTAACTTTGGCCCAACCAATCAGATGTTTTAACATTGGAAAGCAAAATTTAATTGGTTGGGGCACATTAGCACCATTGTAAACATTAGGAACTTTTTAACATTCCCGAAAGACTGTAAGAATTCTGGAGATACGGGTTGGCAGTCTAATGAGGACAGCATATGAGATGAAGAGGTGATGTAAAATAGAGATGAGATAGCGAGGATAGCACATTGGGAAGGTGTAATTAAAATAATGCTGAGTATCAGATAAGCCCAGAAAAACTGGTTTAGGTGCCAAATAGACGTTATCCACTCTCTTTGCTCCTACCTCCTGAGGATTCTCAGAAATTTCCCATCAGAAAAGTAGAAGTTGTAGTCTGGTTAGTTTTACTATCAATGAAGATTTCAATGTCCAATCTTTGTTTTCCTATACACCGCTCGACTCAATCGCAAAAAACGAAAAATGGGTTTCAACATTTTGATTGTTCTGATTGAAATGCGATATTGCTCAACATGTCGATCCCGTGTGTACCAGCGTTATGCCACATCCATCAACAAGGAATCCAACTTGCTAATGACTAATTCCAGGATGTGACAAAACTCACAGAATCGTTCCTTCGATTAACCAATATCAGTGCGTGAATGGGCAGGTTAGGACCTTGCTGCGCATTGATCCGTGTTCCCTGCTTGCCAGAACTGCAAGCAGGGGGCTGGATCGGCAGCTGCGTCTGTCATTGGCTGTGTCTCAGCTGACGTCAGGAGAGTGCCATGGAAACGAAGGGCATTAAGTACAGTTTGTTATTTTTTTTAAGAATAAACCTCGGCGGTTAGGTCTGGGCATGGGGAGATATAATATAGTAAAAGGATTTACGCCAGGTGGAAGGGGGAGCGAGGATTGATCCGGATGGTGGGAAGGGGGGTATGTGCTGAGGGAGGATGAAGGCTGCAAGGGAATGGAGAAGGCACGGACATGGGTGACATCAGAGAGCTTGGATTACAGTGAGACGCTTGGTTGCAAAAGGAAGGTTGTAAAAAGGAATATATCTTAAATTGTCTGAATGGTTTTTATGCGCTTGGCTTGTTTTTTAAGCTAGGATAAGGCCAATAACATATTAAATTATGGTATTGGGGCTGGGACATTCCCTTAATGGTGTAAAACAAAAAGTAAGAAAAAGGGGTTGGAGAGAAGCTGATTACACCCAGCGCTCGCAGTCAAATGTCTGCCCATCCGGGTTGAAATAAAATGAAAACGGGGTTTGTGGGTCTGAACTACGTGAGGTAAAGTAGGTTGAACTGAAATCTAAAACTTCTTTATATTCAGCTGTCAATCAAGTTCCTTGCTCTCAAAAATATCTTTCTGTGAGTAGTTTTACTGTGGGAATGGTGACAGAGTTTTGACAGTTGGAATGCTGTATGCTGTTTGCATGCTTGACAGTTGTGGTGGGAAAAAATCAGGTCGGATGAAGTAGGAGTGGTAAAAGAGGGAGGGGGGATACTGCTCCTAAACAAATGTGTGCCGATTGAAGGCATGCAGCAACACACGCAAATCAGTGCTACTTACATGTATTCAATTATAGATTAAGATGAGGCAAAGTTTTCAGTATAGTGTCCTTAATAGACACCAATGATGAATTAACATTTCATTTATTGATGTAGTGTGATTTTGCTCTAATGTGTAGCTAAATAAGTTTGTCTTATCACTGAATTAAGCGTAAATGAAACATTCTTGTGCTGAGTAGCTTCCTGTCCAAAGGACTCACAGACGTATTGCTGAACACGGCCTAAAGTGAAATGTCGTTTTATAGACAGATCATGACTCAAAGGATAAAGATCCAGTTATTACTACTTGATTTCTTGCCAATTATTCAGCGCTTGCCCAATATCAAATAAGCCATTGCCACTAAATCTCAAAGAGCTATAGATTGGATATTCCAAGAATTATTTATGAACTCAGAAATAAAAATATCTGACTAAAAAACATTCCGAAGATTCCAATAAGACTAAAAAAAGCTTTCTTTTCAGATTCTGTACTTTTAGTTCTTAAAAGGTATGTCCCTGCAGTGCTGATCGCAGCAAAACTCCTAGTTAAATGTGGTGAAATGCTATCTGCTGATTTAGTCAAGTTTCAGTTCTTTACATAAGGATGAAATGGACACTAGAATATATATGTATATAGGGGGAGATGCCATAAATTTCCCTATCACAACTGACCTGCACTTTCTGTGATGTAGTAACCCCTTGCGATGTTATTGCATCCTGTGAATGCGAGAGGTAAGTTGAGCCTTTTCAGGACTTTAAGCCACAAGTGGCTTTAATTTGGTTGCAAAAAAATGTGTGCAATTATCATCTCTAATTTATTGCATCGCTTGCACAGAGCTATTCCATTGTCTTCATTATATGCGCACAGATAATATACATGTACACACAACAAAAGGAAGAACTAAAGCTAAAAGATAAAAGTCAGATGAGCCTTCACCAGTTATTCTGGAATTGACAACCAGTTATTCTGGAATAATCCCCCAAATTCTGTACCTAGAGCTTATATCAACATCAAATTAAATAAGCCATTGGAACTGAACACTAGTACACACAATCGTGTGGGACACTAGTGTTCAAAAAATCAGGAAAGTGGTCATTTTAAATGGTAAACTGGCTGCGTCAGTTGTAAAATGATGTAAAAATAGGAGAGTATACAGTATGTCAATTAGAACTAGGCACTTTTATAGAAAGTGGTATGCTTCCCCATTTTCTTTAATGTCTAGGAATGCTCCAGGGCCCTGCTAATTCAGACAGAAACCAAAAAATCCCACACTCATTATAGGGTGGAAGACACTTTTGGTCTAAGCAGTTGTATTTTTAGACCTAAAAAAAAAAAGCAGACAGGAGCCTTTCAATAGGACAAGTTGAAATCAGATGTCCAGTGCAAGACTCTGCAAAATAATTCCAGCTGATGTCATTGGAATGTTTAAAATCTCATGGACTAGTGAGGCAGTTTATCTCAAAAACCTAACAAATTTGCTGTGCTTTGTTGTGGACAGCTGGGGTTTTCTTAACAGTGATAGGTTTATTAACAACAGCAAGAGAGATTTACTGTGATCCCCTGCCTGTCCTACCCTACCACAAAACATCCGACGAAGATATAAAACACCATCTTTTTACACCAATCCAATATACTTAATTAAAAAAAAATCTCTGTAGCCTTCCATTCTATGTAATTCAGTTAAACAATGCTGGATGCCTAATGTATGAATAACTCAGTCTTAAACTGACTGTTTTCTAAACAATGATGTCTTTAAGGTAGCCATACACATGGCAGATACCTGACAAACTCTGTCGGGATATGACGAGATTTGTCTAGTATCAGCAAGGTGTAGGTCTCAAAACGACTGATAATGATGCAGATGACTGCCATCGTCAAGGGTGTGTCTGCCAAAAGCAAACTGAAAACTTTGCTCACAGCATGTGCCCCTGGTACACACTGGAAAGGCAGCATTAAAAAATATTACCTAAAGTACGGCGACACCTGAGAAGAATGTTAGATATTCTCCTGCACTCTGAGCACAGGAGAATCAGCTGACATCCTTTAGGGCACCGCTTTGCAGCGCTCATGTATGGACCCAGAGACACGTGGCTGCCTGGCTCTTTCTAACTTTAATTGACTCTGTCTGTGCGGGCGCCACACATCTTATGTACTGTGCGGATTGAGCATGGGGAATCTAATATGTACGTCTGTTGGGCTGGGGCATGGGGCAATTAATAGTACCAGTCTGTGTAAGCTGGCATGAGGGCATCTTATATGTTATATTGTATCCCTTATATACATATATATATTATATAAATAAATTTATATTTTTACGTAGATTGCATTGGTTTTAGGAGCAACTAACTAGGTGGGGGTATATAGCATTATTACACATAGGAAAGTCCATATGTATGTGTGGTAATTAGCACTATTTAATTAAAATCACTATAAGAAATAACACAATACAAAGATAGTAGTACTATACCTACTACTGAATTACAAAACATTTATATACATTAATAAACTAAACTTACTTTACGGACACCCTAAGTTTGAATGGAAGCTCAAAATGATAGGTTAAGACACACCTCTAGGATTCTACAGGGTCTCCATGATACACTAAAGGAAGTGGAATTTTACTAACATCCAATGCGAGGTTTGATTCCGTGTTACAAATTCAAAAATTCTCTTAGGCACTGTCCATGAAAGACAGGACGTGTAAGGAAGTTCCTATATACACCGGTTATGTGCTGTTTGTAAAACAGCCAATTAGAAAAATTATTCAGACTCCACATTTACTCCCCCTCCCTTCCATAGAAAGAATGAGACATCTAGTTCTGTTTGCTTGACAGGAAGTGTCTGTGTTAGATAAATGACTTTGCATGTCTCTGAAACTACCAGCATTCTTAGAGAAATGGGTCAGTTTTTACCCCAATATAAAATATATTAAACATGAGGCTGTCAGGTACCTTAAGTTATAAGAAGGCTCTACTCATTTATACCTTGTGGGGAGCTTTAGCTCCTTTATCCAAACCTCTGTCAAGCTAATCAGAATCCTGTGTTTCCTAACCTCATAGTGACTGTAAATGGAACTTGTGTGGTAATTACCAATAAGTATGACCTAGCATGTTATTGGATCCTGTATAGGGTCTCAGGATGTCCAATGGAGCAGTTCAGATTTGAATTGCACATTGTGGCAGGATTGCTGGATCTGTGTTCAGATCTGCAGGTTAATACAATTTTGTCGGATACATATAATGCATGTGTCCAACTGAGCATTTCTTTGTGTGAGAGCCCTGTCAGGACAGATGACGGTTGGTCATAGTAACAGTGGCGCAGCCAGCAGCGCAGTGTGACAGACTGATCATGTGTCCCAAGAGAACTGCATGATTGACCGTGATTTACTAAACTGACCCTGATACGGACGACCAAAACTCGGTCGCGGCTGGCCGCCCCACACCATCACTATTTCCAGCCGACTAATCCGTGGCCTATTGGTTCGTTACTGGTGTGTACCCAGCCTTAAGGTTCGTACACACTGCGATCGGGGGGCCAAACCCGTGATGCACGATGTGTTACAAATGGCGATATCGTGCCATGTTGGGCCATTTATCGGCGAAATGGCCGTTTCTGTCGATACACGGCACAAATATAATCCGAAACGGCCATTCGCACATGTCATGCGTCGGTACAGGCGATCACATGTGTGCAGCAAACTTTAGACTTTATAGATTATAACGTTGCACCAACCAATCGACCCAAATAATGCTTCCCTAATCCAATAGTCTAATAGCTAGGATGTAAGGGAAGGGCAGATGAATCACTTGCATGTTCAAACCCTTGGGTAGGAAGCGCTAAAGAGACCGTGGGCTTTAATGTCTGTAAGTCAGGAAAATGTCTTTATTCCAGGATGTATGAAAATGAAGTTTTCCAGAATTCTGTGCAGCTAGGGAATGCTGGGAGTTGTAGTTTTAAACATGTGAAAAGTCATTAAGAAGACACTAACTGCAAAACAGAGAATGCTGGGATTTGTAGGTTTCAAATATGTGAAGGTCACAAGCTTAGGCTGTATTAGATCTAGACAGATGCGACAGGATATTAAGAAAAAACTGTACTGCAAACAGAGAGTGCTGGGAATTGTGGTTTCAAACATGTAAAAGGTCACAAGTTAAACACGCCTGCTCTATACCATTAGGCTGTATTATATCTAGACAACATGCCTTTGCCACAGGCAATAAATAGATACTTTGCTGTCCCCACTCATTTCTTAAGTTGAGAAATGTGTTTATATGTTAGATTATTAAGGCAATGCTATTATATAACATGATTCTATGAGGTACCTTCTGTTATAAGAAGGATTTATTTCATTTTAACTCTGTGTGGAGCTTTTAGCTCTCTATCCACACCTCTCCCTAACATGGATATTCACATCAGTATCCTGTGCCCCAAGTCCTAACCCCATAGGTTAGTGAAACTTGTTGTGGTAAATACTAATAAATATGAACTTTGCATGTTAATCAGTATACTGTATAGGATATAAGGTGGCATACATATATCCGATTTTACTTATCAACCAAGTGCTCATGCAATATTAGTTTGAACTGCTAGAACCACCTTTCCATTCTTCTATGCCACAGACAGCGGTTCTTGCCAGGATCGGCTAATGACATGGGAACACTCGGTGTGGAAACTAAAATCGGATATTGTAGGGCTGCTTTGATTGCCCAAAGGTGCTGTTTAGATTGCCTGGGTCAGTTCTCAGACCTGCAGGTTTTATTCTAGCTGCAGGTAGTAAAGTAAGGGAGGATATAGTGGTGTTTGTTCATTTATATGATGCGATTATTTGTTTTTTAGGACCTTGAGCTAATTTTATTATTGCCCCCCTGGATGTTTCCTGAGGTTCCTGGAGCACGCAACTGCCACTTTTGCTAGTATATATATATATATATATACTAATTATATATATATAATATATAAATATATAATATATTATATATATTATTGATTTATAATATATACTAATAATATAATATATTATTAAATATTATCTACTATAATTTATTTATATTATATATCTATATGTATATATATATATTCATATGTATAATGATATAATATATATATATGCATCTTCATGTCAGTCTTGGTGGGTGGGCAGGGTGGGAGCCTGAGTGCACCCTACCAGGTCATGTACATTTGGGACTTTGCTTGTGCAGAATCTTATCAATCTGTGTGGGCTGTGCATGGGGCATCTATATATGTACCAGTGTGTTATACTAGTCCTATGGGATCTTACATGTACCGTCTGTGTTGGGCTGGGATATGGGTATTTCTTATATATGCCTGTCTGTTGTGTGGGCTTGAAAATAGGGAATCTTAATTTTCCAATCTTTGTGATTGGTATTAGGATGGGGGATATAGTGGGACTGTACAGGGGTGGACTTGGGGAAAAAAAGTAATTTATTTTGTTTGGTATTTTGCTCTATGTACCAGTCTGTCTAAGCTACGCATGGGGGCATCTTATATGTACCAGTGTGTGTGGGCTGTGCTTGGGGCATCTTATATGTCCCAGACTGTGTGTGAACTGGGCATGGGAGCTTTTTATATGTAATAGTCTGTATGGGCTGGGCACGGGGGCATCTTATAGTACCAGTCTGTGTGGGCGGGGATGAGGGCATCTTATATTTACCAGTCTGTGTAGGTGCGTATGATGGCATCTTATATGTACCAGTCTGTGTGGGCTGGGATGAGGGCATCTTAAATGTACCGGTCAGTGTGGGACTGGGCATGGGGGCATCTATATGTACCAGCCTGTGCCCGCACGGGGGTGAAGGAATGGTGGGGTCATGGCTCTATGGCTGGCTCTCGGAGTGGAAATTTCAATAGGCTGCCTTGCCCTGTGGTCACATTGAGTGGTCACACTGTGGTCAAATTTGAGGTTTGCAAATATGCTCAAGTCTCTGAGCAACTAAATCAACCCGGGGCTGAGACCGTAACGGACTCCATTAGGATTCCTGCAATAAGAATCATTTATTTTAATCATTCACAGAGATATTGTGCATGGGCAGATTATGGTCATTGCAATAAGTCAATTCTCCCTTTTTTTTTTGTACTGAACTCCCCTTTAATACATGCTGTTATGGCCCAGGTTATAATGTACGATTACTTCCATCTCTAACCTTTTGTAACAGACCTGCTGGATCACAATGGAAAGCTTGTTGGCAGGTAAATAACAAAAGATCTAGATAGTTGGATGCACTTGGCTGGTGCAGGATAGTGTAATGATTAAAGACAAGAGGAAAGCATTGGACGAAACCATTATGGGAAGGGTCACCTTATTCTGTTCCTATATTTCATTATCAGTTCATTTATAGCATCTCCTGACATCACATGAGGGGTGTTACCTTTTACTATTTATTGTTGTGTCTGGAAAATGCCAAAGAGTTGCCCATTGTTTGCTGTGGGTCTATTGGAGTTTCCTTGTGTCTATGAAACATTCCAATGGGGCTTTTATAGCTAAATCTCATGAACAGTAAACATTATTTGTATGAACTGACTGTTATTTACTTTTCATACGTACGTTCGCTGTCAGTGTGCAGCATTCTATAAAGCTTGTGTGTGTATTGTACGGTAATATGATAAACTTTATGGGGTATAAAGTAATACGGTTTAGATATTATTTGCCTATCGAATCTTTTAGGATAAATTATTGTAGTATTTAGTGTCGATATGTATATAACGTGTGTCTGCAACAAATCCATAAAACTGACTGTATCTGCTGGCTGGTCTATGGATTAAAAATACCTGTTTGTCTGTCTATCTTTCTACAGTATCTGCTAGGTATGGATTAAAAATACTGTTTGTCTGTCTGTCTCTTTCTATCTGTCTGTCAATCTATCCAGTATCTGCTGGTCTATTGATTAAATAGAAAAATGTTAAGGTGAGAACAAGGGAACTCTTTGTCCTGACTGAGCATTCGCTACTAGCAATCGCTCAACAGTTTGGGTGACCAATAGTGCGGTCCCATAGGGAAACGCATGATCGGCTGTGTGATTTACCAACAGGCCTGATTGTCCGTTCATCCGATCCAGACAAACGGGCAACCGAGCTCAGTTGCGGCCATCCACTCCGTGAGATATTTCGACACTGAACCCCCATCAGAAATCGGCCAAAAATATTGCATAGTGTGTACCCTGCCTAAGGTCGTACCATGTGCGAGCGGGTCCCGACCCAAGAAGCACGATGTATACGAACGAACGTTTCGGCCGATAATATGGCCCATGTATGGGCACTTATCGGTCAAAACGGTCGTTCGTTCGGAGATCCACCAGGATGGTCGGGCAACGATCCCCGACCAAACGTCCGTTTCAGCCAATAAAGTGCCTACACACGGGACCCGCGATACACACGTGTGTATGAACCTTTAGTGTCCAAAAAAACTTCTATCATCTATCTATCTATCATACTACTATCTATAGATCTATCTATCTACTATCTATCACATCATCTATCTATCTATCTATCATCTATCAATTCATCTTCTAATATTCTATCTCTCTCTCTATCATCTATCTATCTATTTATCGTCTATATATCTGTCTATCTATCTATATCTATCTATCTATCTATTTCATCTATTATATCAATTATCTATCTATCATCTATCTATCATCTATCTGTCTGTCTGTATGTCTGTCTATCTATCTATCTATTCACCTATCTATAGAATATATCTATCTATCTATCATATCTATCTATCTATCATCTATCATCTATCTATCTATCTACGTACATCAGTCAATCAGCTGCTATCTACTATCTATCTTTATCTATCTATCTATCTATCTATCTATCTATCTGTCATCATCTATCTATCTATCTATCTATCTATGTGTCATTAATGCTGTAGTAGAATAGCATTTGGACTATGCATTTTCAGGACCCAGCCTGCACAGGTTGTTACATATTACAAGAGATCCCACCGCACAGTGATGTGAAAGTGAAAATACTCTACTATGAAATGATTGCAGGATTGTCCAAGGGGACTGCAGTATTGTAAGTGAGAATTGCAAAGCCATGAGTCACACAGCTGGTCCCTGCCATTGTACTAGAAATACGAAGTGCAAAATGAACCCTAACCAACAATATATACTGGTATTACATTTCAAATAAAAATGCCTAAAGCTATTCTATTCTGTCACAATAATTCCTCCCAATGAGATTAGTATAAATATTATTATTAAGTATTATCTAAATAGCCTATTGTATATCTACCCAGTGCCACTACATGCATATGATAAATGAATAGGGCTTGGAGTTGAAATTGATAGACAAGTAATAAATTATTAGATTACATGGCCAGATTTTATATCTCAGGTATGGCCACCTCCTTAATGAGGCAGGGTGAAGACATTACAGAGCAGCAGCCTGTAGGGAGGAAGCAGTTTTGATGCAAAAAAAATACATTTTCCCCTGGCATCATGTTCGGGCCAATATGCCAGGGGGACAAAATGCTGTTTGTAAAAAAACACATATTTTCGGGAGGCAGTGGACTTTAGATAGCAGGGAAGCCATGACTTTATTGAACAACAGAATGCAGCTAGGACTTCTCCCCCTCCATTCTCTGACTGCAATTAATTTGATCAAAATCAATGTTTGTTAGCCTGCAGATCAAAAATCAAGGTTGGGCATCATTTACCAGTCACTGTATGCATCATTTACCAGTGGTGTATAAAGCCCCTCCCACTTCTGGACAAGCCACACCCCATTTCCAGACAAAGCATCACCCACATTCAATTAAAAAACCACATCCTTCCAACGGCGAGGTGGGCAGCATTTGGATTTTTTTTTTCAGGTGCCAAAAGGTCTAGAGACGGCCCTGATCTCAGGAGCCCGTTTAAAAAAAAAACTGGCACCCTTAACCCCACCCAATACAGACCACCCCCAAAATCTGCTGCAAAAATATGTGCCAAACAACCACCCTGCAACCACAGGTGCCCACACCTAATGCCTACTGTGCCTAATGGTAAATCAGCCCTGTAGATAATGTGATGTTTGCATATTAATGAGCTGTAAATACATTGCATGCATGCTGCTTGGAGAGTAAATGAATGACAAATTAATTCACTGGCTGATTTTTAAATTGATGCTAGCTTTATGTATAAAGGCTCGTACACACGTGCAATCGCGGGTCCTGACCGAACAAACGTTTCGGCCGATAACCGACCGTGTGTAGGCGCTTTATCGCCTGAAATGGTAGTTCGTTCGGGGGAATGTTGAACGACCGACTTGGCAGATCTCTGACGAACGACCGGTTCAGCTGATAAAGTGCCCATACATAGGCTGATTATCGCCCGAAACGGTCGTTCGTACACACGCTGTGTATAAGCCTTTAAACACTGTCCGTATTTAGTTCCATGTGTTAATTAGTGTCTGCAGTTAATGCACGTTGAAAACTATTACAATCAATTATTATCTATTGAGTTCCAAAGGTTTCATATGTCCTGGAAGAAGCAATGAACAGAATGAATAGGAATTATTTCCTTGGGGCCATACCAGCCTTTTAATCTATTTTTAGTGACGTTTCATTTCTATCATGGTACAATACATGCCCCAAGCAGCTTGCATTCCTTCCAATAGTTGGTTGGTTTTATATGGCCGGCTTTAAAGACTGAATATTTTCAATTAAATCTGCCTCTGAACAAAACACCTTTATGTTGTCCATAAACATTTCATAACAAATAAAGTTTTAAAGTACAGACAACAAGTCATTTGTATAAAAAATGAAATGAAGAGCTGGTTCTTAAAGTTATGTTACCTTCTAACAATGGGACCGTGACCACATTGAATGCCTGGTCACGCCTCCTGGAGTGCCCTAGCCAGCCCCAGAATGCCCAAGCGTTTAATATTTTCAGAATATATAATAATATCAATATCGGCGACACACCCACATGTGGGCAGATTTCAAGGTGTAGGTATCGCACTTGCGCCTGTGCCAGTAAGGCTGAGGCCACACTACAACACACCAAAGAATGCACGCTTGTGTGTGCAGTTTCCATTTGTTCGTGCACGTTGTTTTGTGCTTGCACATGCTTTTCACTATTTTTCAAAGAGAAAGCGCATGCAATTGTGCACCAAAATGCTTGAACACAAAACGGACGCGCAATGACATGCGCATCAGAAACGCAGGAATGTTCACGTTCCCGTGATTTCCAGTTTAGCGTGGGTGCAATCACGAGCGAAAATGCGTGCGCAAATGCGAAAAAAAACGCGATACTGTGACCAGCCCTAACACTACATTAAAACCATAAAAGCCACAAACACGCGTCCTATGTAAAAGGCTCAGAATAGTCTGAGGTCCCTTTACACACAAATGAAATGGGGATTCCTTTGTTGTTAGTAATCTTTAATGTTAGATTACTGGCTATGGAATACCACGGTTATCTAGTGTTCTATCCAGAATTACACGTCAATATGCCTGGGAAATTCAGTGACTGGAACAAATGACCTGTTTGATAATGAGCCGTTGCATGGCTGCAAGAGGATTTGTGCAGAATAAAGTTTATACAGAGCTATAGCAGATTTCAGCTTTTGAATAGCAGGTCATGATGGAGTGATTACCAGGGGCGCTTTAAGGGCTTTCACACTAGGGAACGTTTTGGTGCGATGTCAAGCATTGAGATCGTAACAAAACGCTTTGCTTGGAGGAGCGAAAGTTACCGTTCAAACCTACGAGCTGCGATACAGTGTGTTGCCAGCAACAAACTGTTTGCAGCCATTTTCTGCCTTATCGATAGCGGTGCGTTGAAATCAACAGAGACCACTGTCTGATAACACAGGGGAACATCACACAACATCGCGGTGCAATGTCACCCCTGCGTTACCTGACCCTAGTGTGAAAAGGCACCTAATACAAAATGCCTCTGTGTGCCCCAGTTGCCATCCACTCCTTATGCAGGGATAGTCAGTGACATGGGCAATTTTTTAAATTTGCTAATGGACCGGCCACCCCTGGTGATTCCAAACTATTAAACACCCCATTCTAAGTCTCCCACACACCTTTCTCGTTATCATCCTTTAAGGTGCTGTGTCTTGGAACAGTATATACCGGTATTTAATCTGAAGTGTGGTAACCTGGCTTTATTATCTGTAACTGCATAAAGCATCAATTTGTTTCTTTATTTAAATGGTTTCTGTTCAAAATGTATATTTATGTAAAAGTGCTCAACCTTCAAAAATCCTAGTGTAAGTGTACCAACGATCACCACTTCCAGGCTCATTTCACTCTTTCCTATTAGACACTAGGTTCTGGTTTATTTTGAACTGCCGGTTTCGAATATCCGTGGATCTGGCTTCATTTTTGAAAATCCAATAAGTCAAGTATCGAAAAATAAATTTTTTAAAAGTTCTGCAGAACCACTGGCAGAAAGGAACTCACTAGTGGTGCGCATGTGTTTGAAGGCGGAGAAGGCAGAATTGACAGATTGTGCTAAACCCCAAAACGCGCTGAGACTGTGGACAGAAAGTGGTCTATATTAAATCAATGGAGGGAAGGATAGAAATAGCAGATCCTACCCTCTCATAATTATAAAAGCTGTTGCCAATTCTTATTTTGGCAGTATACATACGCTTATGAAATAAATACTATAAAACATATTTTCTAAGTTTTGTCAACAGCAAAATAAAATCCCACTTTTTACCTTTTAGATAAGGCCTTTAGATTAAACTATTTCTAAGGCTGAGTACACACAAGGAGATTGTCTGTTGAAAAAATCATACGTAAATCATCGCTTATGGACCGCACGATTGGTCTCAGCGAACTGTCGACTGTCATTAATTCGTCCCAGCTTCTTATGGCAAACTATAGTCTGCAAGAGGCCTAAGGTCCTATTACTCTTATCACATCCTGTCTCCTATTTCACAACATGGAACGATTTAAAGTATAGAAATAGAAGAAATATATTTACCCATATAAATCTTTATGGCTATACATGTAATCACACTGTTGATCAGATGTAATATTTTATGAACTCTCATTTACCTTTAAAAAAAATAAATAATCACAAATAAATATGCTTTCAAGAAAAAATGGAATATTGTATATATCCATTAACAAACAACTTTATAGTACTAATTATTCCAAAGCACTGACTTCCAGGTTTGCAGGACACCTAGTAGTATCCATTATGGTCTCAGTCCATGGGTTGATTTAGCTGCTCAGTAGAGATTGAGCATGTTTACCCATCCAACAGCCAATCAGTAGAAACTAACTGAACAATTCAAGGAAGTGTGCATCCTGGGAAAAAAGGACTGTTTTGGAACCTTAAAGGCAGCTCACTACTGATTATAGCAAAGCATAATAAAGGGTATGAAATCAACAAAAAGTTAAAAAAAATCAAGACAATATGTAAAAACCTATGTATGTGTATATAGGTGAATGATTTAAATAATAACATTTCTCCAAGGTTCCAGATTTTGCTTGAATTCACACCACTTAAGGTCTTTTAGAGGGCACTGCAGTGTTTGCCTATTGGTGGGAAGGTTGACTGGGCAGGTCATTAATGACAGATGCTGAAGAAGTAGAAGACAGATGAAGTGAAACATTAGGTGAAAAAACTGGTGTACATCTATTAGGATATATAACCTTTGTGCATAGGAGAGATAATACACCCACAATATTTCCCACTGTGCACCAACGGGCATACTTTTGCAGTAGATAATATATATTATAAAATACAAAAATAATTTAAGCCAGCACCTCTTACTGTTTGTCTTGATGTTAGTACCCATATATGGGAATTTAAGGATGAGATCTACTGAAGCAGGACATTTTGCTGAGGATCATCGTTGGCAGGAAAATTCCTCTGCAGTGCAGTGCCGGACTTTTTAGTGGAATGTTTAGTTGGAATTATCCGGCTCTTACTACTATTGCCATGATAGTGACTATTGGTAATGTCAGGAGCAAAGGTATTGTGTTCAGGGCAAAAATAGGTGGACCACCGCAAGAGGCATATACCGCAGCAACATAGGAACCATACATTATGAGCTCCACCTGGATTTCCATAGTGGATGATGTGGTTTCTTCGTGGCTTCCCCAGCCACATTTGGCAAAAAGATGTAACATCTTATCATCAGGACAAGTAGCAGCTTGGGTCACATGGGTGTGGAAATGTTGTAATGAGTAGTGGCGTAAGAGCTTTAAAGAGCACAGATAAAAGTCCAAGAACCATCAGTGGCATTATGGCCAGAAATCATTGCTCCTCTTTTTCAATTACTGGAAGTGAATACATACATTTACCAAGAATACTTCAGGGAATTAGGTCCAGTGATGTATTTAAATATTAAAGAAAATAAATGGAACAAGAACAAGTGAGCATGACACAGGATTGTATTATGGCTGTACTTTGACAGAGAAAAACACAGTGTCACAAATAAGAAACGAAAATTACCAAAAAGTGGCATAATTTACTGTCCATCCCAGTGAAAAACAGGATGTTAGGCTTGATAACCAGCAGCCGTTAGCATGCGCAATGTTTACACAATGAAGATTTACAGATTCGGTAGATCTTCCACAAGTTCGACAGACAAAACTTTTCTCAATTCCTTAGAAATGGGAGTGTTGAAAATTTTACATGCAGTATTGATTCCACTCCACTGACTTCAATTGGTTTGATTTAAAGGGCAATTATATATGTGTAAGCAGCACTTAATGGTGTGTGTTGCTTTATGTTTTAATCCAGTACTTGTTTTGTCAGGCTTAGTATCCCCCTCCCCCACTTTTTACCACTCCCCCTTCCATCTGACCAGACTATTTTATGAGGGAAAGCATGCTCAGTTATCACTATGAAGCAGAATTGGGAGAGGGAATTTCTTACATACAACTGTCAAAAATACACACACGCATACAGCATACCAACTGTCAAAACACTGTCACCATTCCAGCTATAGTAAGACCGCTCAAAGCAGATACATTTATGTGAAAAGGCACTTATTGACAGCCTAAATGTAAGATGGCTCAGATTGGATATCAAAGAAATAGGGGACATGTCAGTTCTAGAGAAATTCCACACATTCCGTTGAACTATTGGCAGAACAAAACTCACAGATTTCATTCACCATTAGCATTCCAAGCTCCTGGTATTGAGGAGCCCCTAGTAATTTATATAAGTCTTCAATTTCAAATGTAGCATTTAAACTTATGTAAAAAAGCAACATAAAGAAAGCTGGATATTTTAATGTACAGAATAAAGGGATTTTCAATAGACGGTATGTTATTCTGGCCAAACCAAATAAATTTGTTATAAATTTTCCTTTAGGTTTCTTCCTCCTTCAATCTTAATAAGAAAGTCTCCAAAGATTTTGGAGCCTATGTTGACTTAGTTCAGAATCCCCCTGCACAGACTGATTTCAGGCCTCGTACAGATGTACAATACTGTAAGTGGAAACAAACATTTAAAGACTGATTGCTTTGGTCAGCAATATATATAGTTACAACTTTGTCTTACTTATACAGGGCACAATGAATCTATCATCAAAACACTATAAAATGTGATACCAGCTTAATGGAATAACATACCCAACGAAAAACCAAATATGGCAGCAAAATATTTTCATTATTCTTCTGATGAAAACAATGTGCTCATTACAGAGTAAGGACATTGGATACTAAAAGACTATTTTATATGACAGCAAAAGTTTGCCCATGCTCAAACTCATACCCATCCATCTGTGTAAGCTTTGGATGCTATATGCAGATTAAAGTACAAAAACATTTCTTTGGTTGTCAGTGTAATAGCATGTGATTACATAACCAATAGGAATGCTATAAATACCCATCAACAGAATAAATTTTGATAATAAAATCTTTCAATCATGACAGGTATAATTTAAATTGGGTTTGAGTAATTACAGACTGCAAAGAAGAAGAATAAAGAATAAAGAAAGGTTCTCTAGATCTTTACCAGTTCATCCAGGCCCTTGCTTGCCCGAACTGCAAGCAGGGGGCCAGACCAGCAGCTGTGGCTGTGATTGGCGCAGGAGAACCATTTGGAGCAGAGATGTAAGGTTTTATTACACTACACAATGGGGCCAGTAGTGGGTTAAATTTTAGTTTTGGGGGTGGACTGCCCTTTAAATCTGTTTAAACCAGCATTAGACTAGCAAGGGGGGCAAAGAATAATAGTAAATAAATATGCTTTATTCATAAAAATATAAATTGACAAAATATTTATTAATAAAAAGCACTTGCAGGGAGATGCAATATTCCATGCTTCTGGGAAAATGCAAAAAAAAGTGCAAAATCATGCTAACCTATGTACTATGTTGTTAGTAAGGTTTTGCATTGCTATGCCCTTTTTACAAGTTTTTTGGAAATATCACAGCGCACATCATTTAAAAAATGTATTTTGCACTCGTTTTTAGAGTGAAATTTAAGCCTTTTCAATTGCGGCTTTAAATATGCACAAAAGTTTGCTCACGTTTCCATGATGTATCAGTCACAAAGAAGTTAATACATTGTGGGAAGAAGTGCAAGTAAGTTGCGATATCGAACGTCCCTCGATGTTCAAGGAGCCCGCTTGTATGAGTGTTTCGGGCATTGAGGGGTCCAGGTCGAATGTGAAATCAGTTTCCAAAATGGATGTGTGTGTGGTGTTGCTTTTCCCCTGAACTTCTCTACTTTGGTCAACCTTCTTTTAAGTCAAATCAGAATAAGGACCATCAGATAAGGGCTAGGCCACACTGCTGCGTTTTTTTTGGTTTGGCTTGCGTTTGCGATTTTTCAAAATTATTGAAAACGCGGCAACGCAAAAAAACGCGCGTTTTTCGATGCGATTGCGGATTGCGTCTGCTTTTTAATCGCAATCGCATGCGTTTTCCTATACTTATTGGAGAAATCGCAATCGCAAACGCAACGAAAATCGCACATGAAATCGCATGCTATGCGTTTGCGTTTCAGTGTGGCCTATCCCTTAAGGAGCATCAATGACTGAATGTTTTTCAGTGTTTATTAGCATATGAAAAATGTAGCAAATACTGTAAGGTCCTTGTTTAATGCCTGGCCTATATATTATGTTTAACATTAGAAAGAGCGTAACGGAGCACCACCTAAAGTGATAATATAATATATAAAACACCTGTATTAGTAAACCCCTGAAAGTTAGATAAAAGGGGGAGGGGTATGGACAACAAGATACATTTAAACAGACAAGAAAAGAGAGTCCATAAACTTCACTCAAACAGGTTTAAAGTATCAAACAATTCTCATGTTTATTAAACTCCAAAACTCACAAAGTGAAAGATACACTAGAAAAAATATTAGAAACATTAGAATATATATATATATAAATATATATATCACTCATCCTGCCTACCCTGGAGATACATTCCCAATATAGTAAATTTTCCCAAAGCTAAGCCTCATATAGTCACAAGTATAAAGTGCACAATGGAAAGCTGTATACTTAGCTATCCCACATAAGGAGATCTTACACGTCACAGTCATAAGTCTCTACAGTCAGGCAGAGGCAGTGATGGAGTTCGCCGTGAGCTCAAAAGCCCATGGGGAGACCCCCAGGGAGCAGGCAGACCAGACGTGTTTCGCCATACCAGCTTCTACTGTGGCCTGTTTGTTGCAAGTGTTTCAAACAGGCCGCAGTAGAAGCTGGTATAGCAAAACACGTCCGGTCTTAGATGTATTGGGTACGTATAGCCAGGGTAGGCAGGATGAGTGAGATATATATATATATATATTTTTTTTTTTAAATGTTTAATATTTTTTCTAGTGTATTCTTTCACTTTGTGAGTTTTGGAGTTTAATAAAGATGAGAATTGTTTGACATTTTAAACCTGTTTGAGTTAGTGAAGTTTATGGATTTTTCTTGTCTGTTTAAAAATTAAACATATATTATGTTATACAGCTTTAAAGTATCAATACAAAGTATGCTGGGTAAACTTCACTGGCATCCAATAACCATAAGCTCAGTTTAAGTTTTTTTTTTAAATTTAGATTTCATATTGGCACACACAGCAACACTTCAGGCAACACAATGCGTGTTTTTTTTGCAAAGCGAACTGGAACCTATCACAAATCACAGGTGAAAACAATTCACCCAACATTAAAGATTATAACATCCAGTTACCGCAAATAAAATCCCAATGCAACAGATTATTATAGATTGGGTTCTGGGTGCATAAACCTTTATAATATGTAATGCTACCTTGTGAAAATGAAGCTTCTATCTTGAAACTGCATTAAATTGGAAATGCCATTATTTGAAAGTGCATAATATAAATTTAACCTCTTAGTTCATTTTCTTAGTCTTCAACAAAGACCTTTAAGGAAAAGAAGACAAAATAAAAACACTCATTGTTACTCCCCTATCTCATACATGGGCCATATTATAAAGTGCGGTGTTGCAATTTAGCGATACCGCATTTATCGGTAATGCACGTTTAAGGGCATGTCCACCCCCAAAACTATAATCCCCCCACTACTGGCCCCATCATGTAGTGTAGTGTATCCTTACCTCAAATCCCAGCTCCATATGGTTCTCCGTAGTCCCCCCCCAAAGTCCCCAAAACTGCCCACCAGGAGGTAGCAGAGGCCATATAGGACTCTGCCTCTACCTGGCCTCCGGGAGAATTTTGGCATGCGTACTGCAGCCCTTCTCCCCCCCTCTCCCTCCTCTCCCTCCCTCTCCCTCCCATTCACTATCCCTCCCCTAGCATAAAACCCCTTTAATACAGTATTCCCCATGTCTCCAGCCCCAACCGCATGGTTTTTATTTTTAGAAAGCTCCCCAAACTCTTACTTACCTCTCCACTTTCCTCCGTGCACTGAATGACCGGCAGCCGCGTCCGTGATTGGCTGCCGCTCAGCCAATCACCAGAGGCGGACTGCAGTCCCGCCCCTCTGCTTGCATTCTCGCAAGCAGAGGGCCGGCAGCGCGGCGAAGGAAAGAGGGGAGGTAAGTAAAAGTTTGGGGGGCTTTCTAAAAATAAAAACCATGCGGTTGGGGCTGGGGGACCAGGGGGAAGGCAATATTAAAAAATAGAAATAAGGGTGGACATACCCTTTAATCCTTACCTCACATCCCAGCTCCATATGGTTCTCCTGTAGTCCCCCCCAAAGTGCCAAAAACTGCCCACCAGGAATTACAGAGTCCATATAGGACTCTGCCTCCTACCTGGCCTCCGGGAGAAGTTTGGCATGTGTACTGCAGCCCTTCTCCCCCTCCCTCCCTCCCTCTTAGGATTCCCTCCCCCTTAAGATTCCCTCCCCCTAGTTAAATCCCTTGTCACCAAAGATTCCCCCTGTCCCCCCAGCCCCAACCGCTATGTTAATATTATTAGAAAATGCCCGAAACATTACTTACCTTCCCTCTTGCCTCCGCCGCACTGAACTCCCGGCAGCCGCGTCCATGATTGGTTGCCGCTCAGCCAATCACAGACGCGACTGCCGGTCCCGCCCCTCTGCTTGCATTTATTCACAAGCAGAGGGCCTGGCAGCGCAAGAGGGAAGGTAAGTAAAGTTTGGGGCATTTTCTAATAATATTAACATAGCGGTTGGGGCTGGGGGGACAGGGGGAATCTTAGCTGGAAATTTTTTTTTAAGGGTGGACATACCCTTTAATGTATGGCCATGGTCATGATGAAGGGGGTGTATCCCTCGAAACGTCGTATTTTGCTGTTTGATGTTTGGCTTTGAATAAAACGTTCTATTTTGGAGTGCAGTCCACCTTGTATCTATGGTATTGACCTATTTCCCTGTGGAGTAGGGGAATTTGGACATTTTTGCACCCACCTGGGGATTAGTGTGCATATGGGCTACTTATACATACACGGCCATGGTCATACATTTACACTAAACGTTTGTTAATTAACGAACGTTCCGTCATAATATACCATGTGGTTGTAAACTACCACAATAATATTCTATGGGGATCGTAAATCTATGATCCCGTTACCGTAGATTTACAATCATTATCTGTAATTTACGATGGTTTTTGTTACTTTATGATAACGATCGTTAAAGACCTGGTCACAGTTGCCCTTTAAATCCAATAGATCTATAAATATCTATATATTCTTTCCTGTCTATTATATGACTTTTAATGAGAATAGATATAACCTAGAACAGGGATACCCAACTTGCGGTCCTCCAGACAAGTTCGGGGAAAAAAAATCTATTTTAGGAGGTAAAGTGGTCCATTAAAATACACACAGGCCAGTAAAGTGGTAATTGGTAAACCGATCAGTAGCCTGAGAGTTAGAAATTAAAACAGCAGTGCAAATATTTTGCTTAAAGTCCGCTCCATCAGCCATGATTGACCAAAACTGTTCATTAATAATTTTTTACTGGAATTCTTTGGTATATTTTCAGTTTTCTTGAAATCTTGGTAAATTAAACTTTTGTTCCTTATGTAAAAGTGAAATAATGACGTGTAGCTAAGATAGTGTTCCAAACCTAGACATTACACCATTAAATCTTTTAGCACATTGGTTAGAAATACCACAAAGAGGGAATAACACTGTAAGCTAATGAAGAGAAATGTCTCCTTTTAATTACCAATAAAAAAGACAACACAATATGAGGGACCCTACTGTGCAAACTGGACGAAAAGACAGCCCCCCCCCTCCTAAAAGTTTGCTATTAATGCATCACTGCAAGGTATACTAATGTTTATGAAAGGAAAACTTTACCCTAAAATAATTAGTGATAAATAGTAATGCTTTACATAGGAAGATCAGAAGGATCTGCCATATTCTGTCTGTCATTTTGTAAAGACCTTTGAAGTGTGCACCTAGCTTAAGCCTAATAATTTAATTTTATCTTATTGTTGTGCTATTACCGTACATTATATGCTATTTGCTGACTTGGTGTTGTTTGCAGGGTGTAGTTGTTACCTGCTGATTAGGCATTGTTTCGGCAGGGTGTATTCTAATTGGCATAGGTATAGTGATGCCATCTTTTCTTTCTGTCCTAATTAGTTTAGACCTAGAGTTTTGATGGGTAATAAATAAGATTTAAGACAGACCGAAAAAGATCAGATGAACAGGTGATCGGACCTGTTGGTGAATCACAGCCTATCGTGCGGTTCACTATGGGACCACAAGATTGGTCGTGCAAACTGCTTTGACCTAATTAAGAGGTTAGAACCCCAGTACTGCTTTAACCTAATGAAGAAGGTAGAATCCCCCAGCACTGCTTTAACCTAATGAAGAGGGTAGAACCCCAGTACTGCTTTGACCTAATTAAGAGGTTAGAACCCCAGTACTGCTTTAACCTAATGAAGAAGGTAGAATCCCCCAGTACTGCTTTAACCTAATGAAGAGGGTAGAACCCCCAGTACTCTGCTTTAACCTAATGAAGAAGGTAGAACCCCCAGTACTGCTTTAAACCTAATGAAGAGGGTAGAACCCCCAGTACTGCTTTTAACCTAATGAAGAGGGTAGAACCCCAGTACTGCTGTTTAACCTATGAGGGTAGAACCCCCAGTCCTGCTTTAACCTAATGAAGAGGTAGAACCCCAGTACTGCTTTAACACTAATGAAGAGGGTATAACCCCCAGTACGGCTTTAACCTAAAGAAGGGTAGAACCCCAGTACTCTTTAAACCTAATGAAGAGGGTAGAACCCCAGTACTCTGCTTTAACCTAATGAGAGGTAGAACCCCCATACTGCTTAACCAATGAGAGGGTAGAACCCCAGTACGGCTTTAACCTAATGAAGAGGGTAGAACCCCCATTACTGCTTTAACCTAATGAAGAGGTAGAACCCCCAGTACTGCTAAACCTAATGAAGAGGGTAGAACCCCCATACTGCTTTAACCTATGGAGGGTAGACCCCAGTACTGCTTTAACCTAATAAGGGTAGAACCCCCAGTACTGCTTTAACCAATAAGAGGGTAGAACCCAGTACTGCTTAACCTAATGAAGAGGGTAGAACCCCCAGTACTGCTTTAACCTAATGAAGAGGTAGAACCCCAGTACTGCTAACCTAATGAAGAGGTAGAACCCAGTACTGCTTTAACCTAATGAAAGGGGTAGAACCCCAGTACTTACTGCTTTAACCTAATGAAGAGGGTAGAACCCCAGTACTGCTTTAACCTAATGAAGAGGGTGAACCCCAGTACTGCTTTAACCTAATGAAGAGGGTAAACCCCAGTACTGCTTAACCTAATGAGAGGGTAGAACCCCCAGTACTGCTTTAACCTAATGAAGAGGTGAACCCCAGTACTGCTTTACCTAATGAAGAGGGTAGAACCCCCGTACTGCTTTAACCTAATAGAGGGTAGAACCCCAGTACGGCTTTAACCTAATGAAAGGGTAGAACCCCCAGTTCGCTTTAACCTAATGAAGAGGGTAGAACCCCCAGTACTGCTTTAACCTAATGAAGAGGGTAGAACCCCCAGTACTGCTTTAACCTAATGAAGAGGGTAGAACCCCAGTACGGCTTTAACCTAATGAAGAGGGTAGAACCCCAGTACTGCTTTAACCTAATGAAGAGGGTAGAACCCCCAGTACTGCTTTAACCTAATGAAGAGGGTAGAACCCCAGTACTGCTTTAACCTAATGAAGAGGGTAGAACCCCAGTACTGCTTTACCTAATGAAGAGGTAGAACCCCAGTACTGCTTTAACCTAATGAAGAGGGTGAACCCCAGTACTGCTTTAACCTAATGAAGAGGGTAGAACCCCAGTACTGCTTTAACCTAATGAAGAGGTAGAACCCCCAGTACTGCTTTAACCTATTAAGAGGTTAGAACCCAGTACTGCTTTAACCTAATAGAGGGTAGAACCCCCATGTTCCCAGTACGCTTTAACCTAATGAAGAGGGTAGAACCCCAGTACTGCTTTAACCTAATGAAGAGGGTAGAACCCCCGTACTTGACTTAACCTCATGAAGAGGGTAGAACCCCAGTACTGCTTTAACCTAATGAAGAGGTAGAACCCCAGTACTGCTTAACCTAATGAAGAGGGTAAACCCCAGTACTTTAACCTAATGAAGAGGGTAGAACCCCAGTACAGCTTTAACCTAATGAAGAGGGTAGAACCCCAGTACTGCTTTAACCTAATGAAGAGGTAGAACCCCAGTACTGCTTTAACCTAATGAAGAGGTAGAACCCCCAGTACTGCTTTAACCTAATGAAGAGGTAGAACCCCCCATACTGCTTTAACCTAATGAAGAGGGTAGAACCCCAGTACTGCTTTAACCTAATGAAGAGGTAGAACCCCAGTACTGCTTTAACCTAATGAAGAGGGTAGAACCCCAGTACTGCTTTAACCTAAGGAGAGGGTAGAACCCCAGTACTGCTTTAACCTAATGAAGAGGGTAGACCCCAGTACTGCTTTAACCTAATGAAGAGAACCCCCAGTACTTTTAACCTAATGAAGAGGGTAAGACCCCCAGTACGCTTTAACCTAATGAAGAGGGGTACCCCAGTACTGCTTTAACCAATGAAGGGTAGACCCAGTACTGCTTTAACCTAATGAAGAGGGTAAAACCCCAGTACTTGCTTAACCTAATGAAGAGGGTAGAACCCCCAGTACTAGCTTTAACCTAAAAAGGGTAGAACCCCCAGTACTGCTTTAACCTAATGAAGAGGTAGAACCCAGTACTGCTTGAACTAATGAAGAGGGTAGAACCCCAGTACTGCTTTAACCTAATGAAGAGGGTAGACCCCCAGTACTGCTTTAACCTAATGAAGAGGGTAACCCCAGTACTGCTTTAACCTAATGAAGGGGTAACCCCAGTACTGCTTTAACCTAATGAAGAGGGTAGACCCCAGTACTGCTTTACCTAATGAAGAGGTGAACCCCAGTACTGCTTTAACCTAATGAAGAGGGTGAACCCCATACTGCTTTAACCTAATGAAGAGGGTAGAACCCCAGACTGCTTTAACCTAATGAAGAGGTAGAACCCCAGTACTGCTTTAACCTAATGAAGAGGGTAGAACCCCAGTCCTGCTTTAACCTAATGAAGAGGGTAGAACCCCAGTGCTTGCTTTAACCTAATGAAGAGGGTAGACCCCCCAGTACTATGCTTTAACCTAATGAAGAGGTAGAACCCCAGTACTGCTTTAACCTAATGAGAGGGTGAACCCCAGTACTGCTTTAACCTTGGAAGAGGGTAGAACCCCCAGTACTGCTTTAACCTAATGAAGAGGGTAGAACCCCAGTACGGCTTTAACCTAATGAAGAGGGTAGAACCCCCAGTACTGCTTTAACCTAATGAAGAGGGTAGAACCCCAGTACTGCTTTAACCTAATTAAGAGGTTAGAACCCCCAGTACTGCTTTAACCTAATGAAGAGGGTAGAACCCCAGTACTACTGCTTTAAACTACTGAGGGTAGAACCCCCAGTCCTGCTTTAACCTAATGAAGAGGTAGAACCCCAGTACTGCTTTAACACTAATGAAGAGGGTAAACCCCCAGTACGGCTTTAACCTATAAGAAGGGTGAAACCCCAGTACTCTTTAAACCTAATGAAGAGGGTAGAACCCCCCAGTACTCTGCTTTAACCTAATGAAGAGTGTAGAACCCCCATACTGCTTAACCTAATGAGAGGGTAGACCCCAGTACGGCTTTAACCTAATGAAGAGGGTAGAACCCCCAGTTACTGCTTTAACCTAATGAAGGGTAGAACCCCAGTACTGCTAAAACCTAATGAAGAGGGTAGAACCCCATTACTGCTTTAACCTATGAGAGGGTAGACCCCAGTACTGCTTTAACCTAATAAGGGTAGAACCCCCAGTACTGCTTTAACCAATAAGAGGGTAGAACCCAGTACTGCTTAACCTAATGAAAGGGTAGAACCCCCAGTACTTGCTTTAACCTAATGAAGGGTAGAACCCCAGTACTGCTTAACCTAATGAAGAGGTAGAACCCAGTACTGCTTTAACCTAATGAAGGGGTAGAACCCCATTACTACTGCTTTAACCTAATGAAGAGGGTAGAACCCCCAGTACTGCTTTAACCTAATGAAGAGGGTGAACCCCAGTACTGCTTTAACCTAATGAAGAGGGTAAACCCCAGTACTGCTTAACCTAAGAGAGGGTAGAACCCCAGTACTGCTTTAACCTAATGAAGAGGGTGAACCCCAGTACTGCTTTACCTAATGAAGAGGGTAGAACCCCGTACTGCTTTAACCTAAATGAGGGTAAGAACCCCAGTACGCTTTAACCTAATGAAAGGGTAGAACCCCAGTTCGCTTTAAACCTAATGAAGAGGGTAGAACCCCCAGTACTGCTTTAACCTAATGAAGAGGGTAGAACCCCAGTACTGCTTTAACCTAATGAAGAGGGTAGAACCCCAGTACGGCTTTAACCTAATGAAGAGGGTAGAACCCCAGTACTGCTTTAACCTAATGAAGAGGGTAGAACCCCCAGTACTGCTTTAACCTAATGAAGAGGGTAGAACCCCAGTACTGCTTTAACCTAATGAAGAGGGTAGAACCCCAGTACTGCTTTAACCTAATGAAGAGGTAGAACCCCAGTACTGCTTTAACCTAATGAAGAGGGTAGAACCCCAGTACTGCTTTAACCTAATGAAGAGGGTAGAACCCCAGTCTGCTTTAACCTAATGAAGAGGTAGAACCCCAGTACTGCTTTAACTAACTAATAAGAGGTAGAACCCAGTACTGCTTTAACCTAATGAAGAGGTTAGAACCCCATTGCTTCTCCCAGTACGCTTTAACCTAATGAAGAGGTAGAACCCCAGTACTGCTTTAACCTAATGAAGAGGTAGACCCCCGTACTGCTTAACCTATGAAGAGGGTAGAACCCCAGTACTGCTTTAACCTAATGAAGAGGTAGAACCCCAGTACTGCTTAACCTAATGAAGAGGGTAGAAACCCCAGTACTGTTAACCTAATGAAGAGGGTAGAACCCCAGTACTGCTTTAACCTAATGAAGAGGGTAGAACCCCAGTACTGCTTTAACCTAATGAAGAGGTAGAACCCCAGTACTGCTTTAACCTAATGAAAGGTAGAACCCCAGTACTGCTTTAACCTAATGAAGAGGGTAGAAACCCCCAGTACTGCTTTAAACCTAATGAAGAGGGTAGAACCCCAGTACTGCTTTAACACTAATGAAGAGGTAGAACCCCAGTACTGCTTTAACCTAATGAAGAGGGTAGAACCCCAGTACTGCTTTAACCTAAGAGAGAGGGTAGAACCCCAGTACTGCTTTAACCTATGAAGAGGGTAGAACCCCAGTACTGCTTTAACTAATGAAGAGGAACCCCCAGTACTTTTAACCTAATGAAGAGGGTAGAGACCCCCAGTACGCTTTAACCTAATGAAGAGGGGTACCCCAGTACTGCTTTAACCTAATGAAAGGGTAGACCCAGTACTGCTTAACCTAATGAAGAGGGTAGAAACCCCCGTACTCTGCTTAACCTAATGAAGAGGGTAGAACCCCCAGTACTGCTTTAACCTAAAAGAGGGTAGAACCCCAGTACTGCTTTAACCTAATGAAGAGGGTAGAACCCCAGTACTGCTTAACCTAATGAAGAGGGTAGAACCCCAGTACTGCTTTAACCTAATGAAGAGGGTAGACCCCCAGTACTGCTTAACCTAATGAAGAGGGTAACCCCATTACTGCTTTAACCTAATGAAGGGGTAACCCCAGTACTGCTTTAACCTAATGAAGAGGGTAGAACCCCAGTACTGCTTTACCTATGAAGAGGGTGAACCCCATACTGCTTTAACCTAATGAAGAGGGTGAACCCCATACTTGCTTTAACCTAATGAAGAGGGTAGACCCCAGTACTGCTTTAACCTAATGAAGAGGGTAGAAACCCCAGTACTGCTTTAACCTAATGAAGAGGGTAGAACCCCAGTACCTGCTTTAACCTAATGAAGAGGGTAGAACCCCAGTACTCCTGCTTTAACCTAATGAAGAGGGTAGAACCCCCAGTACTGCTTTAACCTAATGAAGAGGTAGAACCCCAGTACTGCTTTAACCTAATGAAGAGGGTGAACACCAGTACTGCTTAACCTAATGAAGAGGGAGAACCCCAGTACTGCTTAACCTAATGAAGAGGGTAGAACCCCAGTACTGGCTTTAAACCTAAATGAAGAAGGGTATACCCCCCAGTACTGCTTTAACCTAATGAAGAGGGTAGAACCCCAGTACTGCTTTAACCTAATGAAGAGGGTAGAACCCCCAGTACTGCTTTAACCTAATGAAGAAGGTAGAATCCCCCAGTACTGCTTTAACCTAATGAAGAGGGTAGAACCCCCAGTACGGCTTTAACCTAATGAAGAGGGTAGAACCCCAGTACTGCTTTAACCTAATGAAGAGGGTAGAACCCCAGTACTGCTTTAACCTAATGAAGAGGGTAGAACCCCCAGTACTGCTTTAACCTAATTAAGAGGTTAGAACCCCAGTACTGCTTTAACCTAATTAAGAGGTTAGAACCCCCAGTACTGCTTTAACCTAATGAAGAGGGTAGAACCCCAGTACTGCTTTAACCTAATGAAGAGGGTAGAACCCCAGTACTGCTTTAACCTAATGAAGAGGGTAGAACCCCGTACTGCTTTAACCTAATGAAGAGGGTAGAACCAGTACTGCTTAACCTAAAGAGAGGTTAGAACACCGACCCAAAAAACAAAGGGGGGGGGTGGTGGTGACCTAATGAAGAGGGTAGAAACCCAGTACTGCTTTAACCTAATGAAGGGTAGAACCCAGTACTGCTTTAACTAATGAAGAGGGTAGAACCACATGATGCTGTAACCTAATGAGAGGGTAGAACCCCCAGTACGCTTTAAACCTAATGAAAGAGGTAGAACCCCAGTACTGCTTTAACCTAATGAAGAGGTAGAACCCCCAGTATGTTAACCAATGAAGAGGGTAGAACCCAGTACGCTTTAACCTAATGAAGAGGGTAGAAACCCAGTACGCTTTAACCTAATGAAGAGGGTAGACCCCCGTACTGCTTTAACCTAATGAAGAGGGTAGAACCCCCAGTACTGCTTTAAACCTAATGAAGAGGGTAGAACCCCAGTACGCTTTAACCTAATGAAGAGGTAGAACCCCCAGTACTGCTTTAACCTAATGAAGAGGGTAGAACCCCCAGTACTGCTTTAACCTAATGAAGAGGGTAGAACCCCAGTACTGCTTTAACCTAATGAAGAGGGTAGAACCCCAGTATGCTTTAACCTAATGAAGAGGGTAGACCCCAGTACTGCTTTAACCTAATGAAGAGGGTAGAACCCCCCGTACGCTTTAACCCAATGAAGAGGTAGACCCCCAGTACTGCTTTAACCTAATGAAGAGGGTAGAACCCCAGTAATGCTTTAACCTAATAAGAGGTAGAACCCCAAGTCACTGCTTAACCTAATGAGAGAGGTAGAACCCCAGCTGCTTTAATAATGAAGGGGTAGAACCCCAGTACTGCTTTAACCTAATGAAGAGGGTAGAACCCCAGTATATGCTTTAACCTAATGAAGAGGGTAGAACCCCCAGTACTGCTTAACCTAATTAGAGAGAGGGTAGAACCCCAGTACTGCTTTAACCTAATGAAGAGGGTAGAACCCCAGTACGTGCTTAACCTAATGAAGAGGGTAGAACCCCAGTTACGCTTTAACCTAATGAGAGGGTAGAACCCCAGTACTGCTTTAACCTAATGAGAGGGTAGAACCCCAGTATGCTTTAACCTAAGAAGGGGTAGAACCCCGTACTGCTTTAACCTAATGAAGAGGGTAGAACCCCAGTACTGCTAACCTAAGAGGGGTAAACCCCCGTACTGCTTTAACCTAATGAAGAGGGTAGAACCCCAGTACTGCTTTAACCTAATGAAGAGGGTAGAGAACCCCCAGTACTGCTTTAACCTAATGAAGAGGGTAGAAACCCCAGTATGCTTTAACCTAATGAAGAGGGTAGACACCCAGTACTGCTTTAACCTAATGAAGAGGGTAGAACCCCAGTACTCTTTACCTAATGAAGAGGGTAGAACCCCATACGCTTAACCTAATGAAGAGGTAGAGAACCCCAGTATGCTTTAACCTAATGAAGAGGGTAGAACCCAGTACTGCTTTAACCTAATGAAGAGGGTAGAACCCCCAGTACTGCTTTAATAAAAGGAAGAGGGTAGAACCCCCAGTACTGCTTTAACCTAATGAAGAGGGTAGAACCCCAGTACTGCTTTAACCTATGAAGAGGGTAGAACCCCAGTACTGCTTTAACCTAATGAAGAGGGTAGAAACCCCAGTACTGCTTTAACCTAATGAGAGGGTAGAAACCCCAGTACTGCTTTAACTAATGAAGAGGGTAGAACCCCAGTAATGCTTAACCTAATGAAGAGGGTAGAACCCCCAGTACTGCTTTAACCTAATGAAGAGGGTAGAACCCCAGTACTGCTTTAACCTAATGAAGAGGGTAGAACCCCAGTATGCTTTAACCTAATGAAGAGGGTAGAACCCCAGTAATGCTTTAACCTAATGAAGAGGGTAGACCCCAGTACTGCTTTAACCTAATGAAGAGGTGTAGAACCCCCAGTACTGCTTTAAACCTAATGAAGAGGGTAGAACCCCAGTCGCTTTAACCTAATGAAGAGGGTAGAACCCCAGTACTGTTTAACCTAATGAAGAGGGTAGAACCCCCAGTAATGCTTTAAACTAATGAAGAGGGTAGAACCCCAGTACTGCTTTAACCAATGAAGAGGTAGAACCCCAGTACGCTTAACCAATGAAGAGGTAGAACCCCCAGTACTGTTTAACCTAATGAAGAGGGTAGAACCCCAGTTGCTTTAACCTAATGAAGAGAGAGGTAGAACCCCAGTACTGTTTAACCTAATGAAGAGGTAGAACCCCAGTACTGCTTTAACCTAATGAAGAGGGTAGAACCCCAGTACTGCTTTAACCTAATGAAGAGGGTAGAACCCCCAGTACTGCTTTAACATAATGAGAGGGTAGAACCCCCAGTACTGCTTTAACCTAATGAAGGGTGTAGAACCCCAGTACTGCTTAACCTAATGAAGAGGGTAGAAACCCCAGACTGCTTAACTATGAAGAGGTGAACCCCAGTACTGCTTAAACTAATGAGAGGGTAGAACCCCAGTACTGCTTTAACCTAATGAAGAGGGTAGAACCCCAGTACTGCTTTAACCTAATGAAGAGGGTAGAACCCCAGTACTGCTTTAACCTAATGAAGAGGGTAGAACCCCCAGTACTGCTTTAACCTAATGAAGAGGGTAGAACCCCCAGTACTGCTTTAACCTAATGAAGAGGGTAGAACCCCCAGTACTGCTTTAACCTAATGAAGAGGGTAGAGCCCCAGTACTGCTTTAACCTAATGAAGAGGGTAGAACCCCAGTACTGCTTTAACCTAATGAAGAAGGTAAAACCCCCAGTACTGCTTTAACCTAATGAAGAGGTTAGAACCCCAGTACTGCTTTAACCTAATGAAGAGGGTAGAACCCCAGTGCTGCTTTAACCTAATGAAGAGGGTAGAACCCCCAGTACTGCTTTAACCTAATGAAGAGGTTAGAACCCCAGTACTGCTTTAACCTAATGAAGAGGGTAGAACCCCAGTGCTGCTTTAACCTAATGAAGAGGGTAGAACCCCCAGTACTGCTTTAACAGGGGTGTAACTACCAGGGGAGCAGGGTGAGCAACCTTCTAATTATTTTTCCTATTACAGATATAGCCTCCTCCAAGAAAACCACTGAGGATGAAGCACAGACAGGGGCCCCATTATACCTTTGCTAGGGGGCCCAGCGATTCCTAGATATGCCACTGCTGGCGAAGAGTGTAAAACCCAGGGCCGGATTTATCCTGTTTTCCCACCTAGGCCAGCTTGACTCCTTTGTAGTTTCACATGAACCGCATGTTTACAGGTGGCGTTTTCTTAGCATTTTTGACAGGTGTTTTTTAAACTGTTCCCATTGTCAAAACAACAACATAGCGTTATTCTGACTCTGAACATCTGGATCCACTCAGAAAATGCTACAATACCATTAGTGTGAAAAAAAACAACCTAAGGGCTCGTTCACACTAGACGCATTTTATTGCTTTTTTGGTGCATTTTTCTAACGCATGTGTTAGGAAATAAAGCAAGGTCCTCCAATCCCTGGTCTGATAACCCTAGGCTATGGGGTGGAGTCACTGGGTTTGTAGGGCTGCTCAGTAGGGCTGACATTGGTCACTGCCCCTTCACTTCTTTCTCAGTACAGTCTGATGGCGTGAGGGGGAATCCCACGTTCAATGTAATAGGCTGATAGCAGTTCCTTCTGCATTGTGATTCGCTGTAAATCTTTTGTGTGACCATAAAGCCACCCATTAACTGCCATTAATAATCTTCCCTTATTGTGTCTTATGGGATACCTGTGCAGCTGCAGCAAACCCCATCTTAAAGTCACACCAACAGATTTTTATTATCAGTAGGATTTAGTGTAGGGGCCAGCAGTGCATTTCCCTATAAGTACCTTAGGCTTTTGTAGTGCAGTTTATATAGGATTGGGACCTCATGTCTGCAGGCCAGACTTGTCATAAGGTGTATTTAATGGCACAGTGCAAAATGAGTGTCCAGCACCATCCGGCATTACTTTGCTGGTGTTTCCCTGTAACAATCCCCCAAATACATGGCCACTATGAGAGGGAGGGGGAATCAGGGTCACTCTCCCGGCCTGTTTACTAGAATACAGATAGATTCTATAAATTAGTGAGAGCTGCATCCCTAGAATAATGAATAGGGGTAATATTTATACAAAATGGATTTTTATAGTTCAGACCTTATAATCTACTATATAGGATTGTATTAAAATTGCTGTAACAGTGAGATGCAAGGCAGGTCCATTCACTGCTTTCCCTACTCTGTTCAATAGGAGGTGGCAGTGTAACCAGTTAGTTACTTTAGTTTAGATTTAGGAGATGCATAAGAGATCTAAGAGATACATTCTCTCTCTGCTATTACTGCAGTAAGGAATTCAAGTTTTAGTAAAAATTGAGAACTTCAGACATGCCGCCCCCTATAGATCCTGGCGCACAGGATTTGGTACATCTAGCTTACCACCAATATTGGGAAGTTCATTTGTTTTTCATTCCTAGATGGAGAAAAAAGTGTAATAAATATTATATATCTGATTGTCAGTCTTGTGTAGAACTTTCTAGAAACCAACCAAGCCAAGTTATATTGAGTCAGACAATGTGTCACACTTGGTCACTGCAGCTCTCGCTGTGTGTGTCAGGGCGTTGTTTGGGAAAGGGAGACGTCTTCCAGCCATAGCCAGGGCAGACAGTGCAGGCAGCTACATATCCAGACACAGCTGTTGACATAGGTGTGTCGAGGCACGCCCCATTTTTGAAATTCCTACTGGCATTGTATGACAGTGTTATGTTAGTGTAATGGTTACACAGATTAATGGTTAAAAATCAATCCGAACTTTCACGCCTCTAGGTATAGGGCAAAGTTACAGTCTCCACCCTTCTGATAAATATCTGTAGTAGATTATTCTCCATAGCAAGATATCAAGTGCATTAGCTGCTGTCAGATTATAGAACAAGACAGGGCTGGCACTTTATGGAGAGAAGGGCCTCCGGGAAATGCAGGAAAGGCAGATCCTCCAATAGAAGTCAATCATCTGTGGCTCTCTATCCTTAGGGTTCGTACACACGTGCAATCGCAGGTCCCAACCCGCGATGCATGATGTGTATGAATGAACGTTTCAGCTGATAATTGGCCCGTGTGTAGGCACTTTATCAGCCGAAACAGTTGTTCGTTCGGACATCTGCCAGGTCGGTCTGGCAACAATCCCCGACTGAACGTCCATTTCGGCCGATAAAGTGCCTACACACAGGCCGATTATCAGCCGAAACGTTCGTTCATACACATGTGCGTTGCGGGTCGGGACCCGCGATTGCACGTGTGTACGAACCTTTAAACTATTCTGCCCCTTGCAGCAGTTGAGCTAGATAGATACAGGTTGCAAGTGTGACATGTCACCAAGCATTATTTAAAGGCAATAATATCCTGACATCTGTCGCAGAGCTACAACTACGACCCATTTTCTTTAACATACAAAGTCCAAGAGCAAATTGCCCCTAAACAACTGAATCTAAGGCAGGGAAAGTCGGGCCTATTCTACTCTGAAATAAAGGACCATAGTTATAAAGGCATGATATCAATATTTCACAATACCGTGCCTTTAGCGATCGTTGCTGTGATCGTAGATTTACGATTGTCCATACAATAACATTGTATGATTTTGCTACCGCATCAGATTGCATGAAAAAAAAATGTCTGAACAAACTTGCAATACCGCATTTATTTTAAATATGGCCCATAGAGTCCTTTAAAGAATTTCTATAATTACAAATCATTGCGCCCCCTGCAAAACAATAATGTGGCCCCCCTTCCTCCCTGTTTTATCTACAGCAGTAATTTGTGGCGGGGGCTGTATCTGTGGTAGGAAAAGTAAGAAGTTGCCCCCCCTCCCTGCAGTCTCAGGGGCTGCTCCCATGGTAGCTACGCCTCTGATCTAAAATGGGATATCACTTCTCTTTACCCTTTGCCTGCTAGTCGTTTCCTAATCGTTGCTCCGCCTTTGAATTCAACCTCTTGGCAAATCAGTGAAACGTTGCTTTCATTCAAAAACTGCAGTAGCCCGATCAAATGGCCTTGATGACTCATTGCTATGTGCCAAGGCAGCCATACATGTTAGAGGAGAGTTAAAGTCCAAAATCAATGCAGTTCCGTAGTTTTCCCATATAATGAGGTCCTGAACCACCATAGTTGTTTATTTTAAATATACTGACAAGGTGATTAAGGGCACTGCTCATTTCCTTTGCTCTCTACTGCTGGTAACACTTTATGGAAGGCAAATTTTGCATTTAGCATTAGCCCTGCAGACTAAAATGGGGCTGACATGAAAGGATCATGGGGGGTACATACAAGAAGCAGCATTAATACCTGGATTTGCATTATTAACTTGGCTTGAAGAACCAAACAACTGTTCTTTCTATTTCTTCTTCTTCTGTTTTATTCTTCCGCTTTTTTGGACCGTATCTCCTCCCACAGTTTTTGTGCTAAAGACATGAAATTCGGTACAGACATGCAGGGCATATAGGAGAAGTGTGATATTATCTAGCTAAGGAATTCGTGGACGTAAAACTAACTTTTATCATAAATAAAAGTTAGTTTTACGTTCATGAACGCAAAAAAGACACAACCTGACACAGGTACACACAACTATTGACCTACCCTTTCATTTCCAGTGGCAGCCATACAACAGTGTCCTCTTTTATTGCCATAGCAAGATTATTATTTCCCCCCATAGACTATAATAGGTACAATCCTCAAATGTGAATATTTCAAGGTTTAAGGGTCATGTGATCAAAACATTTAGTTTTATAGTCATTAACACAATGATACCCCCAACCCCCACACAGACACAGGTACACACACCTACTGACCTACCCTTTCATAGTACTTCATAGCAATTGAGGTTGAATAAAGACATACGTCCATCAAGTCCAACCTATTCACCCTCCCTTTTTTTTTAACCCTACCTATCAGTTTATCCAGAGGAAGGCAAAAAACCCAGTTAAAAAGGGTGGAAAAATTCCTTCCTGACTACAAACGGCAATCGGAAAGTATCCCTGGATCAACTAGATCTGTATGTATTAATACCAATAATTCCTTAATATTTTTTAGTTTTAGAAATGTATCCAGGCCTTTTTTAAAGCTATTTAATGAACTTTCCATTACTACATCTGCTGGAAGCCAGTTCCACAGTTTCACCGTTCTCACTGTAAAGAAACCCTTCCTAACCTGAAGATGAAACTTCTTTTCTTCCAACCTTAAAGGATGTCCACGAGTCCTCTAATATGACCTATTAATATATTTTTATAAGGTTATCATATCGCCACGCAAACGTCACTTCTCCAATGTAAACAGTCCTGACTTGTCTAATCTGCCTGCATATTCAAGCCCCTCCATTCCCCTTATTAATTTAGTTGCCCTTCTCTGAACTGCTTCCATTTCCAAGATGTCCCTTTTGTATATGGGATTCCAAAACAGCACCGCATATTCCTAATGAGGCCTTACCAGTGCCTTGTAAAGAGGGAGAATAATATTTTTCTCTCTTGAATCTATCCCCCTCTTTATACAAGACAATATCTTGCTAGCTCTAGCCGTTGCTACCTGGCATTGTTTGCTACAGCTAAGTCTGTTATCTATCAGAACCCCCAAATCTTTTCCCATTACAGATGCACTTAACACAGAGTTATTTATGGTGTAGGTGGCACAGGGATTATTAAATCCCAAATGCATTACCTTACATTTATCAACATTGAATTTCATCTGCCATTCTGCTGCCCATTTTGATAATTTAGGTCTGCTTGCAACACTTGCACATCATTTGAAGTTTCTAAAGCTCTGCATAGTTTAGTGTCATCAGCAAACACTGAGACCTTGCTCTCAATGCCCCCTTCTAAGTCATTTATAAACAGATTAAACAGAAGCAGCCCAGTACAGAACCCTGAGGCACTCTGCTTAGAACTTTAGCCCACATAGATGTAGCTCTATTTACCACCACTCTCTGTTTGCGATCCAATAACCAATTCTCTATCCATGCACAATTGTTTTCTTCAAGGCCAAAAGACCTCAGTTTTTGGTCTATGTGACACAGTATCAAAAGCTTTTGCAAAATCCAAATATACCACATCCACTGCTGTTCCTGAATCTAAATTCTTACTCGCTTCTTCTTCATAAAAACCAATTAAATTTATCTGGCATGATCTATTTCTCATAAATCCATGCTGACTACTACTAATAAGATGAGCTCTGGAGACAAAGTCAAGGATATGATCCCGTAAGTTTCCATCACCTTCCCTACCACTGATGTTAGGCTTACAGGTCTATAGTTACCAGGCTGTGAACGACTACCTTTTTTAAATATTGATATTACATTGGCATTTTTCCAATCCAGCGGCACATCCCCAGACCAAAGTGAAACTGAAAAGATGAGAAACAGTGGTCTAGATAGAACTGAACTAAGCTCTTTTAAAAGAGGGCTATATTGATATTAACTTTGTCTAATTGTTTCCGTACCATAACCTCTGTCAGTCAATGTTAATACTCCTCGTTTCTCCCCTGCATATTATTACAATCAATGCTGTAAGGACTAGGATTCTCAACAGTGAAAACCGATGTAAAAAAAACGGTTTAGCAGATTACCCTTTTTGGCATCCTCTACAATCATTTCAGCCCCATTTTTTAATGGTCCCACATTCTCAGTCCTCATCTTTTTACCATTTATATACTTAAAAAACATATTGGGGTTGGACTTGCTTTGCTCTGCAATCCGTATTTCATTTTCTGTTTTAGCTAATTTAATTGCTTTCTTGCACTCTTTATTACAGCTTTTATACTTTCATTCCCATTTAGTCAAAAAAACTTTTTCACCAATCAAAAAAGTTTGTTTTTTACCCCCCAACCTGACACAGTTACATACACCTACTGGCCTACCCATCCATTCCTGTGGCAGCCATACTTAAAGGGTAACTATAGTAAAAAAAAACAATCATAAAAAAAACTTAACTTTTAACCGCCCAACCTGATACAGTACAAACAAATATTGACCTACCCCTTCATTCCTGTGGCAGCCATACTTAAAGGGTAACCATAGTAAAAAAAACAAAAAAAAAAACAGTTTCCCCTTTCATTGCCGTGACTATTGAGTTTTAAATCCTGCAGCACAGACACACACGTTCCCTTCAAAAATGTAGTTTTTCAAGCCATATTTAAAGGGTATGTCCACCCTAAAAATTATTTTTTAATATAAGATTCCCCCTGCCAGCCCAGCCCCAACCGCTATATTTATATGTTTAGAAAGCTCCCCAAACACTACTTACCTCCCCTCTTTCCTCCGCCGCGCTCCCGGCCCTCTGCTTGCGAGAAAATGCAAGCAGAGGGGCGGGACCAGCAGTCGCGTCTGTGATTGGCTGAGCGGCAGCCAATCACGGACGCGGCTGCCGGGAGCTCATTTCGTCGGAGGAAAGAGGAGAGGTAAGTAAAGTTTGGGGAGCTTTCTAAACATATAAATATAGAGGTTGGGGCTGGGCTGGCTGCAGGGAATCCTATACATTAAGGGTTTCACACTAGGGGGAGGGAATCCTGAGAGGGAGGAGAGGGAGGGAGGGAGGGGGAGGGAGGGGGAGAAGGGCTGCAGTACGCAGCCAAAATTCTCCGGAGGCCAGGTAGGAGGCAGAGTCCTATATGGACTCTGCTATCCTCCTGGTGGGCAGTTTTTGGGACTTTGGGGGGGGACTACAGGAGAACCTTATGGAGCTGGGATGTGAGGTAAGGATTACACTACACTACATGATGGGGCCAGTAGTGAGGGGGATTATAGTTTTGGGGGTGGACATGCCCTTTAAAGTTTATAATTAAACTTTCCCTTTCTAGTTACAATTCCTGCTGCTTCCTTGTCCTCTTAGAGGACTCTGGCATGCCCCAGGGAGCTCTCCACTCCCTCCCTTCCTCCTCCCTTCCTCCCTCCAGATTCCTCTCCTCTTTACTGTAGTATATTGGGATTTTGCCGTAGTGTACAGTTATAAGTATATTACACTGTACTAAGAATTTGTATAGTATATTGCGTATACCCTGCTGACAATCATATTTTCAGGATATTGGAAGTTACAGAAAATTTCTGTAAAAAGACATTTTGGGGGTTGTGGCATGCTAGATGGTATGAAAGTATATGTGACCGGTAATGGTAAGCTAATTAAAATAGTTTTACTATTGTTGTTGTTTGGAGGCACCAGTGTTTCCCAGAATAACTTTTAACTGCTTAGAAAGACCTTCCGGTTGGGTTGTATCTATCATACTAATTCTAATAGAATGTCAATAACCTGAAGTTAGATCCGGCACTAGCAGAGTGTATTGCCAAAATTGGCCAGGTACTTAAAAAGGTAGATTACTATTCACTATAAACAAAAATGAGAGATAGACCTATAGCACTCTGTTATAAAATTATTTTAACTCTGGAAAAGTCCTATTAAAACATACTTAAAAATATGTGGTCATCCCAAAGCTATCAAATGTAACATTTCAAGTGAGTACATGCATTATTCAGATAGTATGTGGTAAATGTACATAGTATATTGCCTACATCAGCAGTAGGAGCATTATTAGTGCAAAATAGAAAAGGGTTTATACGATATCATCAGAACGTTATCTGCATCAGTGATATAGCTGGGGAGTCCAGTCACGCCATACACGTTTCGTCTATTTCATTGTTGGCAATTAAAACTCAGCATGCATGCCGTTTTTAAAGATGGCCCCTGATCTCGCGAGAATTACACTCGGGATCTAATTGGTCATCAGTCACCACAATGTCTCTCACTTGCTGCTCCCCTTGTGACAGCATATTATTAAACTCCGCCTCTTCCTACATATATGTCAAAGGGTAACTGTGGTCTCCAATTCATCCAAACTAGTAAGAATTATATAAAAACCCTTCCATCGTACCTTCAAAATAAATCCTAAATCACATCTCTACATAAAATTTGTGAGAAGTTATTGTTGAAAAAGTTCAGCAATATTGAATACTTGAACTCCTGTTTTCAGCCATATCACCAGCTTGTAGTCATGTCACTAACCTGTCTGCATTAATAGGCTCCTCTTCTCAACTGTCAATTTCTCCACTGTGGCAGAGGGGCGAGTAGAGGTCAGGTCATTCAACCTACTGGAAGCAGGAAGTTTGAACATTCACCTCAATATCATTTCTCACAGGGTGAAGCCAGAGATGTGATTGTCGGCTCATTATAAAGGAAATACTGCAGGCTTTCATTTAACTCTAACTTGTTTGGAAACCACAGTTGTCCTTTAAGTTCTCTATTGATTCCGGGTACATTATCTGAGCCAATCAGTTTTAGGTCCGGGTATTCTCTCTAGGCCAATCAGAGTGTATAATCCATGGCCTTGCTGTACTATTGTGTGTCTTGGGTGGGGGAAAACCACTATATGTAGCTGAGAAATATTTGTACATTTACTTGCTAAACAACTTTTTTCATACTATTTTTGAATGATATAATAAAGTGTTGTTTTTAGATTAGCCTGTATCCTGTCATGCCAATGTATAGCAGATCACATGAGCATTTCAGTGCATATATCATATTAGATGTATTGCAATTTAAATAATTATGTATCATGTATTTACATTGTTTCTTGGTATCCCAAATTTTTTACTTCACGGCTCATAAATTTGCATTAACTACATTGACCACAAGGTAAGGTCCCCAAGGTCTTAGTCCCCCTTAACAAAGGATACACTGATCTTTGGAAGTGACTTTTAGTGAGTTTCTCTCCCAAATTCATGCTTCTCCTTGAAGTAATAAAATTGGAAAGGTCTTTATCATTTTTAAGAAGGTGCCAGTTCTTATATAAAATACCCTTAATGTCTACAAACTCATCATTGAAGGTGGTTATGAATCTTGTTAGATTAGGATTAGTCTCCCTATGTTTACGTTTTGGTCTTCTTCGGTAAAATTAGAAGCACCTTTCTTGTGTTTTCATAAAAGCTGCTTAGGATGGCCTCTAGCAATGAATCATTTCTCTAGATCATCGGCAGCCCTATCAAAGTCCACTTGTAAGGTACAATTACGTTTCATTCGTAAAAATTTACCTTTCGGTATTTCTCCCTTCTGAGAGGTTGGATGCAAACTCTGATAGTGCAGCAGAGAATTTGTCGAGGTGTTTTTACTATATAAGTTAGTGACTAGCCTACCTTCATGCTTTGTAAAGGCCGACATCCAGAAAGTCAATTTCTGTCATTGAGATGGTGCTTGTCAGATGGATATTAAGGTCATTGGTATTAAGACACTTTAAAAAGTTCTCTATCCTCTCTTTATATCCACTCCACAGGATAAAGACATCATCTATGAAGTGCCACCACATATCTACACAGACAGTATACATCTGATTAGAGTCTGTAAATACGTGCTCCCTCTCCCACCAACCCAAAAACAGGTTGGCGTAAGAGGAAAAACATTTTGCACCTATCGCTGTTCCTCATTTTTGTAATAGGTGTTATCAAATAGAAAGTAGTTATGATGACGAGCAAGAGATAGCAGTCATGATAAAATCATTTTTTTCTTTTGGTAATTTAATGTCCAAGTCCAAAAAATATTTGGTAGCATTCATACCCTTATCATGTGCAATATTTGAATATAGTGACTCTACACAGGTAATCAATAGGACATCATCTTGTACCGGTATCAGTGATATCTTATTCAAAAGATCTAATGTATCTCGTGTGTATGTGTCCAAATTGACTACATGTTGCTGTAAAAAGGAGTCTATATATGCACAGATATTCTTACATAGGCTGTTATTTTCCAGATATTATTGGCCTACCCGGGGGCTTTATAGCATTTTTATTTATCTTAGGCAACTTGTAGAATGTAGCTGTAGTTGGATAATCTGCATATAAAAATTCAGCTTCCTGCATATTTATAGCCCTTTTCTCAATACCTTCGTCAAGTATATGCGATAAACGTCTCTTATATATTTCAGTGAAATCTGAAGGGAGGACAAAATAATTTCGAACATTTTTTAATAGTTTCCTTGCTTCTTAAATACATGTCCTCTGGCCGCAAATCAATATTTCCTCCCTTGTTGGATCTTTTTATTACTGTACCTTTGATGTCCTGTAACTCTTTTAATGCTTGCTTTTCTTCCCTGGTTAAATCAGGTGTAGTTATTTTAGGTTTCATTTCGCTGATTTCTTTATATACACAGTTGAAGAATACTTTCAAACTGGGGTAATCTGTAAAAGAGGGGCAAAACCCTTATGTCTACAACCCAATGCAGGGGAGGACTGGGCCAGTAGGCGGATGGGCAAATGCCCCTGGGCTGCTCTCCAATGAAAAATTTGGGCTGCCACAGAAGCTATTAGTAAGTTACGCGCTTGAAAGGCACAGCACATGCCTCTAGCTCTAACATGGGCAAGGAACAGAAAACTCCTCCTCCTTCAGATCATTTACCAGTCAGCCCTTCAGTTCTTACCCAGTTTTGTCAGACCTCCAGTTCATTAGCCAGTGTCGTCAGCCCTCCAGCTCATTAGCTAGTATTGTCAGCCCTCCAGTTCATTAGCCAGTGTTAGTCAGCCCCCCCCCAGTTTATTATTCAGTGTTTGCCAGCCATCCAGTTCATTAGCTTGTGCTATTCAGCCCTCCAGTTCATTAGGAACAAAGGAAACTTTGGGTAAGTATAACTTGACTTAGTTAGGGGTGTACCCAGGGGTGAGGACTTAGTGATTCAGGATCTCAACCCAGGTACTTGTAAGGGAGAGGGGGATTATTTTAGCACTACAATTGTCCTTTAACCACATCATACACTTGAAAATGTTGCAGGTGACAATGTAAAATGGGAATAGTAGTCTTAAAACTGGGCGTAACGGAAAGTGGAAGTGGTCAAAAATGTTGTGATCTACCATGAAAGGGCCACTTGGTTGTATTTCCCCCCCAGGCCAAAAGGTCCCAGTCTTCCCCTGACCCAATGTAGACATTAGACACATATCGGGGACATAGTAATTACAGTGTAGCAGAGGGAAACATGTATAGGAGGAACTGCAGTCTATATGGACATCCAGCTAGATCATCTTTGCAAATAAACAGGTAAAACACCATTTTCTTAACTTTTCATGGTTTTATTTAGATGATTTTCAAACATACAGATACATACAAAATAAATACAATACTAATACAATACTTTCACAATACGAATACAATATAAATACTATAAACTTACAATAATACAATTTAAATACAATATATTTTTATCTTTAGGAGGTCTGACAATTCCCCCTTCTTCAGAAAAACCATCCAAATCGACAAGGTTTCTATTGATTTATCTGAGTAGTCTCCCTCGTCACTCTCTGAACCCTCCGTCTCTTCCTCTGTGGTGGTAGGTCTCTCGAACTTTCATTTATCTTGTTTATTTCCTATAAAAAAATCTTTCCTGGGCTTATTCTTTCCAATATCTAGATCATCATCCCTAGATATCTGGTGATATGGGGCAGAGCCTGGCCAAGAGAGAAAATGGCCGCTCTTTGAGTTTGCTCCGGGGAACCCAGAGATTCAGAATACCTTGCAGCCAGCTAAAAACATATATTAACTGAACAATCAGGTCGGCCTGAAATTTTGGAAGGTGTGTACCTTTCTGACTAATAAAGCTTTTCCTTAAATTTTGGGTCCAAATGGTTTGAAAACTTTTACCCGTTTAGTAGGTTCTTCTTCCTTACTCCATGATTAAGATGTCTGTATTTTATTCTCCTTCCTTCTTCCTTTTCTTCTTTCGGTGTGTTTATTGGGATGTTATATCTATTTTGAAGAATGCCAAAAACAGAGGTTACAGTTCAAACAGTGCTAATTCTCAATGCACATATATGTGCAGTTGCTTATTTCAACCAACTCTTTGCACTGTATTGCGTATGGATCCCTATAGTGTACATAACTATCTTACTATCTTCCATATCATTGGTCTTGGGACCAGGGTTGACCGATTTACCTGGCGCCTGGGGCAGAGGAGGAACAGGAGGTGTAATGGGGCAGAGAGTAAATATAAATGAATATATACTAAATATAAATAATACGAAATCTAAGTAAATATATACTAAATGTACCTTTCTGTGCCCTCATTCTCAGCTGATTAATTCCCGTGAATGGCTGCTAAGTATGGTAGCAATAATCTGGCATTGACCTGTGTAGTGAAAAAGAAGCATCTTCCTTATTATATTACTATATCCTAATACAGCCCAATATCATATTTCATTCATCAGAATAGACAGTACAATTAATCTGTATGTCACAACACTACAGTATTTTGGAGAACTTTCTACCATTTTTCTATTGCCCAATACTGTACAGATATCTATTTTTATAATGAAACATGGTATTATGTTTATCTATAACTAAACCCGACATGGAACCCCTTGGTTACGAAATCTGAATGTTCTGTCCGAAACCGGACGGATCGTTCGGATTTCGGGACTTCAGGGCACTAAAACAGTGACATCATTACAAACGAAGCTGTTACTTACGTATCCTAATCTGAAAAGATGGATGCCATCTCTTGTTCTTCTGTAATAGTCAGGACAAAGTGCTTGTGAAGGTTCTCATTCATCCAGGTCATGGTATATCTGTTGTATTCAATTAGATCAACTGGACTTGAAATGTAGTTCTTGAAGACGTTTCGCTAGTCATCCGACTGGCTTTCTCAATTCAGAATGACTTGTACAAGAATCTGTGGCAATTATGTACCCTGGAAAATCCCAATTAGCATATCACAGCCAGGTGTTAAGGGTGTGATTGATAGTGGCTAAGAGGTGTTATAGGAACGCCAGAGTAAGGTGTTAAAACAGCATTGTACATGGCAGACAGTTGGTGTCGAACCCCCCCACCTCTATTTAGGCTTGGTTTCTTTATTTTCACATAAATCGCCTCCTTAACACCTCTCTTGAACCAGTCACGTTCCTTTGCCAATATGTTAACATTACAATCTTCAAAGGTATGTCCTTTATCCTTAAGATGCAGGTACACGGCAGGAAATGAGGATATTGCTAGATGGGTTGGACTGGATGGACGTATGTCTTTATTCAACCTCAAATACTATACTATACCTGCATCTTAAGGATAAAGGACATACCTTTGAAGATTGTAATGTTAACATACTGGCGAAGGAACGTGACTGGTTCAAGAGAGGTGTTAAGGAGGCCATTTATGTGAAAATAAGAAACCAAGCCTAAATAGAGGTGGGGGGGTTCGACACCAACTGTCTGCCATGTACAATGCTGTTTTAAACACCTTACTCTGGGCGTTCCTATAACACCTCTTAGCCACTATCCAATCACCCCTTAACACCTGGCTGTGATATGCTAATTGGGATTTTCCAGGGTACATAATTGCCACAGATTCTTGTACAAGTCATTCTGAATTGAGAAAGCCAGTCGGATGACTAGCGAAACGTCTTCAAGAACTACATTTCAAGTCCAGTTGATCTAATTGAATACAACAGATATAGTCAGGACAAAGCTTTGGCTTTTTTCCTGTTGTTCACCACTGTATGAACAAAATAAGTATAGAAATAAATAAATCTGATGTAGCATTCATGTAAAGGCTGGGAATAGCCTTTAACGATGGTAAAATTATAATATTGAATGTAATTTTATGATCGCAGTAGTTCAATTACAATCACATTCGTACTTTCAATATCGAGATTGGAATTGTACGCTAGCATATACAATAACATTGTGGTAGTCTACTACAACATGGTATTTTACAGCCGGTTGTAAACATACAACGGCGGCCATACCTATGCGATAACCTGCAGTATCGGAAGATTCTGATACCACGGATTAGTAAATATGGCCTTTTACTTCGATAGCCATATATAGGTCAGTGATTACGAAACTTGGCACTCCAAATGTTTGGAAACTGCAACTCCCATCATGCCCTGGTTGCATCCTGTTTTCAAACATCTGGAGTGCCAAGGATAGACAGCATTGATATAGGTTATCTCTAAAGTACATCATTGTATTTATTAAGGTATTTGCTATCAACACGTAATAACCTGGTACATTATAGATAGAGATGCGCACACAATGCAAAGGACAGTGGATCCATCTGGGAATGTAAGTGTAGTCGGAGGCTCTCAGCAGCACTGGAGCGATACGCGGTAAGTTTCTCCTGCTCTCCTGTAAGTTTTACTGAATGACAGGAGAAGACAGCGCATTTACCTCCTGTTCTTCAGTTAAACTGGAAGAAAGGAAGTTAAAATCCTGGCGGAGATACCCTTTAATGCAGAAATGGTCATAATAAACTTATAAACTCTGTAAGAATCTCCTCACTCTGTTTACTTATATTATGTATTACCTGTGTATGTAATATGTATGACTTTGTATAACATGTATTACCCTGTATGTAATGTATGAATATGTAATTGTAAATCAATAATAATAATAATTACTTATATATCATATTTTTTATGAAGCATTCCTATGTTAATTACCTTCATTAGTCTAACACACATGGAAGACAAGAAGCCCTTATACATGTCTCTCAGTAATAGATTAATCCCCTCTGCTTATATTATACAGAGACACATGACAGGTATATGTCCGAAACTCCACCCTCATAAGAAAATCTTTTAGAAAGAATGACCTCTTTAAAATATGTTGATATATCATAGTTTGTCCTATGAATTCATTACTGTATGCCTGCTATGCTTCTGGATGCCTCATGGAAACTGAGCAATTTAGAAACCTGTACTGAGCCTGGGCATGCTCAGAAGAGGCAGACAGGAGATTAACATTCAGTCATTGGCTGTGATGTCAACTGTCAAATCCATAACTGACAGTTACTAACTGGAAGAACCAGGAAGCATAAAAAGGGAAAACAGGACATTGTGTGGGATTTCAGGTTAGACATATATATTTCAGACTTCATACTATTACCGTTTAGGGTTTTGGGGGGTGATTTAACTGTATGTAAGTTTTCATTTTGGGGTTGCACTTGCCCTTTAATAATCTTATCCGTGACCATCACCCCCCACTCTCCCCTTTAAATAAAACATAAGACACTAAGTTTCCGAGAGGAAAGGATAATGGCAACTTTATTGTGACATATTTTTAACAACATCTCATAACTTTATTATCATAACAACAAATAACCATTTGATACCAATTTAATAATAACACTATACCATATGTCTGTTGTTTAAACATTAACTTTTCTGGCAATGCTCCCAACTCCACTAACAACCAAGCCTCCTGCCGTTCCAACTTTCCGGCTCAGGAGGCACCATGATAAATCTCATCCAATCTCCCCTGGGGCCCCATTTCATCCCAGGCAGGGTATTAGGCCAATACATCTTGGGAACTGTATCCCTTTTTACAGCCCTCCTTTAGGGCTACTGCCACTTTAGCATTGCCAGAGACCACCAACACTCATGCACCTAACCAAAACTTTAGGTAGGGCGGGCGGGCAACACGCTGCAAAGTGAAACAAAAATGGCACCTTGCCTATCTAAACCATCCCACTTATTATCCAACTTCCTACCTATACTTCCTGATCCTCCTTGTCTCCTCTAACTCCACCCCCACCCTCTGCACCGGCCAATCCCTGTCATGTGCTCCATTCTGCAGGCATCTCACCTCTCCCTGAAGTTCAGGAAGTCTCCCTGATTTTAATGGCAGATCCCTGACTCCCTGAAATAATATACAATCTCCCTGAAATGTGTTGTTTTGAATTAGAGTGAGGGAGCACAATGATGTCAAAGTCTTTTAGCGGTTAACAAGTGACACCCTCCCTGAAATGAGTTTTGGCAGGGTGGAATGTCTGCATTCTGTATTCAGCATGTCGCAATCCTTTCTCACCCCTCTAAACCAAAGCATAAATATGTAGAGTGCCCTAATCTGCAACAATCAATCAGATGTTTTCTAACATTTGATTGATCTCAGCCGGTCCGGCCCCCTGCTTGTAGTTCCGGCAGGGAGGGGAGCTGGACCAGAACGACACTGGAAGAGGAGCTGTAAGTAGAGTTTGGATTCTATTTTTAAACTTCTAGCGGTTGGGGGTGGGAGAAGTTACTATTGAGGGTGGAGATTCCCTTTAAAATACAGAACTTTCTTTTAAAATACAGACTATTGATATACTGGGTCAACCTGCAACACACAACACACATAGAGGAGGTGATAGTTGTCATACATATATGTTTTCAGGTCAGCCACATATCACCTGTCTATATGGTTAATAATAAGGTGCTATTTATTAAAAACACATGCAGCATGGATAACTATATAAAGTTTATATGCAGTCACTACTAATAACATTACTTAATAATCTCCACCAATCTTCAGATGATATGGTAACCCTGTTTATGATGTAATGAACATTTCGGTGTCTTCCGGCTTATAGTTCATTAATCTTGGTGTGACTTATCTGTACCTCATGTGACTCACATTGTGTAATACATCCATCAGAGATATGTCACAAACATCTCAACACTGCTAAAAGGAAAGTCATTCAAAGGATTATAATTGCATCAAATACTAGTATAGTATAGTATATAGTATAGTATAGTGTATAGTATAGTATAGTATAGTATATAGTATAGTATAGTGTATAGTATAGTATAGTATATTATATAGTATAGTATAGTGTATAGTATAGTATAGTATTTGAGGTTTAATTAAGACATATATTAGTCTAGTCCAACCTACTTAGGAATACCCACATTTCTTGCCTAACAGTTGATCCAGAGGAAGGCAATTAAAAAAAAACAAACAATACCTGTTTAAGTATGCTTGTGAAGGTTCTCATTCATCCAGGTCATTGTATATCTTTTGTATTTAGTAAGATCAACTGGACTTAGTTTAGTTCTTGAAGACGTTTCGCTAGTCATCCAACTTGCTTTCTCAATTCAGAATGACTCAAGAATCTGTTGGCAATTAAGTACCCTGGAATGTTTGGCTTCCACAACCCTTTAGATCACAAGCTGGGTGTCATCAGAACCCTGCAACACAGAACTGAGAACATCCCCACTAGCACAGAGGCGAAGGCTAAAGAAATGAAACATCTCAGAGGAGCCCTTAAAACTTGTGGATATCCAGACTGGGCCTTTCCTTCTACTTCTTTTGACAAAGGCCCAGTCTGGATATCCACAAGTTTTAAGGGCTCCTCTGAGTGTTTCATTTCTTTAGCCTTCGCCTCTGTGCTAGTGGGGATGTTCCAGTTCTGGGTTGCAGGGTTCTGATGACACCCACTTGTGATCTAAAGGGTTGTGGAAGCCAAACATCCAGGGTACTTAATTGCCAACAGATTCTTGAGTCATTCTGAATTGAGAAAGCAAGTTGGATGACTAGCGAAACGTCTTCAAGAACTAAACTAAGTCCAGTTGATCTTACTAAATACAAAAGATATACAATGACCTGGATAATGAGAACCTTCACAAGCATACTTAAAGAGTATGGTTTGTTTTTTTTTTAATTGCCTTCCTCTGGATCAACTGTTAGGCAAGAAATGTGGGTATTCCTAAGTAGGTTGGACTAGACTAATATTGTCTTAATAACCTCAAATACTATACTATACACACTATCTATACAATAATATCTAACTATACTATACCTATCTATACTTATATACTAACTATACTATACTATACACTATACTATACTATATACTATACTATCCTAGTATTTGATGCAATTATAATCCTTGAATGACTTTCCTTTTAGCAGTGTTGAGTTTTTGTGACATATCTCTGATGGATGTATTACACAATGAAAAGAAGTAGAAGGAAAGAAAAGAACACGAATACCAACAGTAAAGGGGAAAAGCAAGACAGGAGAAAGAACATGGTCATCCCATAAGTAGCAGGGGCCTCCAAGAAATTAAGAAGAATTTTTTAAATAACCACCATATCCCTGTCTGCTTTAAACCAAACAACACACTGAGGCAGCAATTGGTACATCCGAAAGACCCAATACCTAAACACAAGAAAAGCGATATCATATACGCAGTGCAGTGCAGTGAAGAATGCTCTGATTTGTATGTGGGGGAGACCAAACAGCAACTGCATCAACGTATGGCCCAGCACAGAAGAGCCAATTCCTCGGGTCAGGACTCAGCCGTGTACCTGCATCTTAAGGATAAAGGACATACCTTTGAGGATTTATTGGCAAAGAAACATGACTGGTTCAAGAGAGGTGTCAAGTAGGCCATTTATGTGAAAATAAAGAAACCAAGCCTGAATAGAGGTGTGTGTGTGTGGAGGGGGGGGGGGGGGGTATTCCGACACCAACTATCTGCCATGTACAATGCTGTTTTGACACCTTACTCTGGGTATATCTGTTGTATTCAATTAGATCAACTGGACTTGAAATGTAGTTCTTGAAGACGTTTCGCTAATCATCCGACTGGCTTTCTCAATTCAGAATGACTTGTACAAGAATCTGTGGCAATTATGTACCCTGGAAAATCCCAATTAGCATATCACAGCCAGGTGTTAAGGGCGTGATTGGATAGTGGCTAAGAGGTGTTATAGGAACGCCCAGAGTAAGGTGTTAAAACAGCATTGTATATGGCAGACAGTTGGTGTCGAACCCCCCCACCTCTATTTAGGCTGGTTTCTTTATTTTCACATAAATGGCCTCCTTAACACCTCTCTGAACCAGTCACGTTCCTTCGCCAGTATGTTAACATTACAATCTTCAAAGGTATGTCCTTTATCCTTAAGATGTACACGGCTGAGTCCTGACCTGAGGAATTGGCTCTTCTGTGCTGGGCCATACGTTGATGCAGTTGCTGTTTGGTCTCCCCCACATACAAATCAGAGCATTCTTCACTGCACTGCACTGCATATATGATGTCGCTTTTCTTGTGTTTAGGTATTGGGTCTTTCGGATGTACCAATTGCTGCCTCAGTGTGTTGTTCGGTTTAAAGCAGACAGGGATACGATGTTTTTTGAAAATTCTTCTTAAAGAAATGAAACATCTCAGAGGAGCCCTTAAAACTTGTGGATATCCAGACTGGGCCTTTGTCAAAAGAAGTAGAAGGAAAGAAAAGAACACAAATACCAACAGTGAAGGGGAAAAGCAAGACAGGAGGAAGAACATGGTCATCCCATATGTAGCAGGGGTCTCCGAGAAATTAAGAAGAATTTTCAAAAAACATCGTATCCCTGTCTGCTTTAAACCGAACAACACACTGAGGCAGCAATTGGTACATCTGAAAGACATCCGAAAGACCCAATACCTAAACACAAGAAAAGCGACATCATATATGCAGTGTACCTGCATCTTAAGGATAAAGGACATACCTTTGAAGATTGTAATGTTAACATACTGGCGAAGGAACGTGACTGGTTCAAGAGAGGTGTTAAGGAGCCATTTATGTGAAAATAAAGAAACCAAGCCTAAATAGAGGTGGGGGGGTTCGACACCAACTGTCTGCCATGTACAATGCTGTTTTGACACCTTACTCTGGGCGTTCCTATAACACCTCTTAGCCACTATCCAATCACACCCTTAACACCTGGTTGTGATATGCTAATTGGGATTTTCCAGGGTACATAATTGCCACAGATTCTTGTACAAATCATTCTGAATTGAGAAAGCCAGTCGGATGACTAGCGAAACATCTTCAAGAACTACATTTCAAGTCCAGTTGATCTAATTGAATACAACAGATATACCATGACCTGGATGAATGAGAACCTTCCCAAGCTTACTCTGGGTAGATCCTATAACACCTCTTAGCCACTATGCTATCTACACCTTGCTTTCAGAAGTTTCCTAACACCTGGTCATATGCTAATTGGGATTTTCCAGGGTACTTATATTGCCAACAGATTCTTGTACAAGTCATTCTGAATTGAGAAAGCCAGTCGGATGACTAGCGAAACGCCCTCAAGACCTAAACTTTTAGTACAATTGATCTAACTGAATACAACAGAAATACCTGTTTAAATAATCTTTATCTTACTAGCAATGACCAGTTTATACAAAAGAGATATAGACCCTGGCACTGGCGTTAATTATAATCAATCTTTGTAATGAAGAAGGGGTGCTGCTGGACTGCAAAGACAAATACTGAAACACACGAGAAAGAAAGCTGCAGTACTAATTAGGGCACAACCTTAAATATCTAGGAAAGAACAGAGTCCAACATGAATATATATGTATGGTAAAAATAATAAATCTTTATTTTGCGTACAAATAGGATGTCAGAATAGGCAAGGAAAATATTCAACAGTGCACATAAATACCCCATTAAAAACATATCCTGTGTAGGACCAAAATGTATACATATAATATGAAATATAGGCTGGCTGATAAACCGGTATATCACACTCTCACTCATTCATACACCTAATGCCTGTATATAATAACTGTAACATTAATAGTATATATATCAAACAATGTATAGTAGACTAATGAATACAAAATAAAGGTAAATACCCCACTCTAGCTAACTACATAGTATTGACTGCATAATTTAGGTATAGAGACAGGAGAGAATCACTAGACCGGTGGCGTAACATAAAGCAAACACATAAAGTAAGGCACAATGGCACAGTAAGATACTCAGCCCTTCCAGCCCATCCTAGGTCATTGAAGAAACTCAGGAGCAATTAAACAAGCTGGACGCGTTTCGTCCGTCTCACAGGACTTTCTCAACAGCGTATATATCAATGACCAGTTTATGCCTTATTTTTATAATAATGAATATATTGATCTGTACAAATCTAACATTTTGTCAAGAACAGACATTATATAACCACTTTTAAGCGGATGAACACCAAAATTCTTCATTAGGATTTCAGGACAAGACAGTAAATGTGGTCATACACATTGGCAATACTAGCCAAATCCTATCAATCCCGTCAATATTGGCATGGTGAAAGGACAGACAACTGTCGAGCTACAAGCATCAGCATTGCAGTTGCTCGTTCCCGTCGGAATTTCCTTCAGCCAGTATTGTCTCCCTTTACTTTAAGTAGAGGGAGCCGATACGATTGGGGCCATTTATGGGCACATGGCTTGACTAGGTATGGGGGATCTGTCAGAAAACAAGGAATGTTGCAGGTTATTGGTATTGATACATAAAGTAGAGTTGATCCAGGGAAATTTCCGATTGCCACAGGAAGGAATTTTTTCCCCTTCATAATTCTGGTGGTTTTATTTTGCCGTTTCCCTGAATCAACCTTTAGGAAGGAAATGTGGGTATTGCTGAGTAGTGAAATCCTTTGGCTGGATATATAATTAGTTCCAGTTTTCCTGATGGCAGTGGTTCAGCTAAAAACCTGAGGTGTGGAATTTAAACCCAGACCTCCCCTGCTCATCAGGTCCTTGACTTGGGTGAACCAACATCTCCCTCCACCCTTTGAGCTTAAAATACCAAAAATAAATATTTCCCTTAATTCCTCATGACTATACCAAATGGGCCCCCATCTGTTGCTTCTGGAGTGAAGCATTTTTTTTAGGAGGGTAGGTGGGAAGTTGGGTTTCACCCCCTTGCCCGAGGCCCCAATGTGGTTGCACCCTCTTCCTGGGCCCCTATGTGGTTACACCCCTAGCCAGGGGCCTCTATGTGGTTGCCCCACCTGCTAAACTGTCATATATAAATATACATCAAATGCTACCCTCCAGTTGTTTAAACGGGGGAAACTTTTAATTTAAATCCGATTATATGAGAGGGTTTCTTTTTCTTTAACATTTGTGATTTGTGTTATTTTACTATTTAATTAAGTATTAAAGGGCATGTCCACCCTTAAAAAAAAATATTTAATTATTGCCCTATTCTGGCAGAGGAAATTGCCTTCTCCCTCTGTGCAGTTAATCAAGGCTGTCACTGCTGACATCACAGCCAATGATTTACTGCCATTTCCCCTACTGCCTCCTCTGCACATGCTCAAGTTCCTAAAAGCTCATTGAGCAGGGGGAAGAGGCAGCAACCTTTGGCAGAATGGGGGCAATGCTGAACATCAGATGTCTGGTTACAAATTCATATAATACAGTGCTAGAAATAGCAGATGGGTTTGGGGGCAAATAAGTGATCAGTTTTTTGTTTTAAGGGTAAACAATCCCTTTAAAATGCAGCAATGGTGGTATTTGCTATTTATTTGCCCCTTTTTCTCTCCCTTTTCCATCTCATACCTGCTATGTATAGGTTTTCATTTCAAGTTTAAAGTTGTTCGTGGAATGTCTAGAAATACCGACTACTACTCTATTTGTGTTTTATTTTCTGTGAATGGATGAGCAAGACAATGAGTGCCCTTTATCTATATGTCAAGCGGGTTATATCTTCAGCCAATAGCAACAGCTTTGGAATTTGAAGGTACTTGGATATTTCACAGTTCAACTACTCTGCTGCAAAGAGGATAATCTGCTTATTACTGGCTATAAATACACACATTTTTTCTGTTGTCCAGACAGCAGCATGACACACAGTTTCCCTAAGTAGATGTGCTACACATGTGCTGTGATTTACAATAATTCACCACAGACAAGGCCAGCACTACTTTTTCAGTCATCTTGGGCAGAAAGTTTACCTACTATGTTCTACTTCAGGCTGCCTTTGGCCCAGCAGGCCGGAGATACAATCTGCTTTGACCATTCATATTGTGGCATGTTCCTAACAGGGGTTAAGTGTTGTGCTATGATATAAAAGTCAAACCTCTAGAAAACAGAAGGATGTGGTCAATCATTTCCTCCTGCTGTACTTAGAACATACTGTAGGCAACAGCCAAGCATTACATACACACAGAATAGGTAATATATTACCAGGGGTGTTCCTAGGGGTTTTGACACCTGAAACAACTTTTGAATGCCGCCTATCGGTAGATGGGTGGCGGCACATGAAGCGGGTGTGGCTTCATCAGGGAACATAGGTGTGGCTTGTGGAGGTGGGTGTGGTGGGCTGACTAACACTGACTGGTGGACTGGTGCTGAATTGCAGTATTGTAGGAAAGAAGTTTTTTTAAACTGCCGCCTTTTTAAGTGTTCCGCAAGGGCGCGCCCTGAGCAAATGTTTCAGTTTGCTTCATGGTAGGGGCACCCCTGTATATTACACTGTTTGGCCTAGAAGAACCAATATATCATATTTTACTGGAGTACCTACAGTTACATACAGTATTTAGACTTTGGACTGTACTATCAGAGCACATTAGCTCAGTAAAGTCAACAGAACCCTGGGAGCACATTGAACTAGTGTCACTTATAGCCAATGATGACAATTGATTCTTTCCTTCTCACTGCTGTATAAAAATATATAAGTTTAGTCAGAAACCCCTGAATGGTCCACAAGGAAGTGATTCTGTCTGGATCTGTATCCTTATGCAGCCACCACATGAAGAGACAAGTCTGGATATCATTCAATTTGCAATGTGCCAGGTGCCTTCTGAAAACAGAAGCCAAGATCGTGACATAACATTCACCAAAGTGATTCTGGGGATATGGATCAATAACTTCATTAACTCATTTCATTGATTTGTAAACCAATAATAATAATAACAATAACAGGTTTTCTTTATTAGCCATTGTAAACTAGACCTTCTTGCATTTTGCTATCATACTTTAATGGTCGTGGCACACACCCATTCAAATGGCTGTGTTTACAGTAACTGCAAGTCAAGTATGAAACCTATTAACTCTATCACATCAACAAAAACATTCCAATAATCACAGGAAGCGAAACATTGACCTCCTCTCAGCAACGCAAGGGTAACTGACCCACCACCCCTTCTGTACCCTCTGTGAAATTCACCCACATTGCTGTCAGAAGCTCTCCCCTCCTAAGCCTCCCTGCTCTATCCTTATTTCCATGTCTTCTCAGTTTCTCTAGACAGATTTTTTTCACAGATTTACCAAGCTGCAGTAGACAAAGCGATTATTGATGAAGTCCTCTCTGCAGGGAGGCCCCATCGTATCATAACCTACTGCTAGAGCTCACAGAAATCTAGCACAATCAAGAATGGGAAGGCTGTTAAGGCTCTTGTATTAGTTCACATGACCAGGGAGACTATACTGAGCCTAAACAAGTTCTCACTTCACAACCATTGTGTCAGGAGCCCAGAAATGTACCCATTATAGGGCCCAGAAAAGTCTAATTGCAACCTAGCACATTATACAAAGATACAGTTCTAAACTAGTGGGTGTAATTTAGAAAGTGTGAAGCAGAACAGAGGGACACATGAATAAATAAAAGAAGATCAGTTAGTGTACTTTTAATATATACTGTCTGTATGTGTTTAGAGATAAGCATGGTTTATCTCACAAGTAATACTAACCCCTTGTTGTCCCCTTGCAGCTATACCCCCATAACTATGATGATCCCTGTTGCCCGTCAGGCAACAGGGATCATCATAAGTGGAACCACCTGTTTAATATGGCACAAGACAATATTTATTAGCAAAATTGCTATTAAAAAGGCAAACAATGACTACAGCCTGGCCTTGTATCTGCAGGATGATTCATTCGTAGCATATTTCAAAGGAACACTAATCCCTATGGCTACTTTAAAACTTTCCCTAGCTGTTACCTGACAGGCATCGCTAGAAAAACGCTACATGTAGTGGTTCTCTAGCGGCAAACATCGATTTTGCCATTCATGTGAAAGTAGCCTAACTTAACTCTTCTCCACCTAAAATTATAATTTTATGGGATGTAGGACTAAGTATTCCAACTTCCCATGCTGCTTTTATTCCAAATTAGCTTTGGAAGTTTTGGCACATGTACTTACGGCTCTCAATCTCCCTGTCTGACTTTGTTAGAAATATTCAGGGTTATTCAATAAAAGTTCTTATCGTTGAAAATAGTGCTAATTTTGCCCCAACCAATTAGATGTAAGCTTACAAATGTTAAATAATATCTGATTGGTTGGGGCAAAATTAGCACCATTTTAAACGATAAGAACTTTTATTGAATCTACCTATTTATTTCCTAATTTCCTTATGTGAGTTCCAACTTGTAACAGCAACATTTGTAACAGTATTTTCCTAATACATTCCTGAGCTGTCTATAAATCTGTACACACCATACAATAATTCGGTCCAACTGACCATCCTTTCAGTATTTTGGGCGGTCGGGCCGAATTATTGTATTGTTTCATTGTGGCGTCCGCAACCGGCCGACAACCTTTCACTCTTCCTAGTCAGACGAGCGTACTATCGGACAGGTCGGAAAATAACTGCTGATGGTGGGGTCCTCTATGGGACTGCATAATCGGTCATGGTTACTGTCGGACGTGTCTGCTTTTGCAATGACAGACAATCCTTCCTTCTGGCTGGCCGGTTGAAAGTCTCAAACAGTCGGTCAGGAGGAAGAATTGGCATGTGAGTACCAGCCTTTTGTCACATGTTAAAGGACAATTATACTTACCTTCCCCACTCCCCTCCTTTTCTTGCCAGCAGAAGTACCCAGGGTGAGGACCTTAACCACTGAGTTTCTACACAGTCTCTATCAGCTGTTGTACTTACCAATATATTCCCTTAGCGGTCCAGACTAGTTCCACCTCCATGATCTGTCCATGATCTTTCATTTTTTTCCATGTCAAGGTAACTCCAGTATGGATGGTCCTAATTTTATTCTGGGATAGCACCTCTCTACTTGCTTGCATTTTCTTGTCTTCCAGACCTCTGCATGGGATCAAACAGAGTTTTACAGCCCCTACATTGGATCTATTTGCTGTTGCATTATGGTACCTGTGCACACAGAATATTAGAGTGTACTTCAATGCTCTGTGACACAGAATGTTTCTGAGATGATAGACCTATCTGCTCAGAGGCATTTAGCACAGATCTACTGTTACTGATTCTGATACTGAACATTGACTGATGCCACCCTGAGCTGTCTCAAAACTGTACAATAGCCCTGATGTACAGAGCTGACAATAGGAAAAGACAGTGTATTTCTTCAGAGGTATTCTGCTAAGAAAAGCCTTTGTCTGCAGTATAAACTACTACAATACTTCGTTATTCTCTAAAAGCCCCATTATTCCATATACAGATGGTGAAATAGCCTCGTGTATGATCTGTACAAAAGCTCAGTTCCACTTACAGGACCAAGATAAATTGGAGATTTTTCTAAAGTAAAACCACTGGGCTGTGTAATACTGAGCTATTTATTGTTTCAGTTCAATACGTGTGTAATAGATTTTCCATTTCATTCCCCGGACAAAGACACAGTGGGATTTTTAAAGCCGATAAGGACTTTGCAGGGGGCCCTGAAAAATGATTTTATCTTTGCTGAAATTATACTTTGCGTTTTTATTTCATGTATTTAAGATTTTTTAACAGGGAATCCTATCACCTTAAGATAAAACAGCGTATTGGGTACATTGTGGAATAGGACTAAGCTGTAAGCCCCCACCTTGTGTGCTGGGCAGCCCCTCTATCAATCTTTCCTATTGATCCAAGTAATCAAGTTGCTAGACCAATCCGAAATTGCAGCCAAGTATTGTTATATAAAACCACTAAGAAAGGGGCCTGGGATTTAACAGAGCCTAACGTACAGAACAAAACATATCAAGACATTTTTATGGGAGAATTGGTGCAGTGCGTCCGAACAAGCAAGGAGATCCGTACAGAGCTTCTAACACAGGGGCGTAGCTACCAGAGGGACCCAGGAGCAAGGGGGACATCTTCTTAATTTGTATGTATGGATGTATTATTTTATTTATAAAGCGCCACTTGGGTATGCAGCGCTGCACATTATAAAATACAGAGTATGCAAACAAGGGGATAAGTGCAAGTCATTATACAGAGAGATAAAAATTAAATTAAATACAATGTTTTATACATCAGTTAAAAAAGCAGATATATAAATTATGTATAAAAGTGAAAAAAACCTCGACACATTAGGAATGAGATCCCTGCCCCGAAGAGCTTACATGGTCATGGGGAAAAGTTTTTTCACCATGACAAAAGCAGGCTCTCCCCAGAAAATGACTGTAGATGAACCAGGGAAGGGAAGGCTCGGTGATTTATTTGCCTTAATATTGATGGGATGTCAGAAATCATCACAGTGGATCACTCAGCCAATCCAACCAAACATTGAGTGATCCATCAGATCAGACCTTAATTTCCCCTTAAGGAGATGCAAACTTTAAGATGGGGTCAGTGGAAAATTTTCCACATGGCGCGATCTTCAATTTTTCTATCAATTTAGCTTTAGTGATTCCTAGACAAAGACATTTCTGTATAAAGTTAGTAAAGTTTTTAACTGCTGCAAGCCCTGCAGCCCTTCCTCACTCTGCTATTTTATTGGAAAGCTTGTCTAAAATGTTTTTTATATATAGTTAAGCACAGTGAGTGAGTCTGTGCTAGTAAAGGGGTAAAGGGGCGGAGAAGTGGGGTACATAAAAGATTTGCTGACTTTTAGCCATTACTCTGGAGTGTTGCTACATGCCTTCAATCCATTAGATGTTTTGCTCAGGCTCAGTATCCCCCCTTTTTTAACCACTCCCCTATCCATCTGACCTGACTTTCTGTGAAATGAAGCATGCTCAGTAATTACTATGAGGCAGCACTGGGAGAGGGAGTTTCCCACAAACTGTCAAAACTGTACACAGCCTACCAACTGTTACCATTCCAACTACAGCAAAACTGCTCACAGCAGAAATATTTATGATAATAAGGCACTTGATTGACAGCTGAAATGCTAGATAATGGTAAGTATAAAATGCAAGGGGGCCCCATTATAGTTTTGCAGGGCACAGAGATTTGCAATTTTCACCTGAAATCACATTCTCTCTTGTGGAACTGGATTTGCCCTGTATAATAGAAATAAAAGCCCCCAAGTCACCCAAGGCCCACGGGATGGTTCAATTCTCCAAACACAGGATAATTAACAAATAACACAAACACGGTGTAAAGAATAATACATAATATATAACCAGATAGATGCAAAAATGATTTCAATGTGTGTCTAAGTTGCTCCAAAACAGCTGTATATTAAAGGACAACTCCACCCTCATAAGAACATCTGTTAGAAATAGAAATATAAAATATGTTGATATATCACAGTTTGTCCGTTGAATTCATTACTGTATGCCTGCTATGCTTCTGGACGCCTCATGGAAACTGAGCAATTTAGAAACCTGTACTGAGCCTGGGCATGCTCAGAAGAGGTAGACAGGAGATTAACATTCAGTCATTGGCTGTGATGTCAACTGTCAAATCCATAACTGACAGTTACTAACTGGAAGAACCAGGAAGCAGAAAGAGGGGAAACAGGACATTGTGCAGGATTTCAGGTTAGACTTATATATTTCAGATTTCAAACTATTACCGTTTAGGGTTTTGGGGGGTGATTTACCTGTATGTAAGTTTTCATTTGGGGGCTGGACTTGCCCTTTAAACAATATAGCACAGGTTAATGCTATAACTTTAGGAAAATGTTCACAAAGTGGTGAAAATTAAATTACATGACTCAACACAGAGCACCCACTTGTAAATGTAAAGACAGAAGGGAAAAGCTCACTAACAAAACTTTAAATAGATGATAGGACAAATAAAATATCTTGTATGAGAAATACAAATAGGATAAAGAAATATCTCAAAAAATTATGCCAGGGGCTGGGTATTAAGAATGTGATCCCCATAGCCGCATTATCCGCATAGCGATGACACAAATAGTGATCTGTTCACAATCAAAGAGTCCGGACAGGATAGTGGCCCATGTTTTTAGTGTAACAAATGTTTTTAATGTAAACAATACAAGTTATTGCGTCGTTAATGCTTTGCAGAGAGCAGGGCAGATTAGGAGATAAGTACCAGCAGTAGACTGTGTGAAAATGCAACTTGGCATTCTGCATATATAACAACAGGAAATGGTTGTGGTAAATATGTATTTCCTATCTGTGTAATGTCTTGGAATCACCTCAGTGTCATTTTACTTAGGACAGCAGATGGAAAAGCTCTACCAATGTAATTCTTGATTTGCATGACAGCTATAGGCCAGAGAGAATGGACATTTGCCCAGCTGCAGAGAGTCAAATTCAAAATGTCATTGCAAAAAGCTAAGGGAAATAATTACTTGTTTTTGCGGTTCATTACTATTTTCTCTGCAATGGTAATGAACTACAATGTCAGGGCTATGCATTAACAGCCACAATTGCTGTTTAAAGGGTATTGCCCATTGATGGAAACTATAATTCTTTCCAACTATCACTATACCATTTTTTGTTGATCTGATTTTTCCGTCAATCAAATACATTATGTTGTAATCTCCTCTGGAGTACTGGAAAGGTGGATGGGGGTAACTGTCACAGGATGGGTGACAGTTGGGGAATTCACTCTCAGTGCTGGATGATAGCGATTACAGTGCATGCTCAGTTTAAAAAAGTCAGGTCAAAGGAAAGGAGGCGTCAAGTAAGAGAGGGAAGGGGACACTGAAACTGAGTAAACCAAGTACTGGATTGATGACATCATGTAATTGCTAATGTCATTTTTTTCAGTATACATACCATTTAAAGTTACACTAACCCATTTGTGGTGATATAACAAGGTTTAGGCTTAGAAACTAGAATACAATAAATTAGTCATAAATTATAGAATTATTATATAGAAATGTAAAGAGTAGAGGTGACATAAAATTAATTACCCAGAATCCCTAGGCCAAGAACATGAGTCATATGGGCATGTGATGTTCTTGTGTCAGAACTCTTAGTTTGTACTTGTATTATTGATATGATTACAAGGTGATGTTTATTAAATATCTCTGGTTATTGTATATGCCTGCAGACAAATAGCATAATGTTACACTTGCATTAGTCACAAAATATCTGACATATCAGACCATAATTTAATTAATTAACATGTCATTTTGAGTATAAAGCCTCAGGTCAGATTGAACTTTGTTGTTATTTAGCCATATTGAATGTAGGGAGTTATTTACAGGTTATATATATTGATATATTAGTGTACAATCCTTCTTTTCTTCTTTACTTACCTTACTATGACAACAATATGGGGGAACAATTGTGTATAGTTTTTTTCCACTTTGTTAATAAAACGAGCCTCACAATATTACATGAATAGCACAGATGGCCATGCAATGTTCACCGCAACACATTTTATTACTTGGATCAGTCACATAGATTAGAACATAAATTCGAATCCTTTGGGCTTTTAAATAGAGGACACTTGTATGGAGACCACAGATACTCTTTAAGACAATCACCTAGCAAGAGGTCAGGCAGAAAGGACCAGAGTCAAAGTCTTTGGCTATTAATAGTACCAAGGAAGGGTCAGCTCTGGAAACAAGGATGCTGGCGCAGGAGGGCTGGAAATTTAATTCTGGAGCAGGAGGGCTGGAAATTGGATTCTGGAGCAGGAGGGCTGGAAATTGATTTCTGGAGCAGGAGGGCTGGAAATTGATTTCTGGAGCAGGAGGGCCGGAAATTGGATTCTGGAGCAGGAGGGATGGAAATTGGATTCTGGAGCAGGAGGGCTGGAAATTGATTTCTGGAGCAGGAGGGCTGGAAATTGGGATTCTGTGAGGCAGGAGGGATGGAAATTGGATTCTGGAGCAGGAGGGCTGGAAATTGATTTCTGGAGCAGGAGGGCTGGAAATTGATTTCTGGAGCAGGAGGGATGGAAATTGGATTCTGGAGCAGGAGGGATGGAAATTGGATTGTGGCGAAGCTGTAATTCTATGAGGACAGACACTGACAGCTTCTTTTAGTGCTTAGTAATCATGCCGTGCACATTGGTGCAGTATAACCCAGTTGTACATTGTGAAGGACCACATTTTGAATAGAACAAAGCATGGTAGCAACAAAATTACATTATTAAAGAGATCACAAAGAGACGTCATATTTTGGGGATTATAAACACTTGTCAGCTCTTCTTTAAAATAATCCCATTGCTTTAATTGTGCTTCTACCCTGATTTTTTATGCTTTCCTAGTTAAGCTGTGACACCCAGATACACCACGCACACACCCATCTTTATAAAATTAATTAGCACAAATGATTTATTGACTCCACCACACCTGCCTCTCGAACACACTCACCAGAATTCATTGAGTATGAACCATATGCCGACTAAGTATCAAAGAAAAGAGAAAAAAACACTAACGCATTTCAGGGGCTTATACAATAAATAATGTAGAGAGGGATGATATATTGATAGATTCACACAGCTTGTAACAGTGAACCGAATACACTGCACACACGAAAGGAGAAAACTCCAGCGTGTAAGGAGATCTCTATCCTGCTGGCTGTGTACAAGGTGTGTGAGAGAGCTGGGCTGTGTTATGTTGCTAAGAGACATCCTATAGAACATTCCCTTCCCCTCGGGGTCATTGTGCCTGTAGATTCGTAGGAAACCATATTATCGCCTGTGAATCATCAGTTAAGTTTGGTTTACATTGTACCAGCCATGTATATAGGCAAGTTACAAGGCGTACTCTCTAAAAACAAATTAAAGGGCATCTACCCCACCCTCCAAAAAAAAAAATCACTCTGCCAGCGGGATTGTCCCTTTATCGGTAATGTGTGTCAATGCGTGACAACCGTATCTGGTGGCGTCGGCATTCAAACCAGTCATTACGAATGTTCCCATGTCATCTCCATGTACTAAAGTCTACAGACTTTACAGATTCCGTCTGTCATCTTTAAAAGATTGCAAATAAGGAACAAACACTTCTGGTAATTTACCATGTTTCCATGGAAGCTCTATGGAATGCTATGTCTTTAAAAAGTCTTCTACGGCATTTCACAAGCTAAATGCAAAACCAGAGGGCAACTACAGACCGGCATATCACTTAGAGGGGAGTTTTGAAGCCTGTTTTCTCCCTATCTTGTTTGATGTGTTAGTGACGTCTGTCCATAGGCGCGTCACACTGCAAAACCAGAGGCCTGCACTACACTAATGATGGCTCGATAAAGCCGAAGCCGGTCTGTAGTTGGCACTCTCGGGTTTTTGCATTTAGCTTGTGGAATGCCGTTTAAAGACATAGCTTTCCATAGAGCTTCCATGTAAACATGGTAAATTCCCAGAATACAGGGTTATTCAATAAAAGTTCTTATCGTTTAAAATGGTGCTAATTTTTGCCCCAACCAATCAGATCTTATTTAACATTTGAAAGCTAAAATTAACACCATTTTTAACGATAAGAACTTTTATTACATCTCCGTTTGTTCCTTATTTGCTTATCGCTTAGAGGGGAGTTTTGAAGCCTGTTTTCTCCCTATCTTATTTGATGTCTTTGAAAGATTGGAACAGCTTTAGCCATTTAGGTTGTCACCCTGGGTACTTTGCAGCTATGGAACGGGAAAGGTGAGTATAATTGTTTAATTAGTCTTGTAAATAAATTGTAGATTTGGTCAACTGCAGAAACCCATAGCAACTAATTGGCTATTACCTATGAACATCTAACTTGGATTAAGCCAATCAAAACATCTCCTGATTAATTGCTATGGGTAACAGAACTTAAGCGATAAAGCCCCGATACTGTCGGATCAGATGGTATCGGGGCTTTATCGTTATGTGTGTACCTTCGTTTCCCAAACGAGCGTGCGGCCGCCGAACGATCAGGTCGGCCAAACGCTCGTTCGGGAAAGACCGAAAACTTCCATCAGCCGTCTAGCGTGGCTGATGTAAACACACAGTCCTGAGCGTTCTCCGTATGATGTTCATAGGGAGAACGCTCGGCATTGTGTGTATTCCGATCTTTGAAAGATGACAGACAGGTTCTTGCAGATCCTGTCTGTCATCTTTCAGAAATCTGTACTGTGTGTACCCAGCTTAAGGCAATCTGCCTTCCACCCAGTAAATAAAACCCATTCAGGGAGATTCAATAATAGTTCTTATCGTTAAAAATGGTGCTAATTTTGCCCCAACCTATCAGATGTTAGCTTTCAAATGTCAAATAATATCTGATTGGTTGGGGCAAAATTAGCACCATTTTTAACGATAAGAACTTTTATTGAATCTCCCTGATTTATCTTTACTAAATGGTCCACTTTGGTTTCCAACCCACCACCTTCTAATCACCCAGCATAAGATCAGTGACTAATCATTGTTCAGTTATATAAAATAAATACAAATTTATTGACAAATTGCACCTAGAAATTATATCGAAACCTAAATAAAAAGTCCAAACTTCTGCTCCTGCAATTAATCTGCAGCATCCAATAAGACGTCATCAAACTGCAGTAACCCAAATCAATGGCATGGGCAAACTGTTGCATTTGTTATTGCATCAGCTCCTATAGAGACAAATTGCAAATTAACAGGTGTTAGATACATTGCAAAATACATCACTCTAAGCACAGAGATGGAGTTAGCGTGTCTACATGTATGTTTCTTGGTGCATTGTCTTCGTTTTTTCTTGGCACCTCAAGCATGTGTTGTAATGAGCAGATTATCTCTTGTGCTGTAACCCATAACTTTGATTGGTCATGTACCTTTGGAATAATGAAAACCTGTACAAGAGAGGTTATTGGGGGTTAATGAACTTGGACAAATGTGCACCATGTTACTACGTCGGAGGATATAATGGTATAGCGGTTACCATGGCGCCCATACTGCACTGGTTTTTTTAATTAATTTCTGACAATGGCACTATCAGCATGAAGCTTGTATATTTCCTCACTGATCAAAAATAGGCTGGTAGGTTAATTGGTTTCTGATGAAACGTATCATAGCCGGTGTATCTACAAAGGGGAAATTAAACAGTAAGCATCATTGGTAAAAAGAAATGTGCTGGTGCAATATAAATGAAGGATAATGAATATACTATCGTATGGTGAAAGATTAGAGGTGAACAGAAGGGAATGGGCAGCATAGTGGCCCTAATAGTTTGGGTTTAAATCTAATGTCAACTACTCACACCCAAAACTCAAAATCCAATTGAATCTGTCAGAAGTGATGCACCCCGCTTTCTAAATGAACCAGGGGGCATTTTATTACGGGTTATGGTAAAAGTAGTAGATGACAACCGCAATAGTATTGTATAGACAATTTATATAGTCGCGGTATCTGTATTCTGCGTTACTGTGCCTTTCTACGGATGTTATTTTACATAACTTTACAATCGTGATCATAACTTTACAACCGTGATCATAACTTTACAACCGTGATCATACCTCTTAGCCACTATGCTATCTACACCTTGCTTTCAGAAGTTTCAACACCTGGTCATATGCTAATTGGGATTTTCCAGGGTACTTATTATGACAAGATTCTTGTACAAGTCATTCTGAATTGAGAAAGCCAGTCGGATGACTAGCGAAACGCCCTCAAGACCTAAACTTTTAGTACAATTGATCTACTGAATAAACAGAAATACCTGTTTAAAAAATCTTATCTTACTAGCAATGACCAGTTTATAACAAAAGAGATATAGAACCTGGCACTGGCGTTAATATAATCAATCTTTGTAATGAAGAAGGGGTGCTGTGGACTGCAAAGACAAATACTGAACACACGAGAAAGAAGCTGCAGTACTAATTAGGGCCACAACCTTAAATATCTAGGAAAGAACAGAGTCCAACATGAATATATATGTATGGTAAAAATAATAATCTTTATTTTGCGTACAAATAGGATGTCAGAATAGGCAAGGAATATTCAACAGTGCACATAAATACCCCATTAAAAAACTATCCTGTGTAGGACCAAAATGTATACACATAATATGAAATATAGGCTGGCTGATAAACCGGTATATCACACTCTCACTCATTCATACACTAATGCCTGTAATAATAACTGTAACATAAATGTATATATATCAAACAATGTATAGTAGACTAATGAATACAAAATAAAGGTAAATACCCCACTCTAGCTAACTACATAGTATTGACTGCATAATTTAGGTATAGAGAAGGAGAGAATCACTAGACCGGTGGCGTAACATAAAGCAAACACATAAAGTAAGGCACAATGGCACAGGAAGATACTCAGCCCTTCCAGCCCATCCTAGGTCATTGAAGAACTCAGGAGGCAATTAACAAGCTGGACGCGTTTCGTCCGTCTCACAGGACTTTTCAACAGCGTATATATCAAGACCAGTTTATGCCTTATTTTTATAATAATGAATATATTGATCTGTACAAATCTAACATTTTGTCAGAACAGACATTATATAACCACTTTAAGCGGAATGAACACCAAAATTCTTCATTAGGATTTCAGGACAAGACAGAAATGTGGTCATACACATTGGCAATACTAGCCAATCCTATCAATCCCGTCAATATTGGCATGGTGAAAGGACAGACAACTGTCGAGCTACAAGCATCAGCATTGCAGTTGCTCGTTTCCGTCGGAATTTCCTCAGCCAGTATTGTCTCCCTTTACTTTAAGTAGAGGAGCCGATACGATTGGGGCCATTTATGGGCACATGGCTTGACTAGGTATGGGGATCTGTCAGAAAACAAGGAATGTTGCAGGTATTGGTATTGATACATAAAGTAGAGTTGATCCAGGGAAATTTCCGATTGCCACAGGAAGGAATTTTTCCCCTTCATAATTCTGGTGGTTTTATTTGCCGTTTCCCTGAATCAACCTTTAGGAAGGAAATGTGGTATTGCTGAGTAGTGAAATCCTTGGCTGGATATATAATTAGTTCCAGTTTTCTGATGGCAGTGGGTTCAGCTAAAAACCTGAGGTGTGGAATTTAAACCCAGACCTCCCTGCTCATCAGGTCCTTGACTTGGGTGAACCAACATCTCCCTCCACCCTTTGAGCTTAAAATACCAAAAATAAATATTTCCCTTATCCTCATGACTATACCAAATGGGCCCCCATCTGTTGCTTCTGGAGTGAAGCATTTTTTTTAGGAGGGTAGGTGGGAAGTTGGGTTTCACCCCCTTGCCCGAGGCCCCAAGTGGGTTGACCCTCTTCCTGGGCCCCTATGTGGTTACACCCCTAGCCAGGGGCCTCTATGTGGTTGCCCCACCTGCTAAACTGTCATATATAAATATACATCAAATGCTAACCTCCAGTTGTTTAAAACGGGGAAACTTTTAATTTAAATCCGATTATATGAGAGGGTTTCTTTTTCTTAACATTTGTGATTTGTGTATTTTACTATTTAATTAAGTATTAAAGGGCATGTCCACCCTTAAAAAAATATTAATTATTGCCCTATTGGCAGAGGAAATTGCCTTCTCCCTCTGTGCTTAATCAAGGCTGTCACTGCTGACATCACAGCCAATGATTTAAGCATTCCCCTACTGCCTCCTCCCTGCACATGCTCAAGTTCCTAAAATGCTCATGAGCAGGGGGAAGAGGCAGCAACCTTTGGCAGAATGGGGGCAATGCTGAACATCAGATGTCTGGTTACAAATTCATATAATACAGTGCTAGAAATAGCAGATGGGTTGGGGCAAATAGTGATCAGTTTTTGTTTTAAGGGTAAACAATCCCTTAAATGCAGCAATGGTGTATTTGCTATTTATTTGCCCCTTTTCTCTCCCTTTTCCATCTCATACCTGCTATGTATAGGTTTTCATTTCAAGTTTAAAGTTGTTGTGAATGTCTAGAAATACCGACTACTACTCTATTTGTGTTTTATTTTCTGTGATGGATGAGCAAGACAATGAGTGCCCTTTATCTATAGTCAAGCGGGTTATACTTAGCCAATAGCAACAGTTTGGAATTTGAAGGTACTTGGATATTTCACAGTGTCAAACTATCTGCTGCAAAGAGGATAATCTGCTTATTACTGGCTATAAATACACACATTTTTTCTGTTGTCCAGACAGCAGCATGACACACAGTTTCCCTAAGTAGATGTGCTACACATGTGCTGTGATTTACAAAATTCACCACAGACAAGGCCAGCACTACTTTTTCAGTCATCTTGGGCAGAAAAGTTTACCTACTATGTTCTACTTCAGGCTGCCTTTGGCCCAGCAGGCCGGAGATACAATCTGCTTTGACCATTCATTTGTGGCATGTTCCTAACAGGGGTTAAGTGTTGTGCTATGATATAAAGTCAAACCTCTAGAAAACAGAAGGATGTGGTCAATCATTTCCTCCTGCTGTACTTAGAACATACTGTAGGCAACAGCCAAGCATTACATACACACAGAATAGGTAATATATTACCAGGGGTGTTCCTAGGGGTTTTGACACCTGAAACAACTTTTGAATGCCGCCATCGGTAGATGGGTGGCGGCACATGAAGCGGGTGTGGCTTCATCAGGGAACAAGGTGTGGCTTGTGGAGGTGGGGTGTGGTGGGCTGACTAACACTGACTGGTGGACTGGTGCTGAATGCAGTATTGTAGGAAGAAGTTTTTTTAAACTGCCGCCTTTTTAGGGTTCCGCAAGGGCGCGCCCTGAGCAATGTTTCAGTTTGCTTCAGGTGAGGGGCACCCCTGTATATTACACTGTTTGGCCTAGAAGAACCAATATATCATATTTTACTGGAGTACCTACAGTTACAACAGTATTTAGACTTTGGACTGTACTATCAGAGCACATTAGCTCAGTAAAGTCAACAGAACCCTGGGAGCACATTGAACTAGTGTCACTTATAGCCAATGATGACAATTGATTCTTTCCTTCTCACTGTGTATAAAAAAATAATAAGTTTAGTCAGAAACCCCTGAATGGTCCAAGGAAGTGATTCTGTTGGATCTGTATCCTTATGCAGCCAACACATGAAGAGACAAGTTGGATATCATCAATTTGCAATGTGCCAGGTGCCTTCTGAAAACAGAAGCCAAGATCGTGACATAACATTCACCAAAGTGATTCTGGGGATATGGATCAATAACTTCATTAACTCATTTCATGATTTGTAAACCAATAATAATAATAACATAACAGGTTTTCTTTATTAGCCATTGTAAACAGACCTTCTTGCATTTTATACTACTTTAATGGTCGTGGCACACACCCATTCAAAGGCTGTGTTTACAGTAACTGCAAGTCAAGTATGAACCTATTAACTCATCACAATCACAAAAACATTCCAATAATCACAGGAGCGAAACATTGACCTCCTCACGCAACGCAAGGGTAACTGACCCACCACCCCTTCTGTACCCTCTGTGAAATTCACCCACCTTGCTGTCAGAAGCTCTCCCCTCCTAAGCCTCCCTGCTCATCCTTATTTCCATGTCTTCTCAGTTCTCTAGACAGATTTTTTTCACAGATTTACCAAGCTGCAGTAGACAAAGCGATTTATGATGAAGTCCTCTCTGCAGGGAGGCCCCATCGTATCATAACCTAATGCTAGAGCTCACGAAATCTAGCACAATCAAGAATGGGAGGCTGTTAAGGCTCTTGTATTAGTTCACATGACCAGGGAGACTATACTGAGCCTAAACAAGTTTCTCATCACAACCATTGTGTCAGGAGCCCAGAAATGTACCCATATAGGGCCCAGAAAAGTCTAATTGCAAACGCACATTATACAAAGATACAGTTCTAAAAGTGGGTGTAATTTAGAAAGTGTGAAGCAGAACAGAGGGACCAATGAATAAATAAAAGAAGATCAGTTAGTGTACTTTTAATTATACTGTCTGTATGTTTTAGAGATAAGCAGGTTTATCTCACAAGTAATACTAAACCCTGTTGTCCCTTGCAGCTATACCCCCATAACTATGATGATCCCTGTTGCCCGTCAGGCAACAGGGATCATCATAAGTGGAACCACTGTTTAATATGGCCACAAGACAATATTTATTAGCAAAATTGCATAAAAAAGGCAAACAATGACACCGCCTGGCCTTGTATCTGCAGGATGATTCATTCGTAGCATATTTCAAAGGAACACTAATCCCTATGGCTACTTTAAAAACTTTCCCTAGCTGTTACCTGACAGGCATCGCTAGAAAAACGCTACATGTAGTGGTTCTCTAGCGGCAAACATCGATTTTGCCATTCATGTGAAAGTAGCCTAACTAACTTTCTCACCTAAAATTATAATTTTATGGATGTAGGACTAAGTATTCCAACTTCCCATGCTGCTTTATTCCAAATTAGCTTTGGAAGTTTTGGCACATGTACTTACGGCTCTCAATCTCCCTGTCTGACTTTGTTAGAAATTTCAGGGTTATTCAATAAAAGTCTATCGTTGAAAATAGTGCTTATTTTGCCCCAACCAATAGATGTAAGCTTACAAATGTTAAATAATATCTGATTGGTTGGGGCAAAATTAGCACCATTTAAACGATAAGAACTTTTATTGAATACCTATTTATTTCCAATTTCCTTATGTGAGTTCCAACTGTAACAGCAACATTTGTAACAGTATTTTTAATACATTCCTGAGCTGTCTATAAATCTGTACACACCATACAATAATTCGGTCCAACTGACCATCCTTTCAGTATTTGGGCGGTCGGGCCGAATTATGATATGTTTGTTCATTGTGGCGTCCGCAACCGGCCGACAACCTTTCATCTTCCTAGTCAGACGAGCGTACTATCGGACAGGTCGGAAAAATAACTGCTGATGGTGGGGTCTCTATGGGACTGCATAATCGGTCATGGTTACTGTCGGACGTGTCTGCTTTTGCAATGACAGACAATCCTTCCTTTGGCTGGCCGGTTGAAAGTCTCAAACAGTCGGTAGGAGGAAGAATTGGCATGTGAGTACCAGCTTTTGTCACATGTTAAAGGACAATATACTTACCTTCCCCACTCCCCTCCTTTTCTTGCCAGCAGAAGTACCCAGGGTGAGGACCTTAACCACTGAGTTTCTACAACGTCTCATCAGCTGTTGTACTTACCAATATATCCTTAGCGGTCCAGAATAGTTCCACCTCCATGATCGTCCATGATCTTTCATTTTCCATGTCAAGGTTAACTCCAGTATGGATGGTCCTATTTTATTCTGGGATAGCACCTCTCTACTTGCTTGCATTTTCTGTCTTCCAGACCTCTGCATGGGATCAAACAGAGTTTTACAGCCCCTACATTGGATCTATTTGCTGTTGCATTATGGTACCTGTGCACACAGAATATTAGAGTGTACTTCAATGCTCTGTGACACAGAATGTTTCTGAGATGATAGACTATCTGCTCAGAGGCATTAGCACAAGATCTACTGTTAGATTCTGAACTGAACATTGATGATGCCACCCTGAGCTGTCTCAAAACTGTACAATAGCTGATGTACAGAGCTGACAATAGGAAAAGACAGTGTATTTTTCAGAGGTATTCTGCTAAGAAAAGCCTTTGTCTGCAGTAATAACTACTACAATACTTCGTTATTCTCTAAAAGCCCCATTATTCCATATACAGATGGTGAAATAGCCTCGTGTATGATCTGTACAAAGCTCAGTTCCACTTACAGGACCAAGATAAAGGAGATTTTTCTAAAGTAAACACCTGGGCTGTGTAATACTGAGCTATTTATTGTTTCAGTTCAATACGTGTGTAATAGATTTCCATTTCATTCCCCGGACAAAGACACAGTGGGATTTTTAAAGCGATAAGGACTTTGCAGGGGGCCCTGAAAAATTGTTATCTTTGCTGAAATTATACTTTGCGTTTTTATTTCATGTATTTAAGATTTTTTAACAGGGAATCCTATCACCTAAGATAAAACAGCGTATTGGGTACATTGTGGAATAGGACTAAGCTGTAAGCCCCCACCTGTGTGCTGGGCAGCCCCTCATCAATCTTTCCTATTGATCCAAGTAATCAAGTTGCTAGACCATCCGAAATTGCAGCCAGTATTGTTATATAAAACCACTAAGAAAGGGGCCTGGGATTTAACAGAGCCTAACGTACAGAACAAAAAACTATCAAGACATTTTTATGGGAGAATTGGTGCAGTGCGTCCGAACAAGCAAGGAGATCCGTACAGAGCTTCTAACACAGGGGCGTAGCTACCAGAGGGACCCAGGAGCAAGGGGGACATCTTCTTAATTGTTATGTATGGATGTATTATTTTATTTATAAAGCGCCACTTGGGTATGCGCGCTGCACATATAAAATACAGAGTATGCAAACAAGGGATAAGTGCAAGTCAATACAGAGAGATAAAATTAAATAAATACAATGTTTTATACATCAGTTAAAAAGCAGATATAAATTATGTATAAAAGTGAAAAAAACCTCGACACATTAGGAATGAGATCCTGCCCCGAAGAGCTTACATGGTCATGGGGAAAAGTTTTTTCACCATGACAAAAGCAGGCTCTCCCCAGAAAATGACTGTAGATGAACCAGGGAAGGGAAGGCTGGTGATTATTTGCCTTAATATTGATGGATGTCAGAAATCATCACAGTGGATCACTCAGCCAATCCAACCAAACATTGAGTGATCCATCAGATCAGACCTTAATTTCCCCTTAAGGAGATGAAACTTTAAGATGGGGTCAGTGGAAAATTTTCCAATGGCGCGATCTTCAATTTTTCTATCAATTTAGCTTTAGTGATTCCTAGACAAAGACATTTCTGTATAAAGTTAGTAAAGTTTTTAACTGCTGCAAGCCCTGCAGCCCTTCTCACTCTGCTTTTATTGGAAAGCTTGTCTAAAATGTTTTTTATATATAGTTAAGCACAGTGAGTGAGTCTGGCTAGTAAAGGGGTAAAGGGGCGGAGAAGTGGGGGACATAAAAGATTTGCTGACTTTTAGCCATTACTCTGGAGTGTTGCTACATGCCTTCAACCATTAGATGTTTTGCTCAGGCTCAGTATCCCCCCTTTTTTAACCACTCCCCTATCCTCTGACCTGACTTTCTGTGAAATGAAGCATGCTAGTAATTACTATGAGGCAGCACTGGGAGAGGGAGTTTCCCAAAACTGTCAAAACTGTACACAGCCTACAACTGTTACCATTCCACTACAGCAAAACTGCTCACAGCGAAATATTTATGATAATAAGGCACTTGATTGACAGCTGAAATGCTAGATAATGGTAGTATAAAATGCAAGGGGGCCCCATTATAGTTTTGCAGGGCACAGAGATTTGCAATTTTCACCTGAAATCACATTCTCTCTTGTGGAACTGGATTTGCCCTGTATATAGAAAAAAAAGCCCCCAAGTCACCCAAGCCACGGGATGGTTCAATTCTCCAAACACAGGATAATTAACAAATAACACAAACACGGTGTAAAGAATAATACAAATATAAACCAGATAGATGCAAAAATGATTTCAATGGTGTGTCTAAGTTGTCAAAACAGTGTATATTAAAGGACAACTCCACCCTCATAAGAACATCTGTTAGAAATAGAAATATAAAATATGTTGATATATCACAGTTTGTCCGTTGAATTCATTACTGTATGCCTGCTATGCTTCTGGACGCCTCATGGAAACTGAGCAATTTAGAAACCTGTACTGAGCCGGCACTGCCAGAAGAGGTAGACAGGAGATTAACATTCAGTCATTGGCTGTGATGTCAACTGTCAATCCATAACTGACAGTTACTAACTGGAAGAACCAGGAAGCAGAAAGAGGGGAAACAGGACATTGTGCAGGATTTCAGGTTAGACTTATATATTTCAGATTTCAAACTATTACCGTTTAGGGTTTTGGGGGGTGATTTACCTGTAGTAAGTTTTCATTTGGGGGCTGGACTTGCCCTTTAAAAAAATAGCACAGGTTAATGCTAAACTTTAGGAAAATGTTCACAAAGTGGTGAAAATTAAATTACATGACTCAACACAGAGCACCCACTTGTAAATGTAAAGACAGAAGGGAAAAGCTCACTAACAAAACTTTAAATAGATGATAGGACAAATAAAATATCTTGTATGAGAAATACAAATAGGATAAAGAAATATCTCAAAAAATTATGCCAGGGGCTGGGTATTAAGAATGTGATCCCCATAGCCGCATTATCCGCATAGCGATGACACAAATAGTGATCTGTTCACAATCAAAGAGTCCGGACAGGTATGTGGCCCATGTTTTAGTGTAACAAATGTTTTTAATGTAAACAATACAAGTTATTGCGTCGTTAATGCTTTGCAGAGAGCAGGGCAGATTAGGAGATAAGTACCAGCAGTAGACGTGTGTGAAAATGCAACTTGGCATTCGCATATATAACAACGGAAATGGTTGTGGTAAATATGTATCCTATCTGTGTAATGTCTTGGAATCACCTCAGTGTCATTACTTAGGACAGCAGATGGAAAAGCTCTACCAATGTAATCTTGATTTGCATGACAGCTATGGCCAGAGAGAAGGACATTTGCCCAGCTGCAGAGAGTCAAATTCAAAATGTCATTGCAAAAAGCTAAGGGAAATAATTACTTGTTTTTGCGGTTCATTACTATTTTCTCTGCAATGGTAATGAACTACAATGTCAGGCTATGCATTAACAGCCACAATTGCTGTTTAAAGGGTATTGCCCATTGATGGAAACTATAATTCTTTCCAACTATCACAACCATTTTTTGTTGATCTGATTTTTCCGTCAATCAAATACATTATGTTGTAATCTCCTCTGGAGTACGGAAAGGTGGATGGGGGTAACTGTCACAGGATGGGTGAGTTGGGGAATTCACTCTCAGTGCTGGATGATAGCGATTACAGTGCATGCTCAGTTTAAAAAAGTCGGTCAAAGGAAAGGAGGCGTCAAGAAGAAGAGAGGAAGGGGACACTGAAACTGAGTAAACCAGTACTGGATTGATGACATCATGTAATTGCTAATGTCATTTTTTTCAGTATACATACCATTTAAAGTTACACTAAACCATTTGTGGTGATATAACAAGGTTTAGGCTTAGAAACTAGAATACAATAAATTAGTCATAAATTATAGAATTATATATAGAAATGTAAAGAGTAGAGGTGACATAAAATTAATTACCCAGAATCCCTAGGCCAGAAACATGAGTCATATGGGCATGTGATGTTCTTGTGTCAGAACTCTTAGTTTGTACTTGTATTATTGATATGATTAACGGTGATGTTTATAAATATCTCTGGTTATTGTATATGCCTGCAGACAAATAGCATAAGTTACACTTGCATTAGTCACAAATATCTGACATATCAGACCATAATTAATAATTAACATGTCATTTGAGTATAAAGCCTCAGGTCAGATTGAACTTTGTTGTTATTTAGCCATATTGAATGTAGGGAGTTATTTACAGGTTATATATATTGATATATTAGTGTACAATCCTTCTTCTTCTTTTTACCTTACTATGACAACAATATGGGGAACAATTGTGTATAGTTTTTTTCCACTTTGTTAATAAAACGAGCCTCACAATATTACTGAATAGCACAGATGGCCATGCAATGTTCACCGCAACACATTTTATTACTTGGATCAGTCACATAGATTAGAACATAAATTCAGATCCTTTGGGCTTTTAAATAGAGGACACTTGTATGGAGACCACAGATACTCTTTAAGAACATCACCTAGCAAGAGGTCAGGCAGAAAGGAACAGAGTCAAAGTCTTTGGCTATAATAGTACCAAGGAAGGGTCAGCTCTGGAAACAAGGATGCTGGCGCAGGAGGGCTGGAAATTTAATTCTGGAGCAGGAGGGCTGGAAATTGGATTCTGGAGCAGGAGGGCTGGAAATGATTTCTGGAGCGGAGGGCTGGAAATTGATTTCTGGAGCAGGAGGGCTGGAAATTGGATTCTGGAGCAGGAGGGATGGAAATTGGATTCTGGAGCAGGAGGGCTGGAAATTATATTCTGGAGCAGGAGGGCTGGAATTGATTCTGGAGCAGGAGGGCCGGAAATTGGATTCTGGAGCAGGAGGGATGGAAATTGGATTCTGGAGCAGGAGGGCTGGAAATTGATTTCTGGAGCAGGAGGGCTGGAAATTGGATTCTGGAGCAGGAGGGATGGAAATTGGATTCTGGAGCAGGAGGGCTGGAAATTGATTTCTGGAGCAGGAGGGCTGGAAATTGATTTCTGGAGCAGGAGGGATGGAAATTGGATTCTGGAGCAGGGAGGGTGAAATTGGATTGTGGCGAAGCTGTAATTCTATGAGGACAGACACTGACAGCTTCTTTTAGTGCTTAGTAATCATCCGTGCACATTGGTGCAGTATAACCCAGTTGTACATTGTGAAGGACCACATTTTGAATAGACAAAGCATGGTAGCAACAAAATTACATTTTAAAGAGATCACAAAGAGACGTCATATTTTGGGGATTAAAACACTTGTCAGCTCTTTTAAAATAATCCCATTGCTTATTGTGCTTCTACCCTGATTTTTTATGCTTTCCTAGTTAAGCTGTGACACCCAGATACACCACGCACACACCCATCTTTATAAAATTAATTAGCACAAATGATTTATTGACTCCACCACACCTGCCTCTCGAACACCACTCACCAGAATTCATTGAGTATGAAACATATGCCGACTAAGTATCAAAGAAAGAGAAAAAAACACTAACGCATTTCAGGGGCTTATACAATAAATAATGTAGAGAGGGATGATATATTGATAGATTCACACAGTTGTAACAGTGAACCGAATACACGCACACACGAAAGGAGAAAACTCCAGCGTGTAAGGAGATCTCTATCCTGCTGGCTGTGTACAAGGTGTGTGAGAGAGCTGGGCTGTGTTATGTTGCTAAAGACATCCTATAGAACATTCCCTTCCCCTCGGGGTCATTGTGCCTGTAGATTCGTAGGAAACACTATTATCGCCTGTGAATCATCAGTTAAGTTTGGTTTACATTGTACCAGCCATGTATTAGGCAAGTACAAGGCGTACCTTAAAAACAAATTAAAGGGCATCTACCCCACCCTCCAAAAAAAAAAATCACTCTGCCAGCGGGATGTCCCTTTATCGGTAATGTGTGTCAATGCGTGACAACCGTATCTGGTGGCGTCGGCATTCAAACCAGTCATTACGAATGTTCCCATGTCATCTCCATGTACTAAAGTCTACAGACTTTACAGATTCCGTCTGTCATCTTTAAAAGATTGCAAATAAGGAACAAAAACTCTGGTAATTTACCATGTTTCCATGGAAGCTCTATGGATGCTATGTCTTTAAAAAGTTTCTACGGCATTTCACAAGCTAAATGCAAACCAGAGGGCAACTACAGACCGGCATATCACTTAGAGGGGAGTTTTGAAGCCTGTTTCTCCATCTTTTGATGTGGTAGTGAGTCTGTCCATAGGCGCGTCACACTGCAAAACCAGGCCTGCACTACACTAATGATGGCTCGATAAAGCCGAAGCCGGTCTGTAGTTGGCACTCTCGGGTTTTTGCATTTAGCTTGTGGAATGCCGTTTAAAGACATAGCTTTCCAAGAGCTTCCATGTAACATGGTAAATTCCCAGAATACAGGGTTATTCAATAAAAGTTCTTATCGTAAAATGGTGCTAATTTTTGCCCAACCCAATCAGATCTTATTTAACATTTGAAAGCTAAAATTAACACCATTTTTAACGATAAGAACTTTATTACATCTCCGTTTGTTCCTATTTGCTTACGTAGAGGGGAGTTTTGAAGCCTGTTTTCTCCCTACTTATTTGATGTTTTGAAAGATTGGAACAGCTTTAGCCATTTAGGTTGTCACCCTGGGTATTTGCAGCTATGGAACGGGAAAGGTGAGTATAATTGTTAATTAGTCTTGTAAATAAATTGTAGATTTGGTCAACTGCAGAAACCCATAGAAACATTGGCTATTACCTATGAACATCTAATTGGATTAAGCCAATCAAAACATCTCCTGATTAATGCTATGGGTAACAGAACTTAAGCGATAAAGCCCCGATACTGTCGGATCAGATGGTATCGGGGCTTTATCGTTATGTGTGTACCTTCGTTTCCCAAACGAGCGTGCGGCGCCGCCGAACGATAGGTCGGCCAAACGCTCGTTCGGGAAAGACCGAAAACTTCCATCAGCCGTCTAGCGTGGCTGAGTTAAACACACAGTCCTGAGCGTTCTCCGTATGATGTTCATGGGAGAACGTCGGCATTGTGTGTATTCCGATCTTTGAAAGATGACAGACAGGTTCTTGCAGATCCTGTCTGTCATCTTTCAGAAATCTGTACTGTGTGTACCCAGCTTAAGGCAATCTGCCTTCCACCCAGTAAATAAAACCCATTCAGGGAGATCAATAATAGTTCTATCGTTAAAAATGGTGCTAATTTTGCCCCAACCTATCAGATGTTAGCTTTCAAATGTCAAATAATATCTGATTGGTTGGGGCAAAATTGCACCATTTTTAACGATAAGAACTTTATTGAATCTCCCTGATTATCTTACTAAAGGGTCCACTTTGGTTTCCAACCCACCACTTCTAATCACCCAGCATAAGATCAGTGACTAATCATTGTTCAGTTATATAAAATAAATACAAATTTATTGACAAATTGCACCTAGAAATTATATCGAAACCTAATAAAAAGTCCAAACTTCTGCTCCTGCAATTAATCTGCAGCATCCAATAAGACGTCATCAAACTGCAGTAACCCAAATCAATGGCATGGGCAAACTGTTGCATTTGTTATTGCATCAGTCCTATAGAGACAAATTGCAAATAACAGGTGTTAGATACATTGCAAAAACATCACTCTAAGCACAGAGATGGAGTTAGGTGTCACATGTATGTTTCTTGGTGCATGTCTTCGTTTTTTCTGCACCTCAAGCATGTGTTGTAATGAGCAGGTTATCTTGTGCTGTAACCCAAACTTTGATTGGTCATGTACCTTTGGAATAATGAAAACCTGTACAAGAGAGGTTATTGGGGGTTAAGAACTTGGACAAATGTGCACCATGTTACTACGTCGGAGGATATAATGGTATAGCGGTTACCATGGCGCCCATACTGACTGGTTTTTTTAATTAATTTCTGACAATGGCACTATCAGCATAAGCTTGTATATTCCTCACTGATCAAAAATAGGCTGGTAGGTTAATTGGTTTCTGATGAAACGTATCATAGCCGGTGTATCTACAAAGGGGAAATTAAACAGTAAGCATCATTGGTAAAAAGAAATGTGCTGGTGCAATATAAATGAAGGATAATGAATATACTATCGTATGGTGAAAGATTAGAGGTGAACAGAAGGGAAGGGCAGCATAGTGGCCCTAATAGTTTGGGTTTAAATCTAAGTCAACTACTCACACCCAAAACTCAAAATCCAATTGAATCTGTCAGAAGTGATGCACCCCGCTTTCTAAATGAACAGGGGGCATTTTATTACGGGTTATGGTAAAAGTAGTAGATGACAACCGCAATAGTATTGTATAGACAATTTATATAGTCGCGGTATCTGTATTCTGCGTTACTGTGCCTTTCTACGGATGTTATTTACATAACTTTACAATCGTGATCATAACTTTACAACCGTGATCATAACTTTACAACCGTGATCATAACTTTACAACCGTGATCTTAACGTTACGACTGTGATCATAACTTAACGACCGTGATCATAACTGTACAACCGTGATCATAACTTTACAACCGTGATCATAAATTTACAACCGTGATCGTAACTTTACAACCGTGATCGTAACTTTACAACCGTGAACATAACTTTACAACCGTGACCATAACTTTACAACCGTGAACATAACTTTACAACCGTGAACCTAACTTTACAACCGTGATCATAACTTTACAACCGTGATCATAACTTTACAACCGCGATCATAAGTTTACGACTGCGATCATAAGTTACAACAATGATCAAAGCTTTACAACCATAATCATAACTTACAAACCGCGAGCATAACTTTACAACCACGATCAAACTTTACAACCGCGATCATAAATTTACGACCATGATCATAACTTTACAACCGTGATCATAACTTTACAACCGTGATCATAACTTTACAACCGTGATCATAACTTTACAACTGCAATCATAGCTTTACAACCGCGACCATAACTTTACAACCGCGATCATAACTTTACAACCGTGATCATAACTTTACAACCATGATCATAACTTTACAACCCCGATCATAACTTTACAACCGCGACCATAACTTTACAAGCGTGATCATAACTTTACAAGCATGATCATAACTTTACAACCGTGATCATAACTTTACAACCGCAATCATAACTTTACAACCGCGACCATAACTTTATAACCGCGATCATAACTTTACAACTGTGATTATAACTTTACAACCGCGATCATAACTTTACAACCGCTATCATAACTTTACAACCGCGACCATAACTTTACAACCGTGACAAAAATTTTACACCTGCAATTCCAATTATGATCATGGTTGTAAAAATAGCACCCGTTAAAGGCACGTTATCACGTAATAGCGATACCGTGACTTTATAAATATGGCCCCTGGTTTCAGCTTGAAACTGAACATCTGCTGGTTTCGAAAAGTCAAATATTAGAATGTCTGAAAATAAAAAATTATATATATATAAAATTCCAGTTCAGTTAGGTTAGAAACATATTTTAAAGAAATTCCTATATCGACCTCCAATAGCCTGTATGGGATCCTTTGGGTGAATTTACATTTTCGCTTTTAGCTTCTTTTACTTACAGTGAAAGGCAAATAGCAACTGATAATTCCATTCGGCAGCAAAGGATCCCATTGGCTGACAGTGATGGTTCACCAGACGTGGGATTGGTCATTTTCGTTAATTTTGTGGTGGTGCAGGTTTCCTCTGGGTACTACAGATTCACCTGAAACAGGGGGCACCTTGAACCTCCAAAACGTTGTGAGTGTATGTTTGGTCACAAATAAATTGAATTCACTTTGAAGTGCGGCCCTCTACCTTGTTTTTTGTTGTCTGGGTTCTATATTCCAGTGGGAGGAATTCTGAGGTGTCTGCACCCACAGGTTGGGTCAGAGTGTACTGACCTTTTTGCTTATTTGTGTACTACGGATTTCCCTGCAATCATAAGGACCTACTGATAAGATGTGTGTAAGATCTTCTGGACAGGGCCTGATATGAACTCGCATTAAAGCAGTGACAAGTATGTCCAGCCCTGAATAGAAAAATAAATACAAATGACACATATACAATAAAGCACTGTGCTGGTTGTTTAACTCTGTGTTAGGGCTCGTTCACACCAGAAACAGCATGCTTTTTTTTCACAAGGTGTTTTTCATAGATTTATATAGAAAACACATGCAGAAAGCAGATAGGAACGCAAACAGACACAACCGGTTTGTGTCAAAAGTGTGAACGGTTCTATTGAATTCAATGTTTTCCCATTTTTAAAAACGTTCCGTAATTTAAACAGTTCACACATCCATAACGTGCTCACCCAGAGTATTATATATAATTATTTCTGTGTATCTATTTATTGACCCCCTTGTACAGATTTTTGTATTATAATATTGTACAGCGCTGCATCCCCAAGTGGCGTTATATAAAGTTTTACATACGTTTATTTCTATTTTATTTATTTAGAAATGCACGCATGCTAAAGAAGGTTCCATTAGCCTTTGACCTGTAGACCCCATTACTATAAATGATTAACATGCCTTTTTTCCCTTCAAACAACTGCAGTTAGATGGAAATGATAAATCACAGAATAATATGAAAACAAGACAATCCAATAAATGGAAATGATTCTGATCGTGTCACGATCACAACTGTGAGTGGCAAAATGTCTATTTTTCCAGTTGCAATTTTCACATTCTCCTCACACCCAAGATATTAAGCTGTGTGGTGCTGCCCTACTCATTGCACAGGGCCCTTTATATCTGGATCACAATGTTCTTTATGTTCAGCTGCTGGAATCCATGTTTCTACTTTCATTTCATGGGTTTCAGCCCTTTTCTTGCTACACTTAAAAACCTTTTCAGACGGTGTTTGCAAAAGAACAGGTTGGCAGGGGCCACACCCTCAGAGGGGCCCCTAAAAGAAAATGTCTTTGTTAAAGTACAGTTTGAAACCTAACATCAACCTTCCCATCCGAAGAAGGATACATACTATAGCAGGGATGTCAAATTTGTTGCCCTTTAGAGTTATCTAGACTACATTTAAGGAGGATTTTGATCTAATATATATTTTATAGGCCAAAATTGATGATTGATTTATCATTTGCTGTTATTCCTTACCAAAATAAATAACTGGACTTTTTTCCCTACATGTCTGTCCCACTGGGACAGGTATGTGAGGAAATATTTCCACTTTTATCAGCAACGGCTTAGAAAGACACACAATGTATTGTTTCCAATACATACTTTCAGGGAAGTCAGTGTAAAATGTGTAGATTTTCTTTATGCATAGACTCATTTACTGTATAAGGCCATAGCTTACTGTAGCATGCATCATTGACTGCTTAAAGGTCATCTATACCGTAAAATAGGTTATTCTAAATTGACCATAACTGGAAACTATAATTCTTCCCAACCAACTCTGTATCATTTTTTTGTTGATCTGTCCCCTATTTCTATCCAATCTCTATATTTCTTATATTTCAGCTGTCAATCAAGTTCCTTGCTCTCAAAAACTGTTTTACTGTAGCTGGAATGGTGACAGAGTTTTGATAGTTGGAATGCTGTATGTTGTGTGCAGTTGGTTTGTGGGAAAAAGTCAGGTCAGATGGAAGTAGGAGTGGTTAAAAGAGGGAGGGGAGATACTGCTCCTAAACAAAATGTGTGCTTGAAGGCATGCAGCAACACATGCAAATCAGAGTAAGTGCTACTTACATGTATACTATTATAGATTAAGAAGAGGTAAAGTCATTTTTTCAGTATAGTGTCCCTTTAAGAGTTTAGGTAGGAGCAGTTATACTGCTTATTTTGCTTTAGGCAACTGTAAAAATAGGTGGAACCCAATGGGCTATGCTACTGTAAATGTTTTAGATGTCAGACAATAAATGGGTATTTTAAAATGTCTGAGTCTTTTAAACTCTCTGCCCTAAATAGTTTTGTACCCTATAAAAGTGGCACAGTTGGGGAAGGCCTGGCAAGATTCAGGTCAGGGCGCGGCAAGAACAGATCCCAGGTGCGTTTTAAAATCCCAGTTTAAAACCCAGGAATGTTGCTTGATCTGTTATTTACATATAGTAAAAATGGAAATGGCTTAATCAGTGCATGTGTAAATATAGTAGAACTCAATTCTCCAAAGAACATTAAATCAGACAACGGAGCACATCTCTAATTTTGCTGTGGCTGCTGGGATTTTTTTTAACATGTGTATAATGTACCTTATGTAAACTGCTTTTACAGTCCTGTACAAGAAAGATTCAAATCTTCACAAGAGAGAATGTGAGTGATATCAAGAAGTGTGGTGAGAAGGTGCACATAACCACAAGGCTATTTAAAGGCCATAGTGTAATGGAATGCAGGCAATAATGTAAATGCTATTTACTGGAGTCCTATCTTACAAACAGGGGCGTCTCTAGGGTTTGGGTCACCTGAGTCAAACTTTTGAATGCCGCCCCTATGTACCACTAGTTGCCATGAAGTGCACCAATGCAACCAGGGTTAGGTGTGCATGACTTCCAGGAATGGACGCAGTTGAACATTTGGTCCTTCTAAAGTTTACATATGACAATAAGAGACAATTATCCACACCAAAATTCCAGTAGAATAAAAGATTTTTTTCCAAAAGATTTGTAAGTCTGCCACCACGTCAAGGTAGATTATTTCAGTATGGCCCTGAACCTAACCAAGATGCCCCCACGCCCATCTCACATAGGTACATATAAGATACACTTATACCCAGCCCACACAGATAGGTACATATAATATACCCCAATGCCCAGATCTCACAGATATGTCCATATAACATGCCCTAATACCCAGATCACACAGACTACATTAAAAATAAGATGTGGTTTTATTTTTCTACTGCTGCTCATGCATATATATATTAAAGTGAGCTCTGCCTGCTGCCTCTCTGATATTTAGCATGGGTACTGCCCTGAGCATTATATGCCTCATATTGCCTCATTAGAGAGACACCCCCACTTACACTATTTTGTTTCTCTTAAGGGATGCTTTATAGTTCATGAAGTTTACAAATATTCAGGGATATTCAATAAAAGTTCTTATCGTTTAAAATGGTGCAAAATTTGCCCCAACCAATCAGAACTTATTTGACATTTAAAAGCTAACATCTGATTGGTTGGGGCAAAATTAGCACGATTTTAAACGATAAATGGTGATTTTTTTCTATATGATGTACCATATGCCTGCCAGCATACTGTGGCACCCAGCATTATAGTCCCTAACGACTGGAGTCGGGAGTGTGCATTATCGTTTTGTTTGTTTCCGTCTAATATATAACCCTGATTGTGTTCTCCTTTAAATCTGTCTGGCTTTATTATTATTTATTGGTCAATATAATGATTGTAATAACAATCAAAAACGTGATCAGTCCAGGAAACATCGTCAGGTAAAACTGTCATGAATCTTAGATCGAATGTTGAAACTATATATTGTCGAGTTAGTGTATGGTCAGGTTTAAATTCAAAAGATATACAGGGTTATTCAATAAAAGTTTTTATCAGTAAAAATTGTGCTAATTTTGCCCCAACCAATCAGATGTTAGCTTTCAAATGTTAAATAAGATCTGATTGGTTGGGGCAAAATGATCACCATTTTAAATGATAAGAACTTTTATTGAATCTCCCTGTAAGTGGCTTACAATGTTTATAATATATTTAGGGAGATTCAATAAAAGTTCTTATCATTTAAAATGGTGATCATTTTGCCCCAACCAATCAGATCTTATTTAACATTTGAAAGCTAACATCTGATTGGTTGGGGCAAAATTAGCACTATTTTTACTGATAAAAACTTTTATTGAATAACCCTAAATATATATTAGACGGAAACAAACAAAACGATAATGCACACTCCTGACTCCAGTCGTTAGGGACTATAATGCTGGGTGGCACAGTATGCTGGCAGGCATATGGTACATCATATAGAAAAAAACTGTGCACACCAGACTTGATGCAACTGGTGTTTATTGATACATTAAAAACACCACGTAACATTTCGGTGCCCATGCACCTTCATCAGACACAGTAGATCTATACTAAATATATATATATATTATGTATAAAAAAATTCTTTCAATTTTATATTTTAATTAAGGTTCCTAAAAAAGGGCAATCATAAGTTGAGGGTTTATTTGCTATTCTTGCATCTGGTTCTGTGTGTGGATTTATATGCCTTTCTGTGCACGTTTTGTGTTTCTGCGTGTTTGCATTTTCCAAGGGACTGTGGGTAAAATACACCTCAACAGACTCATTTACAATGAATGTATGTGCGTTTCCATCTGCTTTTTCTGTGTTCCCAAAGACTTGCATTGCAGTTAGTTCTAGACACAAAAGGACTAAAAATAGTGATCGCACTACTTTCAATAGCAGACGGGATGGCAATGCACATAGTATCTATTTCTTTATCATAGAATAAGAAAAAAAAAGCCCTGGACCTTATTCTAAAATAGTTTTAACCATAAGATTATAGAAAAGTCCTAGAAACCCTACAATTCATGTGTTAAATCAATATAAATATGATGGATTTTAGCAGAATTGAATTGTTTTGCATGAGAAGAGCACAAAGTCTCCATAAAGAGCTGCTCGCCACTTGTGCACACATGCGCCCCTGGTCTGAGACAGAACTATAACTGCGCTAATAATGCGAAATATCCCTGGTCACAAGCCAGCCTGGCATTAAGGGCTCCTCTCGTCTTTTAATTGGAAGAGACAAGGGATTCTGTGAGTCTTCTTTTCTCTTAAAGGGCAAGTCCAGTCCCAAAATGAAAACTTACATACAGGTAAATCACCCCCCAAAACCCTAAACGGTAATAGTTTGAAATCTGAAATATATAAGTCTAACCTGAAATTCTGCAAAATGTCCTGTTTCTCCTGTTTCTGCTTCCTGGTTCTTCCAGTTAGCAACTGTCAGTTATGGATTTGACAGTTGACATCACAGCCAATGAGTGAATGTTAATCCCCTATCTGCCTCTTCTGAGCATGCCCAGGCTCAGTACAGGCTCAGTACAGGTTTCTAAATTGCTCAGATTCCATGAGGCATCCAGAAGCATAGCAGGCATATAGTAATGAATTCACACTATGATATATCAACATATTTTAAAGAGACCATTCTATCTAAAAGATGTTCTTATGAGGGTGGAGTTGTCCTTTAAAGAGAAAACAAATCACTAAGTAATTGGAATATCAAACAGATAATAAATTAATCCTTTTTATTAGTTTATCATGTTCCAGAAGATTAAATACACAGTAATCAATTTAAAGCCATGGCAAAAAAGGAGTTTGTATTTTGAAAGTCAAATCAAAGTACTTCCTGCTGACATTCCCCCAGCTTGGACCATTCATTAGCAAATCAGAAGATTGATTGCAATATGATTGGAACATTGCAGAAACATCTGCAGGTATAGCCTGCAATTAAGGCTGGGTACAGATGGGATGACATTTGTCCTGGCAGACCATTTGCCACTAGCTAGCGGTTGGCCGGGACAAATCACTGTTGGCCACAGACAACTTTTTAAAACTTAGGGAACCTGCACGATTGGCCGGGATTTACCAGTATACGCGATTGACCGAGAATATGAAAATATTTTCTGATGTGTACCCAGCTAAGCTGTGGGCAATGTGAGATCCTGTTTATCCAAAAGGCAACCTAAGCTCTTTCCTAAGCCCTAGGAAACCTCAGTGGTCCCAGTTATAGGACATACTGTGGATAAGGTGGCCTCCTGGGATTGGGGTCCCAGGGCCATAGACAGTGTGTCGGCAAGGCTCAAATCTGTTTAGCGAAAACCCATAAACGGTGACGGTTCAATGGTGTACCCAATTGATTTTTCCTGATACAAAATTGATCAGAAAGTGCCGGTTGAACTACACCGCTTGCTCCATCTACCTTGAGTGGATTTCTGCTTTAATTATAATTTTTGTTAAACTGAGCTGGGCAGGAGGGTTCAAGGTTTCCAACAGTCATATATATATTTTCTAACACTAGCAAGAGGTTGTTTAGAATAATTGTATATTGATCAGTGACCCTAACGCATAATGTTTAACTGTAAACCTCCAGCATTAAGAGGTCCACGGAACAGTAAAAAAGCACTAACTGTGCTCTGAGCAGAAAGCACTTTTTTATTTAATGCTCAGCCAGGGACTATCAATAGACAGCATCTTCACTTACCGGTAATCAGGTTCCATTCCCCAGGCGTTGCATTTCCAGCTCTACTGACTTTATTACAGTAGGCATTTCATAGGTTCAAAGGATGCCTGAAAGAAGTACAGTCAGGGGGTAACTAGAAATCACAGTGCCACCCTCCTTATGCCCTACACATTGGCTCCCAGTGCAGCACCCACTTGGGTTATATATCGGTTGGTTAAAAGTCACATGATAACAGGTAGCCACAAAATGTAAATGTTCACGTTTCCCAACAATCTGTTGCAATGGGAAATTGCCACATGAAACTGTGAAAGTGTATACAGATGGCATAATACAAATGTACCTACCTATTAGTCACCTACACAAAACCACCTATCCATTGGGAATTACATGAACCGTCTAGCTTCACTATATCTATAAACATATTTACACTGTATGAATAAAAAGTAGAAAAGGTTTGTTCATTGTTTATTATACTGATTATGTTACTAAGCACTGTTTAATTCATAAAAATAGCCTTGTGCTTATACACGGACATGCAAATTCTCTGTGCTTTCTAATGTCCTTATATTTTACAGTAAGGGTTACCATATATTACATTATCCTTTATTTGATATTTTTATGGCTATTTCACAAACAGTACTAGTTACAAATGTATTATATCAGTTATTTCTCTACCCCCAAAAGAACAACAGAGAATGATGATTGATTGTTAGTCTGTTGGTCAAATTAAAGTGACATGGCTGATATTTCTGCCCAACCTATCACGCGACCTAGTGAAGCATAATCAACTATGATTTACCAATGCAACTGATCATTAAGACTGATTTTGCTTTAAAAAAATGGCTGAAAATAGTCTTGTGGTAAATCCCATTGAATCCCCCAGGTGATCTGACCTAATCTGACCAAATGTCAGCCCAGCAAAGCAAACAACTCTATAAATATACTGGGGAATTTTCCTATTTCTTAGATGAACTCACAAAGCCACTTGTATGGGTGTTGGAATGGTTTCCAGTTGAATTTGACTTTATACTAGTTGATATACAATGACCTGATGACTGTCTCCTACAATCTCAACCTCAATTGTTAACTTGCAATACATTTGCTATAGGAATGTGATACTTGGCACGTATGAAGCACAATAAGTAATTATCCAGTAAAATCCACAGCATCTAAAGAAGAATTAAAGCTATAATATAAATAATCCTCAATGAATTCTATAATTCCTAAATAGCCAATAGCTTCAGCTTTCACCTATAAAATTAGAAGAATTGTTAGGAAATCGTATGTAATTCTGCAGGTTTTTGGCATTTCCTGATTTCTGTGAACTTCCTTCCAAGTGAGCTATGATTGGTTTCCTAACATAGGCGTAACAGAGCGGTCAGCCAATAGTTACTTTACAGTTCAGGGAAGGGGTGGATAGGGAAGGAAGCTAAAGAACTTACTGAGCATCTGTAATTGTGTAAAGTGTCCAGGACACAATCTGATAGGAGGGCTGCCGAACTCAGGAAAAGCCAGAAACCTGCAAAAGTAAATTCACAATTTTCTGTAAAAAGAAGATGATTTTAAAGGTGACAGATTCAGCTATACTGAATTTAAGAAATACCCACTAAAGTATTTCATTTAGTATTAACTACACATAAAGGTGTTTAGGATAAAACCCATACACACTCAATTCCAGCCATGAAAGCCGGCTAATGGGATAACAACTAATGGCAGATCAATGATTGGCCCAGTCCGAAGGGCCATACACATTCAATTATCGAGCAAAACCGACAATATTCCCCTGCTCGTTTGCCAGACGTCATGGTTGGAATCAATCACGTGCATGGAGCTTTCAGAAGGTTCCTAGTCGAATCAGTGTTAAATATATATCTCTTTAGTTTCAACAGCGTCATATATTTAAAGACTAAATGCATCTGCCTAGCAACAAGAAATACGCATCAAAGTTTATCCTCATGTTAAGAAAAATGTTAAAGCTGTGCTAACCATCTGTTTTACTAAAAAAGCCTGAAGACTTTGCCTCCTGCCACATCCTGTTGAAATCGCCTACTATTGAGTGCGGCCCACGCCTGCAGGCTGCAGCTGATTGGTGTTTCATCTGCATGACATCATATGGAGGTGACAGAAATGGCATTTGCTTACAGTGATCATCATCATCCCCTCTGAACTCTGTGACGGAATCAGGAATAAAATGGAACATTATGAAATGGGGATGGGAGATGGTGGGAGGAAGGTTTACTGTGAATTCTCAGCTTGTATCAGAGGAAAATGAACAGGAGGGTAGTCGGTGGACATATATGTATATCTGTAATCTTGTCAATGAAATGAAGTGTTTTTTAGAAAAACAAAACCTGGATCTGGATAAGTTAGCAGTGCGGGTAAACACAACTGGAACTGACTAAGGGTGGCCATACACATGCAAACCTTATTGTATTGTGCCAAGAGATCACATTGGTATCTGTTGGTACACATGCAGTTGTAACCGAACACATGGGCCCGATCGCCCATACGCAGTATGGGAATTGAGAATATCAACAGCTGATCATTTCGTCTCCCTTTACCTAAAGTAAATGCCGATACCGACCAACAGAAATTTCCAAACTGAACATAATGCCAACAACAGTCGCTTGTCGGCATTGCAGTCGATTAATTCGGGGCCCTACACACTGCTGATACTAGTGTACCGACAGGATTTACCCATCATCGGCAGTATGACCAATATACTCATCAGACTAACCATAACATAAACCCTGCCTAACAGTTAGTCCAAAGGAAGGCATAACAACTCCTTCCTGACCCCAACTGTAAAGTACCAATGTTAACCACTGATTTCTTACCTTGAACAAGAAGTGGATTTCTAGACTTTTGGGCTGGACATTGCTATGTCTCAATAAATCGAAGCTGTGTTTATATCCTTAATTTATACTTTAGTGGCCCATGAAGAAGGGATAGCATGAGGCATTTTTATTTAATGTTCATGATTTATTTTATATTTTTATATTTGAAATGCAGGACTGACTTTTTATTATTGTGCAAGGATTTTCTGCCTGGTGCATTATTTTGGTAGATCACACCGACATCTTTGAATGATTTTGTTGGGCCTGTGGATAATTTTTGCCCAATCCTGCACATTTTGTTATGAATATAATGGTTAGAAATGGAGAACTCTTAGGATTAGAAAAATTATTAATTTATTGAATCGAATGACACTTTCCATTACCGTATTTCGGCTGTTCTCAAGATGGTGAACACGTGATACAAGTAAGTAAATACAGGTAAGTGTCTACAGGTAACCTCCACATTTCCCTCCCCCTGGGACATATACGAAGCGGAAAAGCAAATCCATAGTCACACAAGCCTTAGTGAATACTTAGAGGCACACGATAGAAACTAAACAGTGAACTGGATGTATCAATAAAACTAGTAATAGAAAATGATAGATAGCTGGTGAAAGCGTCTTGTATTGGTATCCATCACAAATAAGTTAAAAAGTTTCAATTTAAAAGAACATTTCCAAGGTGTTGGTGTCTGCTCAAGAATCCCTGAAGGATCATCTGTGTTGAATAAATTGCCAGAGGATCAGAAAAGGGCCAGCTGTGGCTTGGTCACTGCATGGGGGGCCACTAGTATGGCCACCAGGGTGGCTCAGGTAGGGGACCCCTGATTTAATGCTTCTCATTTAATTTTCTCATTGAAACATGACAAGGAACACATTTCATAGAGGCCCTTAGGGGACACGTTGCTCTGTTTTCTAATCCATCGTGCTGCACACTGTAATAATGCTTGGTCCCTAGTCTCTCATTCCTTCACTTCCACATTGTCTATAGCATCCGCCGAAGGTTGGCCAGGGGCATACTCCAAGCTATGTACAATTCTCTCAGCTGGGCAAGTTTTAGAATTTATTGCCTGTGTAGAATTGTATTATCCAGATATCCCTTTGTGTTTAAATTTAGTGGCCATTTCTACTGCTTGTGATTCTGATGCTTCCCTATTGGAATTTGTTCAGAACACTCTTAGGAACTGAGAGGACCCTTCTTTATTGGGATTCGGGGGGGATAACTCGAGGCATGGAGGATCGTATTTCGGACAGTGGGCTTAGTGAAAAGGGTGGTGTTGAACCTATTTCCCATTTTAGAGATCCTAAGGTCTCAAAATATTGTTTGTTCTAATGTTTTGGTCAGATCAGCAGCACTTCCACTATTTGTTAAAGTATATAAGTAATTTTGCCACAGGAGTGCTCCCACAGCCCCCCTTTTGTGTATATATTGCAGCAGAGCTTCTCTGCTGGAAGATTGACCAAGCTTCCATGTGGTAGTAGCACCCCCAACACGTCCCTTTACCTGGAGGTCTTATGCCTTGATTCTAAGCATTGGATGAGAGGCCTCTTCCCTCCTTGTTAAAAGCCAGTAGGCAGGGGGAAGTGATAGCCATTAATACTAAACCAATACAAGGTCAGGGAGACAACCTTCCCATGAAAATGCAACCAAGCAGGGAGTGTCAGCCCAGATATAGTGGTTTGGGGTGGGCTGGGTGCCCTACAATATTTTTAGAGGTAGGGCACCTGGCACATCCCGTGCACATGCCATTGTCCTCTCAGAGGACAAGGAGGAAGGAGAAACCTTTCACACAGGAAGACAACTCCTACTCTTAAGTTTCCTGGACTTTGGACCAGGAAGAGAGATGTAAGGTAAGAGTTTTTTTAAAACTACACAGTGGGGCCAGTATGGGGTTAAATTTTATTTTTGGGGGTGGACATGCCCTACGCAACTGTAGACCTCTTTTTTAAAATTTTTGTTCCATAAAAGTATAAATTTAGAAGTAATAATAGTTTAATACCCCTTTAAAATCAGTCCACATCTGTTCAGTATCATTACCTAAGAATTTATCACCCCAGTCTATGCGTTGAAGAGATTTGTTAATAGCCTAAAATTTGCTTTTCTAAATGTAAATTTATTGCTTAACCAGGTGCACTTTCATTTTTGAAATCCACTCCCAGCACTGCTTTCTAGCACAATGAAATAGCCATGATTGTTAAAGGCCTGCTGATCAGTATATAATTATCGTGCAAAGCATTATGGTATTGAAAAAACACAAGGTTTTGTGAAATGAAGATTTTGCAGTGTTTTTTGTATTTATATGTATAGGTTTGTGTGTTGATCGTTCATGAAAAACACAGAAGAGGCACAAAATTTATTAAATAATCATTTATTCTTCAAGATACGAAAAAATTACAAAGTTACAATATTAGATTTTTATTCTTATATTTTTCTTTATTGTCCCTTTTGTTGTCTTTCTGTTACCGGTATATACACAATGAGACATATGTAACATAGTGCGATGTTCTCCAGCATTACTGTGGTGTGCATTGTTTTCAATTGCAACGCTATGCAGTACCGTTATTTCCAATGCACTACATTGCAACATGTCTGAATAGTACTGATCACACCAATGTGCAAAGATCTGGAAGGACTATTAGGAGTGGAAGACATGGCAGGGATGTGAGGGGTTAAACGGAGGTAATGTCAGAATTGTTAGTGTGTATAAGAAATATTGGGGAATGGGCTAAATCAAGGTCAGGAGTTCAGGATAGGGTGGAGCAGAGAGTGTATAGAAGGGACTGTAGTTAGGAACACAGTGCCAGTCTTTTTAGGTTAAAGGGCATGTCCACCCCCAAAACTGTAATTTCCCCCACTACTGGCCCCACTGTGTAGTGTAGTAAAATCCTTACCTTACATCCCAGCTCCAAATGGTTCTCCTGTAATCCCCCCCAAAGTCCAAAAAAGTGGCCAGCAGGAGGATAGCAGAGTCCATATAGGACTCTGCCTCCTGTCTCCCCTCCGGGAGAAGTTTGGCATGCGCACTGCAGCCCTCCCTCTCCATCCCAATGATGTGGTTCAGCTGTGGCCACAACCAGTCTCTTCCTCTCCTCGCTGCTGTCTCTCTCAGCCATGCCAGCACTGCTTCTTCCAACTCCATGGTAAGTTGTTACAGCTCTTTAAAGGGTATGTCCACCCTTTAATAAAACTTTTAATATATTATAGTGTTTGTTTCCCCAGCCCCAACCGCTATAATGTTATTGCAAGAAAGTCCCCCGACAGTTACTTACCTTGCCTCTCTCCTTCGCCGTTGTGAACTGCCGGCAGCCGTGTCTGTGACTGGCTGCCTCTCAGCCAATCACAGATGCAGCTGCTGGTCTAGCCCCCTGCTTGCAGTTCCGCGCAAACAAAGGGCCGGGGCAGTGCGGCGAAGGAGAGAGGCAAGGTAAGTAACTATCGGGGCACTTTCTGGCATTAACATTATGGTGAAGGACATAGCTGCAGCTGTAACCCTAACCCTCCTGCAACTCAGCAACAACGCAGGAGGGGGGGTGAAAGGGGTCAGCGCTTGGAGTGCATGACAGGCTTGGTGGGGAGCGGAGGAAGGTTTAGGGGAGGAGCGAGAGGTGGGCTGAGCGGACGGAGGTGAGGAGCGGAAGGAGGGACTTAAGGATAGAAGGGGAAGGGAGGCACCAGTTTGGCGCGCAAAGTTTTCGAAGAAAAAAATTTTCTTTTCTTCACCTACTACAAAAACGCCGACCATGGCTAATCTGGAGCAGCTCCTGGACCGCATAAGGCAGAGAGCGGAAGAGGAAGGTGAGGCCTGGATCAACACACAGCTCGAGAGGGAAGAGCTCCTTGTGCAAGGCCGAACTACCAGGCAAAGGAGGACAAGGCCCCCACAGCGGCTCAGCCCTTCAACCAGCCCCCAGGTACGCCACAGACGGCAACGATCACTATCCCAGAATAGTGGGGTGATCACAGCGCCAGCCACACAATGCCCGTCAGGTGCAAGAAATAGCAGGCCCTTGACAATTACCCAAGAGAGTGACACGGGAACACGGGCAGGGCCTGCCACAAGTCAGAGAGGGAGGCTCACACAGCCACATAGTGCAAGGGGCAGGGGAACAAGTAGAGCACGCAGCCAACATGCCCAAACACGAGCCCTTGGGTCAGCTTTAACATCAGTGACTCAGAATCCGTCGGGCAACAACACACCCCTCCCACTGGGAGAGTGGGTGGAAGGAGTGTCAGCTCTCCTGCTACCAAGTCCAAATACAAGTGAACACATACAGGCAGTGAGCAGACAAAGCGAAAACCAAGCGGCCCCGGCCGGGAGCTCGGCCGAGCAGGCTTCAGGTGAGCTACACAATAATATTAATAATGTACATTTTCAGAACAATATTCCTGATGCTATGTCTGATTTTATGTCTGGGCTGAAGGATCTATTGGGAAGGTGGGAGGCAAGGGGACAGAGAGAGATGCACCCGTGGGGGTTTGGGAACCAGCACCGACAGCCAGGAATGTAGAGGCATCCATCCCATTCACTAGGGGGGTACATAACCCGTTAGATAGAGTAACAGTGGGTGGGGAACATTTGAGTTCAGAGGGTTCTTTATTATCATCACAATATTCAGGACACGTCCTCGGGCACACATCAGCCTCTCTGCCACTCACAATGCCCCAGGATAGCAGGGAGAGCACCATTAACACACAATTAGCCTCCCGTCACTTATCAGATTCAGCTATGGGCAACACGTACGTCTGTTACGAGGGTCCACTTGGGGCTCACCTAAAACAGGAAATTCGGGAAAAAATATGGAACCGCGAATATCTGGACATTATCACTTTACTGCCACTTGAAAGGTTCAACATTGACAAATGGGAAAAGGGTAAGGAGCACAGAAAGGAGGAGGATGGGGATAGGAGGAGATATAGGCTTATACCCAGGACCTTTCAAAACTGGCTGCAGGCCTTCTGCATTTTAAGTAGTGTACTGAGTGACAAACACCCTGAACTATGTTCGGGTTTGTTCTGTTATCTGGACACAATAAGCAAGGCGCATAGGATATATGGAGGGGTGTCATGGCTCAGATACGACGAGCAGTTCCGCCAGTGAATGGCAATTCGCCCTTCCCTGGGTTGGGATCATCGGGACATCGGGCTGTGGATGAAACTCATGGCGGCTCCTAGACAAATTAGTCACAGTGCCCCATTCCATTCCTTTCAGTTGCAGCCAACTGTGCCGGTCCCCTTTCCAGCAGGGGAGGTTAAAAAAGGACTGTGCTATCAGTTCAATGATAGCCATTGCAGATGGGGAACGGCGTGCCGTTTTCGGCACGATTGCACAACATGTGGAGGTTCAGGACACCCAGCCTTTCGCTGTTTTCGCAGGGCATGCCCAAGACCAACAGGGGGGGACATCACTGGAAAAAGGGATGACTCCAGTGAAACTAGACGCAATGGTCCCTTGGTTAAATGAATATCCAGATAGAGCTGTGGCTGTGAGTTATTATTGCAAGGTTTCGGAAAAGGCTTCATCATACCGAGTTATGGGTGTAGCGGCCTTTCAAGCTGCAATAACTTACAGTCAGCCAATGTAAATATAAAATTAGTGAAGAAAAAACTTGAAAAAGAGGTCTCTTTGGGGCGGATGTATGAACCGTTCACCAAACCGCCCTTACAAGGTCTCCGAATTTCCCCCCTAGGTTTAGTGCCCAAAAAAGAACACGGAAAATTCCGCCTCATTCATCACCTTTCCTTTCCAGAAGGATATTCTGTGAACGAAGGGATTGATGAGATGTGGACCAAGGTTTCTTACACCTCTTTCGATCAAGAGGTTAAATTGGTAAAGCGCAGGAGAGGGAGCACTCATGGCGAAAGCTGACATTGAGTCGTCTTTTCGCTTACTACCGGTACACCCGGACAGTATTCATTTGCTGGGTTGTGCAGTTCAAGGTGAAATCTTTATAGACAGATGTCTTCCCATGGGCTGTTCTATCTCCTGCGCATATTTTGAAGCTTTCAGTTCATTCTTGGAATGGACAGTGCGGGGGAATCTGGAAATGCGGGGGTCATTCATTATTTGGATGACTTCCACATTGTGGGTCCTGCAGGTTCTCGCATTTGTGCAACCACGTTGGAAGTTCTCCGGTCCATTTTCGCCCGTTCTGGCGGCCCGCTTTCATTGGAAAAGACAGAGGGCCCTAATCCAATAATGACATTCCTGGGAATCAAAATCGATTCCTTGGAAATGTTATGCAGGTTGCCGAAAGAAAAAGTAACTGATTTATACAGGGAAGTCATTGAAGCAAAGGAAGCAAAAAAACTAACCCTACGCCAAATTCAGTCACTCCTAGGCAAACTAAACTTTGCAAAATTGTGCCAATGGGCCGAGTTTTTTGTAGGCGGCTGGCCAAGGCATCAGGACAAGCAACTCGCCCGCACCATTTCATAAGGCTATCAAAACATATTAAGGCAGACCTAAAAGTGTGGGCATCCTTTTTGTTGAATTATAATGGGCGTTCCTTTTGGTTGTCTGAAGTGGAGAACAGCTTTGATTTAGATCTCTATACAGATGCCTCAGGGGCCCTAGGCTTTGGGGGTCGTTTTTTCCAAGGCCATTGGTGTACTGGAAAATGGCCGGCTAATTGGGTAGAATTAGGTCTTACCAAAAACCTTGCATTCTTAGGACTGTACCCTATCGTGGTGGCCCTCGAAATCTGGGGCCAGAGACTGGCCAACAAAAAAGTCAGGTTCTACTCTGATAATATGGCGGTAGTAGAGGCAATTAACCACTGTACAGCATCATAAGATCCAGTCATAAATTTATTGAGGCAATTGGTGTTCAGGTGTCTACCACATAACATTTGGTTCTGGGCAACGCATATACCGGGCAAGGATAACAACATCACGGATGCTCTCTCTCGTTTACAGATGGCACGGTTTGGAGAGCTGGCGCCCTTAGCAGACCTGGAGCCAACACCGTATCCGGAACACCTCTGGGAGATACACTTAGCAGATTGGCAGGCTGGGTGAAACATTCACTAGCAGCTTCTACCTGCGAGTACTATCAAAAGGTTTGGCAGCAGTGGGCGGAGCTATTAGCGGTAGTCCCCTACCCGGTAAGCGACGGCATGCGGGATGATGTATTGTTATGGTTTATAGCAGAGTTAGGGGTGCAAGGTTATTCAACAGCAGTAGTCCTTAGGGCAATCTCAGCTCTGTCATTTATGTTTAAATTGCAGAGGGAAAAAGACGTCACAAAGTCCTTCTTAGTAAAACAGGTGTTAAAAGGGCTAAAAAGAGTACGACCACGATAGATAGCAGGAGGTAACATTTGAGATACTCGTAGGTCTGATTCGACAACTAAAAAAAGTATGCACCTCAGAATACGAGACACGTTTATTCCATGTAGCGTTTACATTAGCATTCTTTGGGGTGGTCAGAATTGGGGAGTTAGTTAGTTCATCAAGAGCTAGTGTTGGGGGTATCCAATTTGACAACGTATTACTAGTGGATGGCAGTCTCCACATAACAATTCCTTGCTCAAAGACGGATCAATTGGGAAAGGGTTTTCACATCTATCTGCACGAGGTGCCGAGATGTGAAGTTTGCCCAGTTTTGTGTCTTAATCAGTTTTTGCAAATAAGGCGCAGTGGGCGCCCCCTGTTACTGCATGGGAATGGTTCAAGCCTCTCCAGATACCAGTTCACAGCAATATTCCGAAAATGTTTAAAGGCATTAGGTCTAAAGCCCGGTGCTTATAGCTCTCATTCATTTCGAATCGGAGCAGCCACAGAGGCGGCAAAATGGGGTTTGAGTGATGGCTCTATAAAAAGGATCGGTAGGTGGGAATTGATTAGGTTTAGGTCCTATATCCGCATTTGGTAGAGGTGACGCCAGCCATGCAAAAGGTATAAATGTTGATATGGTTTTAAAAAAAAAATAAAAAAATGTGCAGTTCGATGTTTATTATTATAGTTTGTATAACAGATTTGTTTGATCAATCAGGATCGTCTGTTTTCGTAATATGGGTCATTGGCCACTCTTATATCTTCTGGGCGGAGCAGCGGGCACGACCACGGGAGGATGGAAGTCGGTTCGGCTTGCCCATGAATGGTATGGTTTTCATGGTCTACAATGGGGTAACGTAAGAGAACACGTAGAAAGCATGTTGTGTTTTAATCCTGCTCCACATGTTATTATTTTTCACGCTGGAGGAAATGATTTGGGTTTTGTACCCATGAGAGTCCTTATTAATCAGATGAAACAAGACTTTAGTTTGCTGTTAAGAAAATGTCCCGGCTTAGTTATACTGTGTTCGGAGATATTGCCATGCCTTAAGTGGCGTAATGCGCGTTCCATCAAGGCAATGGAACGATCTCGTATAAAAGTCAATAAAGCGATCGCAAAATTTATTAGATTCAGAGGAGGTATATCCATTAGGCATCGCCTGCTTGAACAGGATGATACTTATTTTAGACCGGACGGCGTCCATCTCACGGATGTGGGCTTGGACATATTCAATTTTGGTTTGAGAAAAGGGGTGGAAATAGCCTGGAGAATTTGGAAGGGCAATTGGGCTTAAGGGGGTCAAGCCCATATTGCCGTGGCGGTCACTGGCAATACAAGGAGTGGCCTAATTGGTCCGTTGGAATAACTGAATATAGCATAAGGGAACTGCCCTTCATAAAAAGGGGAGGGATATCCGGTTCCACATTTAAGGGCAGAAAAAGTTAACCCACGCGTACCTGCTAAGCTGGAAAATCTACGGCTGGTGGTGTTGGTATGGTAAGTGGAAAATTAGGTTATTGCCAGTTAGACTGGTTTGAATAAGGATGTTATTACTTTCAATGGGTTAAATTTGGTTATTGCATTGAAATATGTTGTTAACTTAATGTTGTCACAATAAAGCTGTGGCCAAATATTTTATTCCATCGGAAACCTGTGTCCGTCTCTTATTGGGTAAAAGGAAAAAAGGGAGGGAGGGGTTTGGAATTGTGTAAAAAAAGAATACAAGTTTTTTGGGGGGGAGGTCACTTAACCATTGCTTGTCAAGTGGTTGGGGCTGGGGAAACACTTTTATATATATTAAAAGTTTTGTAAAGGGTGGGCATACCCTTTAAAGAGCCGTAACAACTTACCATGGAGTTGGAAGAAGCAGTGCTGGCATGGCTGAGAGAGACAGTGGCGAGGAGAGGAAGAGACTGGTTGTGGCCACAGCTGAACCACATCATTGGGACCAGAGTCAAATCCAGTCGTTGCACAGGGCAGATGAAAACAAGACCCCCAGAGCGGCTAAATCCAGAGGCGAGTCAACCAGCGGCCAGGAGACAGCAGAAGATGGAATCGGCATCCCATAGACCAATGGCACGCAGGGGCACTAGCAGGGAGCGAGAGGCAGCTCCAAGAGAGGGAAACAGTGGCATGAATCCACCACATCATGGCCAGCCTGGTCCCCTAGGCGGCAGGCTAGGCCCTGTAGCAGAGGGGAAACCCGGAAACGACACGGCGGAAGTGTTGTTGCGTTATGACATCACAGTGTATGCCAGTGGCAATGCGGCGCGCTTTTCCACTGTATGCGTCACAAGGGAAGATCAGCTAGCAGACAGAAGCAGGGGAGGGACCCGAATCCCAGACAGAATGGCGATAACAGGCTCGGACCGAGGCCCAGCACAGCAAGGCATTAGGAAGGAGGGTTGGATGCAGGCGGGCAAGCTGCCCTGCCTAGTTCTCAAACCACTGGGTGCATTTCCCCACCGCAGAGGTAACCAGAAAGGAAACTTTAGGGAAGCATGGATCCACATGGGCATCTGTTGAGGTTGGCCCCAGCATTACCCAGGCAGCAGAGTATACAGTTCCTGGCAGCAGAGCTTCAGTGAGTGACACCAGTGGGAACTTGCACTTGTCTTCCAGCGAGGAGTCAGAATCATCAGGAGGACCTACAGCTTGTCTGCGGTCAGTTGTGCTACCCAGGGGGAATTTTCAAGCAACAGTGACAGCCACTGGCAAAGAGCTTTGTGACCAGCCATTTGGTGAGTGCTTCAGTGGGTGGCACAGCACATAGGGGGAGCTTAGGGACACTTAGCAAACAGTCAGAGTCCAAAAAAAAAAAGGGGGGAACAAAAAGAGGGAACCAAACAGAAATGTTGGGCGAGCTGCTGGGCAATGAAAGAGATTATGGCAAGGTTAGGGTGGAATTCATGTTCAAGTCACCCTACACAGGTTTGGACAGGAATAACACAGGCTGGTGAGGATAACAGGGGAAACATAGATAGGGCAATGAACTTACCCATGTCTGTTCCAGCAACCGTCCCACTTAAGGGGCCACAAGTAAGGTCAGTGAACATTCCATTATCGAGTGAGGGTAGTTTTGCAGGTATCACAAGATATACCGGGTTGGAGTGCAGCCGAAATGGTTTCAGACCAATCCAGAGGGACAACTTATCTGTATTTTGAGGGACCTTTGGGAGCAAGGTGGAAGGTGGAAGTGAGAGAAAAAATATGGAAAGGAGAGTATGTTGATTTATTCACTTTGCTACCCCTAGAGCATGACGAGAGCGAGAAAGAGGATAATGAGAGGAGAAGGTTTAGACTTATTCCCTAGACATTTCACAATTGGTTGCAGGCATTTATGATATTTGCTAGTATATAAGGAGAAAGGGAATCACATAATTGTTCGGGTTGTTTTGCTATCTAGACACCATATTTGACAGCATGACATAAATACGACAAACACATTGTCAGCAGTGGAAGCTGGTTAGGCCTTCTATAGGGTGGCATCATAGGGATGTTGAACATTGGTTGAAACTAATGTGCCCTAGCAGGCCGAGTTAAGTGCCCTTTCAAAGGGGGGCCGGCAGGGTTCAACAAGGAGCACTGTTGTTTGGGACCCACAGGATAAAAAAGGTGTTTGCTGGGCATTCAAGGAGGGATTTTGTAAGTTCATTACAGCCTGCAATTTCCGTCATGAATGCACAGGATGCGGGGGATATCATTCATGGAACAAACATCTTAGGCAGGGCAGGTTTCCACCCAGGACACAAGAACCCTTTACTAAAGAGATCAACTCCAGTGAGCGTGACTGTGGTGTCCCCTTATCTTAAATTGCACCCTAATAGTCAGGCAGCAGAGTTCTTGTTCAGTGGTTTCTCAAATGGTTTCATTATCCCAGGTTATGGACCATATTTTAATGGTGAATGTAGTGCACAACCTTGACCAACATCCTGGGTAGTCACGGGACTCACCAGAAATGTAACATTCCTTGAGTTACTCCCAATCCTAGTGGCTATTGACTTATGGAGGACCAAGCTAGCCAATAAACAAGTAATCTTTTTGCACGGATAACATGGGAGTAGTGTAGGCATTTAATAATATCACTGCCTCTTCCCCTCCAGTGATTAGCCTGCTCGGAAAAAGTTTTGAGTTGCTTGAGGCGTAACATGTGGTTTAAGGGGAGACATATTCCAGGATTAAAAATACCATTGCTGATGCCCTATCTCGCTTTCAGTGGGACCGTTTTTGGTATTTGGCTCCTATAGCAGAATGGATGGGTCTTCTGTGCCCCAACTGGCTGTGGGATTTGGGGAAAGGCAAGTGGCAGAACTGGAGAAGAGATCTTTGGCCCCTTCTACATGGAAAAAATACAACAAGTGAGTGGGTGAGTGGACAGCCTTCCGAGCGCAGGTAGAACGGGAGGCATTTTGGCAGAGGATAGGAAGGTTTTGTTGTTTGGGTTACAAGAATGCACTCTGAAAGGGTTTCTTTACCAGTGCTAAATGGGAAGATGACAGGTATTTCCTTTTATTGTAGATTGTCAGGGGCACCAGATGTGACTAAGGATGTGTAGGTGCGTCAGGCACTTAAAGGTTACCGAAAAGGGGGAGTAGCTCCAGATCATCGTAGGCTAGTTTCATTTACCCTGTCGCTATACATCAATGCAATATTGAATCAAGTTTCTTGTTCCTCTTTTGAAGTGTGTTTGTTCAATTTAGCTTTTTCACTTGCATTTTTGGAGCATTAAGAGTTAGAAAATTAGTTGGTTTTGTCTTTATTTCTTTTATGGTTCTAGGCCACAGCAAGTTATGGATTTTTTGGACATTCCTATGTGTACTATGCGGCACGTGGGGCGGCTGTGCGTAATGAGGGAAACCAGCTAGGATTTGACAGAAAAGAGTTTACACTGCGAGGGGTTGAGGGGACTGAGAAGGAGCGCTTTCTGATAGCATTTCAGTAATACACGGATCTGCACATACCCCCGGCAGCTGTAATAGTTCATCTAGGTGGTAATGATATTGGTTCCATTCCTATGAAAACCTTGATAAAGGATATAAATATAATTTTTTTAGGTTATGGTCAGATTTCTCAAATTTTTGGTTGTTTGATCAGATACAGTAACAAAGAAAATTTGGAGAGCTGGTCGAGCTTGGAAGAGGTTGAATAGAGTTTGAGCTATAGGTCAATTTATTTTGAGATATGGGGGCTTGATTTGCTGCCACGTGGAATAGAAGTATTCACCCGAACCATTGTTCAATAGAGATAGAGTACATATTACGGAAATTGGTTCTGATGTATTAAATTGTGATTTTAAAGAGATAGCTCATGCTGCTTGGAAATAAGTGGGGAGCAGAAGAGCTGAAGGAGTCCAGCTCTCATGCAGTGGCGGTAGTCCATATAGGAAAAAGGGGGCACAGGTTTGGAGATAGTTGAAGAGAATTGTTATGCACTTGCATTAAGTTTTAACCTTGCAATTGGGCCTCTGGGAGAGACACTGGGAGAGGCGAGTTTTGGTTACAGGGTGGAACCCATTTAGCTGGTGTTGGAGAAGCTAATGGGTTGATTGATTATATGGCACCCATTGAGCTGGTGTTGGAGAGGCTGATGGGTTGATGGATTATATGGCACCCATTGAGCTGGTGTTGGAGAGGCTGATGGGTTGATGGATTATATGGCACCCATTGAGCTGGTGTTGGAGAGGCTGATGGGTTGATGGATTATATGGTGGCACCCATTGAGCTGGTGTTGGAGTGGCTGATGGGTCGATGGATTATATGGCATCCATTGAGCTGGTGTTGGATCGGCTGATGGGTTGATGGATTATATGGCACCCATTGAGCTGGTGTTGGAGCGGCTGATGGGTCGATGGATTATATGGCATCCATTGAGCTGGTGTTGGAGAGGCTGATGGGTTGATGGATTATATGGCACCCATTGAGCTGGTGTTGGAGAGGCTGATGGGTTGATGGATTATATGGCACCCTTGAGCTGGTGTTGGAGTGGCTGATGGGTCGATGGATTATATGGCATCCATTGAGCTGGTGTTGGATCGCTGATGGTTGATGGATTATATGGCACCCATTGAGCTGGTGTTGGAGTGGCTGATGGGTCGATGGATTTATGGCATCCATTGAGCTGGTGTTGGATGCGCTGATGGGTTGATGGATTATTGGCACCCATTGATCTGTTGTTGGAGCGGCTGATGGGGGTCGATTGATATTGGCATCCATTGAGCTGGTGTTGGATCGGCTGATGGGTTGATGGATTATATGGCACCCATTGGCTGGTGTTGGAGTGGCTGATGGGTCGATGGATTATATGGCATCCATTGAGCTGGTGTTGATCGGCTGATGGGTTGATGGATTATATGGCACCCATTGAGCTGGTGTAGGACCGGCTGATGGGTTGATGATTATATGGCATCCATTGAGCTGGTGTTGGACCGGCTGATGGTTGATGGATTATATGGCATCCATTGAGCTGGTGTGGAGCGGCTAATGGGTTGATGGATTAATAGGCACCCATTGAGCTGGTGTTGGAGTGACTAATGGGTTGATGGTTTATATGGCACCCATTAAGCTGGTGTTGGAGTGGCTGATGGGTTGATGGATTATATGGCATCCATTGAGCTGGTGTTGGAGCGGCTGATGGGTTTATGGATTATATGGCATCCATTGGCTGGTGTTGGCGGCTGATGGGTTGATGGATTGGAAGATAGGTGAAAAAAATTGTTATCACTTGCATTATGTTTTAACCTTGCAATGTCCCTCTGGGAGAGACACTAGGAGAGCGAGCTTTGGTTACAGGGTGGACCCATTGAGCTGGTGTTGGAGTGGCTAATGGGTTGATGGATTATATGGCACCCATTGAACTGGTGTTGGAGCGGCTGATGGTTGATGGATTGTATGGCACCCATTGAGCTGGTGTTTGAGTGGCTGATGGGTTGATGGATTATATGGCACCCATTGAGCTTGGTTGGAGAGGCTGATGGGTTGATGGATTATATGGCACCCATGAGCTGGTGTTGGAGATGCTGATGGATTATATGGCACCCATTGAGCTGGTGTTGGAGAGGCTTATGGGTTGATGGATTTATGGCACCCTTGAGCTGGTTTTTGAGCGGCTGATGGTAAATATTATATGGCACACATTGAGCTGGTGTTGGAGCGGCTGATGGGTTGATGGATTATATGGTACCTATTGAGCTGGTGTTGGAGAGGCTGATGGGTTGATGGATTATATGGCACACATTGAGCTGGTGTTGGAGAGGCTGATTGGTTGATGGATTATATGGCACCTATTGAGCTTTAGTTGGAGAGGCTGATTGGTTGATGATTATATGGCACCTATTAAGCTGGTGTTGGAGAGGCTAATGGGTTGATGGATTATTGGCACACATTGAGCTGGTGTTGGAGTGGCTGATGGGTTGATGGATTATATGGCACACATTGAGCTGTGTTGGAGCGGCTGATGGGTGAGGATTATATGGCACCTATTGAGCTGGTGTTGGAGAGGCTGATGGGTTGATGGATTATATGGCACCCATTGAGCTGGTGTTGGAGCGGCTGATGGGTTGATGGATTGTATGGCACCCATTGAGCTGGTGTTTGAGCGGCTGATGGGTTGATGGTTATATGGAACCCATTGGCTGGTGTTGGAGAGGCTGATGGGTGGATGGATTATATGGCACCCTTGAGCTGGTGTTGGAGAGGCTGATGGATTATTGCACCCATTGAGCTGGTGTTTGAGAGGCTTGGTAGATGGATTATATGGCACATATTGAGCTGGTGTTGGAGCGGCTGATGGGTTGATGGATTATATGGTACCTATTGAGCTGGTGTTGGAGAGGCTGATGGGTTGATGGATTATATGGCACCTATTGAGCTGGTGTTGGAGAAGCTGATGGGTTGATGGATTATATAGCATCCATTGAGCTGGTGTTGGAGAGGCTGATGGGTTTATGGATTATTGGCACCCTTGAGCTGGTATTGGAGGGCTGATGGGTTGATGGATTATTGGCACCCATTGACTGGTGTTGAAGCAGCTGATGGTTGATGGATTATGGCACCCATTGAGCTGGTGTTGGAGAGGCTGATGGGTAAATAGATTATAGGCACACATTGACTGGTGTTGGAGCGGCTGATGGTTGATGGATTATATGGTACCTATTGAGCTGGTGTTGGAGAGGCTGATGGGTTGATGGATTATATGGCACACATTGAGCTGGTGTTGGAGAGGCTGATGGGTTGATGGATTATATCGCACCCATTGAGCTGGTGTTGGAGAGGCTGATGGGTTGAGGATTATATGGCACCCATTGAACTGGTGTTGGAGAGGCTGATGGATTATATGGCACCCATTACTTTTTTTGGAGCGCTGATGGGTTGATGGATTATAGCACCCATTAAGCTGGTGTTGGAGCGGCTGATGGTTGATGGATTATATGGCATCCATTGAGCTGGTGTTGGAGAGGCTGATGGGTTGATGGACTATATGGCACACTTGAGCTGGTGTTGGAGTGGGCTGGATTTGAGGGATTATATGGCACCTATTGAGCTGGTATTGGACAGGCTGATGGGTTGATTGATTATATGGCACCCATTGAGCTGGTGTTGGAGAGGCTGATGTTGATGCATTATATGGCACCCATTGAGCTGGTGTTGGAGAGCTGATGGGTTGATGGATTATATGGCACCTATTGAGCTGGTGTTGGAGAAGCTAATGGTTGATGGATTATATAGCATCCATTGAGCTGGTGTTGGAGAGGCGATGGGTTGAGGATTATATGGCACCCATTGAGCTGGTGTTGGAGAGGCTGATGGTTGATGGATTATATGGCACCCATTGAGCTGGTGTTTGAGCGGCTGATGGTTGATGGATTATATGGCACCCATTGAGCTGGTGTTGGAGAGGCTGATGGATTATATGGCACCATTAAGCTGGTGTTGGAGCGGCTGATGGTTGATGGATTATATGGCACCCATTGAGCTGGTGTTGGAGAGGCTGATGGATTATATGGCACCCATTAAGCTGGTGTTGGAGCGGCTGATGGGTTGATGGATTATATGGTACCCATTGAGCTGGTGTTGGAGCGGCTGATGGATTATATGGCATCCATTGAGCTGGTGTTGGATAGGCTGGTGATGGTTGATGGATTATATAGCACCCATTGAGTTGGTGTTGGAGGCGGCTGTGGGTTGATGGATTATTATAGGCAAGGTTGCAGGCCTTTATAGACCAGAATGTTGTAATTGCAAATAAGGTTTAAAATGTTCATGTTTACAAGGTAAAGTTTTAATGTTCTAATGTTTATGATGCACTTTAAGCTTATTATATAAATAAATAATATATGCTGTGGCCTTTTGTTCCATGTCTGGTGTCACGTCTCTTTTATGGGGTTTGGTTCGGTGGAGGTAGGGTTTGTTTTAAGCGGAGTTAATCTTTGCACTATCAATGCCATGTGTTTTTGGCCAATTTTCATTGCATTAAAGGGCATATCCACCAATAAAATTAAAATTTACATTAAGGGCATGTCCACCCCCCAACTATAATCCCCCCCACTACTGCCCCATCATGTATGTAGTTTAATCCTTACCTCACATCCCAGCTCCATAGGATTCTCCTGTAGTCCCCCCCCCAAAGTCCCAAAAACTGCCAACCAGGAGGCTAGCAGAGTCCTTATAGGACTCTGCCTGCTACCTGGCCTCCGGAGAAGTTTGGTATGCGTACTGCAGCCCTTCTCCCCCTCCTCCCCCCCCCTCCCTCTCCCTCCCGATTCCCTCCCCCTAGCGTAAATCATTAAAAGATAAGATTCCCCCTGGGCTCTCAGCCCCAACCGCTATATTTTTATCTTTATAAAGCTCCCCAAACTCTTACTTACCTCTCCTCTTTCCTCCGCTGCACTGAATGACCGTCAGCCGCGTCCGTGATTGGCTGCCGCTCGCCAATCACAGACACGGCTGCCAGGTCCCGCCCCTCTGCTTGCATTTTCCTCGCAAGCAGAGGGCCGGGAGCGCGGTGGAGGAAGAGGGGAGGTAAGTAGAGTTTGGGGGGCTTTCTAAAAAAATAATATAGCGTTGGGGCTGGGAGCCCATGGGAATCTTATATTAAAAATTGTATTCTAGGGTGGACATACCCTTTAACCTGCAGCTTCACCCCAACCCCCACTTTTTGTTTTATTTACCTGTTAGATGCCCCTGAAGATATTCTGCACTGCAGCTCTTTGCCTCTCTGCTTCCTGTTCCACGGCTCTCAGTTTAAGGTGCAACTGTGACATCACGGCCAATAGCTGAAAGACATGACAAGGAGTCCCTCACTGCTTGCTGTCTTGCTCAAACCGCTTGCAACAGCAGCAGGAGGCAGGACAGCAAGGGACTTGTTTAGGTGCAGGAGGTAGGACATAGCTCCTTTACTATTAAAGTGAATAATGGCATGTCCGTTTTGTGAGTGGAGATACCCTTTAATTACTTTACATGTTTTTCCAGGGTTTTTTCAACCAAGATTCTTTCAACTGTGCCATGTTCTGCCTCAATGTTTTGCTTCAGGAAAGAAACAAAGATCGTTGTCATATCCTTTGGAAATCCTTAGATTAATGAGCATATTAATGGACCCTCGTACAAATCAGGTACCATAAGATTGGGAAAATTCTCTATAGAGTCCTAGAGGTGGATTGTACTGGGTGATTTGATTAAAAAAACTCTATCTGTATCTTACTGAAGAGATGTTCCATCTTCTATCCACTCAACAGTCAGGCAAACATCAGTGGAATCCTAACAGACAAAAACAATGATAAGAAATGCAGTAATGGATAATAACCTTCCGGTGCATTAGGCTAAGTGAGCAGAGGAAAGCCAGTACATAAAGGTACAGTAGGAACCCTCTCCAGAATAGGGTAGCACACACTTAGGAACTAAAATTTAAGCGAAGCTCTGATCATTCTTTACTTGAAAACTTCTTATCAGAAACGGAATAACAATAAGTCTTGCACAGTCGTCTGACGTTTTCGGTGTTTTGTGAGCCCTTAATCATAGGCTTGACCTGATACCGTCATCCGTTGTTCATATAGCTCTCAAGAGAAGAGATCTACGATCGGGGAGCTACACACATCACGGATCAATAAATACGATAAAATGGCATGAAAAGAAACAAATTTTAACACAGTATCTTTATCCACTCGTCACCATTGCCTGTGCATTATGTCGATATCAAGAGTATGTCACACAGAAGCATATTACCCCATAACCGCATATCTTTGCCTCCTATATTGGATTTCCTCTTGGTTTCATGTTCCTATAGTTTTTCAATGCTTTCTATGTGTATACGAATGCTGTTGCTATTTTAATACATATCAGTCTGTGATTTGCAGTCTGTATATAACACAGATACAACAGATACTAAATCATACTAAGGGCCCTATTTTCAATTTAGCGATACTGTGCGTTAGCGGCCATAAAGCAATACCGCGAGATACAAAGCAATCTATATACTTACTACAACATTGTCAAATATTCATAGGGCAATTCCTTAGTAATAATAAATAACTGTGAAGAGATAAACATATGACGGCTATATTCCATATTCCTTTACGTAAATACATTTTATATGGAAATATATGGATATTTGTACCTAAGGCTCTAGTCTCTAGGTGCAAAGTATACCATAAATAGATGAATGAATAAAGTTATTGAATAAATAGATAGAATAAATATTATTGCAGAATTATAAATACATGATTAAATATTAGACAAACAGTATGACCTCTTAATAGCTATAATAATTATTAATGCCCAATAAATAATTAATATTAATTAATTTACATACAGCCCCCCTATCAAAAATCAAAATTTCCATGTGGAAGACTCTATATATGGCATGAAACATCCCATTCAGACCCTTTGGGATTCTGGTCCCCAGAACATATGTGCCCCATGTCTGACACGAAAGTAAGCATGCCATATAGGGTGATTTACAATTGAAATATTGTTTTATCCTATGGGTTTTCTCTGTAACCTGCTTTTTACTTCATCCCTTCTCTTTATATGTTCACACGTGAGGCATTTCTTTGGCTCTCCATCTAAATGTGCTATTGTATGTCAAAGGGTCCTTCCCCTGTTCTTCCCCTATCAAACCAGGGCACAAGATATACCTCAAGGATTGAGCTATTTTGGAAACAAATTACAATTAAGCAACCTACATGTCTCCAATCCTCATGATGTTAACTACTTTCTTAAATTGGGGACTATAGGAATAGTGAAATAGATTTAATCTCCCTTTAACCTTCTATCTCTCACTAGTTTATTGTCTTGCAGCATACCCTTTCTATCTAACTCTCTTTTTCTTTAAGTAAATCCACCCTCTATATCCCCTTTCTTCCAATCTTTTGTTTAGAATTTCAGAGCCTGTTTTAAAATCATGATCGTTTGCTGTTCCTCCTCATCCGTACCCAATGGCTGTATGGATCCCTAAATGCAATGTGTGGGGTGGCATAATTCAGCCTGTAAGATGGTATTTCTCGCATTCTCTTCTGGTATTTTGCCATCCTTATCTACTTTTATAGAAAGATATATTTCTTATTGCTGCTCCAACTAAATTTTAAATTCCATGATTTCTAATTTAGAGCAGTCATCACTGTCCTCAAACCAATATGAACCCTGCCAGACCCATGGAATATCATCTATATCTGTTATGGAGTTTCAAATACACCCCATGGGTAAATTTAAGAGATGTGGTGGCCTAATAAACTTTCCTCCCACCATCCCATATACAGTTTGGCATATGTGGGGGCAGTGTGCCAGTAGAACATCCCTTCACACATCAGAAATTATGATATGATAGACATTGAATTAATTTAATACCTAGAAGATGGGCATGAGACCACGCCTATGGTCACCATACTATCACTTTCTTGCTAAGCTAACCCCTGCAAAATTTGCAAGATATCTGTGGTGACCTTCACGTATGAAGGTAGTCTGATGATTAGTGGTTGAAGTAGTAAATCTATTAGATTTGAAAGCCCTTTGTTAAGGATTTATCCAGCTAAGATGGGACATCCCTTAGGTGGACTCTCTTCTTTATGCACTTTTGGTACATGATGAAAGATTTGGACTATTGGATGGTCAGGCAGCAGACATCCCTCATAGGTGATTCTAAATTGCTATTTGCAACTCCTCTTTCAAGTGTTCATTGAGAATTCCCTTATTTCTCCATAGGGTTCTATTCTACCTCTCATACATATCTCTATCCAACAATTGTCTTATGCCTTACTTTTACAATCATTGGCATTCAGAAACACTACGCCCCCTCCCTTATTTGCTTTACTGTAGGAACCGTTCCATAATATCTACAAACGTAACCCAAAAACCCACCTCTTCAAGAAAGCACAAAACCTGGCCTAAACACTAACAGCGCGGAAGTTCTTAGTTCACCCTTGGACACACTGCAAGGAGTTTCTCCCCGTGTTTGCGTGGGTTTCCCCGGGCACTCTGGTTTCCCCCACAATCATAAAGACATACTGATAGGGTGTATGCGTCAAATAAATGTGCTTAGATTGTTAGCTCTTTGGTGCAGGGCCTGATGTAAATATTACATATAATTGTAAACGCTACGGAAGATGTTATAAATCCACAATAATAAAAATAACATACCCCTCTCGTTTTTTGTAGACTATAAGCTCACTGGACAAGGTCCTCTTTCCTTGTGTATCATGGTAATGCTGTAAAATATTGACTTTGTAATATATGCTTACCCTTGTATGCATTAATGAAATTGTAATTGAAAAGCACCACTGAAGGTTGGCACTATATAAATCTATAATAATAATAATAATATAACTATGTTACATTATTTATTGGTTCTCAATAAATTAATCTGCATTGTTTCATAAAGTCATTGTTTCCTGAGTACTCCCGCTTCCTGCTTCACGCTCGGTAGTCCCGCAGTCCCCCTCAAAGCCACGTACCTCCAACATGCTGTTCCCCTGTCAGGCCACGCACCTCCAACAATACTGTCCCCTGTCAGACGACGCGTTTCGCTTTCTCGGCCTGAGGAAAATATACTTTACCATCGCAATATATATCATCCAACTTTTACAATAACATCATATACCGATTTGGGCTATTTATTCATATTCTGATTTTACACCACACACATTTTCATCTGTGGATGTTCGCAACACTAGATTTTTATGGTAATTATAGGTTAAATGCTATATGTGTTTATTTGAGGTTTAAGGTTTTATGGTGAGGCTGGCCAGCTAATAATTTTTTTGCTTTTAGGGTTGTTATATAGGATCTATATGTCCTACCTGTATAATATATTTTGAATTATATTTCAAAGTATTATTTATTTAAGTTATAATCAAGTGCAGATGGAATTCAATGTTGAAGTTTCAACCATTTAAAGCTGGTTTAAATGTAAACAAAATGTTGACATTAATGTTTGTGTGCAACCTGTTTTGATGGGTGGAGTTTCGAACAGTAAGGACAGCCCAATCCCAGAGCCACCAGCGGAACATGGCTAATTATGGATAAAAATTCACTATAATTAAACGCATACCATATACTAAAAGACAGGTGTGGGTTGATGGATTATATGGCATCCATTGAGCTGGTGTTGGAGCGGCTAATGGGTTGATGGATTATATGGCACCCATTGAGCTGGTGTTGGAGTGACTAATGGGTTGATGGTTTATATGGCACCCATTAAGCTGGTGTTGGAGTGGCTGATGGGTTGATGGATTATATGGCATCCATTGAATGGATTATTGGCACCCATTGAGCTGGTGTTGGAGTGGCTGATGGGTCGATGGATTATATGGCATCCATTGAGCTGGTGTTGGATCGGCTGATGGGTTGATGGATTATATGGCACCCATTGAGCTGGTGTTGGAGGTGGCTGATGGTCGATGGATTATATGGCATCCATTGAGCTGGTGTTGGATCGGCTGATGGTTGTATGGATATATTGGCACCCATTGAGCTGTGTTTGGAGCGGCTGATGGTCGATGGATTATATGGCATCCATTGAGCTGGTGTTGGTCGCTGATGGGTTGATGGATTATATGGCACCCATTGAGCTGGTGTTGAGGTGGCTGATGGGTCGATGGATTATATGGCATCCATTAGCTGGTGTTGGATCTTGATGGTTGATGGATTATATGGCACCCATTGAGCTGGTGTTAGGACCGGCTGATGGGTTGATGGATTATATGGCATCCATTGAGCTGGTGTTGGACCGGCTGATGGTTGATTGATTATATGGCATCCATTGAGCTGGTGTTGGGCGGCTATTGGTTGATGGATTATATGGCACCCATTGAGCTGGTGTTGGAGTGACTAATGGGTTGATGGTTTATTGGCACCCATTAAGCTGGTGTTGGAGTGCTGATGGGTTGATGGATTATATGGCATCCATTGAGCGGTGTTGGAGCGGCTGATGGGTTTATGGATTATATGGCATCCATTGAGCGGTGGTGTTGGAGGCGGCTGATGGTTGATGGATTGGAGATAGGTGAAAAAATTGTATGCACTTGCATTATGTTTTAACCTTGCAATTGGGCCTCTGGGAGAGACACTAGAGAAGCGAGCTTTGGTTACAGGGTGGAACCCATTGAGCTGGTGTTGGAGTGGCTAATGGGTTGATGGATTATATGGCACCCATTGAGCTGGTGTTGGAGCGGCTGATGGGTTGATGGATTGTATGGCACCCATTGAGCTGGTGTTGGAGTGGCTGATGGGTTGATGGATTATATGGCACCCATTGAGCTGGTGTTGGAGAGGCTGATGGGTTGATGGATTATATGGCACCCATTGAGCTGGTGTTGGAGCGGCTGATGGATTATATGGCACCCATTGAGCTGGTTTTGGAGCGGCTGATGGGTTGATGGATTTATTGGCACCCTTGAGCTGGTGTTTGAGCGGCTGATGGGTAAATAGATTATATGGCACACATTGAGCTGGTGTTGGAGCGGCTGATGGGTTGATGGATTATATGGTACCTATTGAGCTGGTGTTGGAGAGGCTGATGGGTTGATGGATTATATGGCACCATTGAGCTGGTGTTGGAGAGGCTGATTGGTTGATGGATATATGGCACCTATTGAGCTTTAGTTGGAGAGGCTGATTGGTTGATGGATTATATGGCACCTATTAAGCTGGTGTTGGAGAGGCTAATGGGTTGATGGATTATATGGCACACATTGAGCTGGTGTTGGAGTGGCTGATGGGTTGATGGATTATATGGCACACATTGAGCTGGTGTTGGAGCGGCTGATGGTTGAGGGGATTATATGGCACCTATTGAGCTGGTGTTGGAGAGGCTGATGGGTTGATGGATTATATGGCACCCATTGAGCTGGTGTTGGAGCGGCTGATGGGTTGATGGATTATATGGCACCCATTGAGCTGGTGTTTGAGCGGCTGATGGGTTGATGGATTATATGGAACCCATTGAGCTGGTGTTGGAGAGGCTGATGGGTTGATGGATTATATGGCACCCATTGAGCTGGTGTTGGAGAGGCTGATGGATTATATGCACCCATTGAGCTGGTGTTTGAGAGGCTGATGGTAGATGGATTATATGGCACATATTGAGCTGGTGTTGGGCGGCTGATGGGTTGATGGATTATATGGCTATTGCTGGTTTGGAGGCTGATGGGTTGATGGATTATATGGCACCTATTGAGCTGGTGTTGGAGAAGCTGATGGGTTGATGGATTATATAGCATCCATTGAGCTGGTGTTGGAGAGGCTGATGTGTTATGGATTATATGGCACCCATTGAGCTGGTATTGGAGAGGCTGATGGGTTGTGGGGATTATATGGCACCCATTGACTGGTGTTGAAGCAGCTGATGGGTTGATGGATTATATGGCACCCATTGAGCTGGTGTTGGAGAGGCTGATGGGTAAATAGATTATATGGCACACATTGACTGGTGTTGAGCGCTGATGGGTTGATGGATTATATGGTACCTATTGAGCTGGTGTTGGAGAGGCTGATGGGTTGATGGATTATATGGCACACATTGAGCTGGTGTTGGGAGGCTGATGGGTTGATGGTTATATCGCACCCATTGAGCTGGTGTTGGAGAGGCTGATGGGTTGATGGATTATATGGCACCCATTGAACTGGTGTTGGAGAGGCTGATGGATTATATGGCACCCATTAAGCTGGTGTTGGAGCGGCTGATGGGTTGATGGATATAGGCACCCATTAAGCTGGTGTTGGAGCGGCTGATGGGTTGATGGATTATATGGCATCCATTGAGCTGGTGTTGGAAAGGCTGATGGGTTGATGGACTATATGGCACACATTGAGCTGGTGTTGGAGTGGCTGATGGGTTGAGGGATTATATGGCACCTATTGAGCTGGTATTGGACAGGCTGATGGGTTGATTGATTATATGGCACCCATTGAGCTGGTGTTGGAGAGGCTGATGGGTTGATGCATTATATGGCACCCATTGAGCTGGTGTTGGAGAAGCGTGATGGGTTGATGGATTAATGGCACCTATTGAGCTGGTGTTGGAAAGCTAATGGGTTGATGGATTATAGACATCCATTGACTGGTGTTGGAGAGGCTGATGGGTTGATGGATTATATGGCACCCATTGAGCTGGTGTTGAGAGGCTGATGGGTTGATGGATTATATGGCACCCATTGAGCTGGTGTTTGAGCGGCTGATGGGTTGATGATTATATGCACCCATTGAGCTGGTGTTGGGAGAGGCTGATGGATTATATGGCACCCATTAAGCTGGTGTTGGAGCGGCTGATTGGTTGATGGTTATATGGCACCCATTGAGCTGGTGTTGGAGAGGCTGATGGATTATATGGCACCCATTAAGCTGGTGTTGGAGCGGCTGATGGGTTGATGGATTATATGGTACCCATTGAGCTGGTGTTGGAGCGGCTGATGGATTATATGGCATCCATTGAGCGGTGTTGGATAGGCTGATGGGTTGATGGATTATATAGCACCCATTAGTTGGTGTTGGAGCGGCTGATGGGTTGATGGATTATTATAGGCAAGGTTGCAGGCCTTTATAGACCAGAATGTTGTAAATTGCAAATAAGGTTTAAAATGTTCATGTTTACAAGGTAAAGTTTTAATGTTCTAATGTTTTATGATGCACTTTAAGCTTATTGTATAAAGATAATAAATATGCTGTGGCCTTTTGTTCCATGTCTGGTGTCACGTCTCTTTTATGGGGTTTGGTACTGGTGGAGGTGGGTATTGTTTTAAGCGGAGTTAATCTTTGCACTATCAATGCCATGTGTTTTTGGCCAATTTTCATTGCATTAAAGGGCATATCCACCAATAAAATTAAAATTTACATTAAAGGGCATGTCCACCCCCAACCTATAATCCCCCCCACTACTGGCCCCATCATGTAGTGTAGTTTAATCCTTACCTCACATCCCAGCTCCATAGGATTCTCCTGTAGTCCCCCCCCAAAGTCCCAAAACTGCCAACCGGAGGCTAGCAGAGTCCTTATAGGACTCTGCCTGCTACCTGGCCTCCGGGAAGTTTGGTATGCGTACTGCAGCCCTTCTCCCCTCCCTCCCCCTCCCTCTCCCTCCATTCCCTCCCCCTAGCGTAAAATCATTAAAAGATAAGATTCCCCCTGGGCTCTCACCCCAACCGCTATATTTTTATCTTTATAAAGCTCCCCAAACTCTTACTACCTCTCCTCTTTCCTCCGCTGCACTGAATGACCGCACCCGCGTCCGTGATTGGCTCCGCTCAGCCAATCACAGACACGGCTGCCAGGTCCCGCCCCTCTGCTTGCATTTTCTCGCAAGCAGAGGGCGGGAGCGCGGTGGAGGAAAGAGGGAGGTAAGTAGAGTTTGGGGGGCTTTCTAAAAAAAATAATATAGCGGTTGGGGCTGGGAGCCCATGGGGAATCTTATATTAAAAATTGTATTCTAGGGTGGACATACCCTTTAACCTGCAGCTTCACCCCAACCCCCACTTTTTTTATTTACCTGTTAGATGCCCCTGAAGATATTCTGCACTGCAGCTCTTTCCCTCTTCCTTCCTGTTCACGGCTCTCAGTTTAAGGTGCAACTGTGACATCACGGCCAATAGCTGAAAGACATGACAAGGGAGTCCCTCACTGCTGCTGTGCTTGCTCAACCCAGCTTGCAACAGCAGCAGGAGGCAGGACAGCAGGGACTTGTTTAGGTGCAGGAGGTAGGACATAGCTCCTTTACTATTAAAGTGAATAATGGCATGTCCGTTTTGTGAGTGGAGATACCCTTTAATTACTTTACATGTTTTTCCAGGGTCTTTTTCAACCAAGATTCTTTCAACTTGCCATGTTCTGCCTCAAGTTTTGCTTCAGGAAAGAAACAAAGATCAGTTGTCATATCCTTGGAAATCCTTAGATTAATGAGCATATTAATGGACCCTCGTACAAATCAGGTACCATAAGATGGGAAAATTCTCTATAGAGTCCTAGAGGTGGATTGTACTGGGTGATTTGATTAAAAAAACTCTATCTGTATCTTACTGAAGAATGTTTCCATCTTCTATCCACTCAACAGTCAGGCAAACATCAGTGAATCCTAACACAAAAAATGATAGAAATGCAGTAATGGATAATAACCTTCCGTTGCATTAGGCTAAGTGAGCAGAGGAAAGCCAGTACATAAAGTACAGTAGGAACCCTCTCCAGATAGGGTAGCACACACTTAGGAACTAAATTTAAGCGAAGCTCTGATCATTCTTTACTTGAAAACTTCTTATCAGAAACGGAATAACAATAAGTCATTGCACAGTCGTCTGACGTGTTTCGGTGTTTTGTGAGCCCTTAATCATAGGCTTGACCTGATACCGCTATCCGTTGTTCATATAGCTCTCAAGAGAAAGATCTACGATCGGGGAGCTACACACATCACGGATCAATAAAATACGATAAAATGGCATGAAAAGAACAATATTTTAACACAGTATCTTTATCCACTCGTCACCAGTGCCTGTGCATTATGTCGAATAGCAAGAGTATGTCACACAGAAGCATATTACCCCATAACCCGCATATCTTTGCCTCCTATATTGGATTCCCTTTGGTTTCTATGTTCCTATAGGTTTCAATGCTTTCTATGTGTATACGAATGCTGTTGCTATTTAATACATATCAGTCTGTGATTTGCAGTCTGTATATACAACAGATACAAACAGATACTAAATCATACTAGGGCCCTATTTTCAATTTAGCGATACTGTGCTTTAGCGGCCATAAAGCAATACCGCGAGATACAAGGCAATCTATATACTTACTAAAACATTGTCAAATATTCATAGGGCAATTCCTTAGTAAATTAATAAATAACTGTGAAGAGATAAAATATGACGGCTATATTCCATATTCCTTTACGTGAAATACATTTTATATGGAAATATATGAGGATATTTGTACCTAAGGCTCTAGTCTCTAGGTGCAAAGTAACCATAAATAGATGAATGAATAAAGTTATTGAATAAATAGAATAGAATAAATATTATTGCAAATTAATAATACATGATTAAATATTAGACAAACAGTATGACCTCTTTAATAGCTATAATAATTATTAATGCCCAATAAATAATTAAATAATTAATTAATTTACAGCCCCCCTATCAAAATCAAAAGTTCCATGTGGAAGACTCTATATATGGCATGAAACATCCCATTCAGACCCTTTGGGATTCTGGTCCCCAGACCATATTGTATGCCCCATGTCTGACACGAAAGTAAGCATGCCATATAGGGTGATTTCACAATTGAAATATTGTTTTATCCTATGGGTTTTCTCTGAACCTTGCTTTTTTACTTCATCCCTTCTCTTTATATGTTCACACGTGAGGCATTTCTTGCTCTCCATCTAAATGTGCTATTGTATGTCAAAAAGGTCCTTTCCCTGTTCTTCCCCTTATCAAACCAGGGCACAAGATATACCTCAAGGATTGAGCTATTTTGGAAACAAATTACAATTAAGCAACCTACATGTCTCCAGATCCTCATGATGTTACCTACTTTCTTAAATTGGGGACTATATGGAATAGTGAAATAGATTTAATCTCCCATTTTAACCTTCTATCTCTCACTATTTTATTGTCTTGCAGCATACCCTTTCTATCTAACTCTGTTCTTTTCTTTAAGTAAATCCACCTCTCTATATCCCCTTTCTTCAATCTTTGTTTAGAATTTCAGAGGCTGTTTTAAAATCATGATCGGTGTTGCTGTTCCTCCTCATCCGTACCCAATGGCTGTATGGATACCCTAAAGCAATGTGTGGGGTGGCATAATCCAGCCTGGGATGGTATTTCTCGCATTCTCTTCTGGTATTTATGCCATCCTTATCTACTTTTATAGAAAGATATATTTCTTATTGCTGCTCCAACTAATTTTAAATTCCATGAGTTCTAATTAGAGCAGTCATACACTGTCCTCAACCAATATGAACCCTGCCAGACCCATGGAATATCATCTATGTATCTGTTATGGAGTTTCAAATACACCCCATGGGTAAATTTAAGAGATTGGTGGCCTAAGATAACTTTCTCCCACCATCCCATATACAGTTGGGCATGTGGGGGCAGTGTGCCAGTAGAACATCCCTTCACACATACAGAAATTATGATATGATAGACATTGAATTAATTTAATACCTAGAAGATGGGCATGAGACCACGCCTATGGTCACCATACTATCACTTTCTTGCTAAGCTAACCCCTGCAAAATTTGCAAGATATCTGTGGTGACCTTCACGTATGAAGGTAGTCTGATGATTAGTGGTTGAAGTAGTAAATCTATTAGATTTGAAAGCCCTTTGTTAAGGAATTATGCCAGCTAAGATGGGACATCCCTTAGGTGGACTCTCTTCTTTATGCACTTTTGGTACATAGAGAAGATTTGGACTATTGGATGGTCAGGCACAGACATCCCATCATAGGTGATTCTATAATTGCTATTTGCAACTCCTCTTTCAAGTGTTCATTGAGAATTCCCTTATATTTCTCCATAGGGTTCTATTCTAGCCTCTCATACATATCTCTATCCAACAATTGTCTTATGCCTTACTTTTACAATCATTGGCATTCAGAAACACTACGGCCCCTCCCTTATTTGCTTTACTGTAGGAACCGTTCCATAATATCTACAAACTAACCCAAAAACCCACCTCTTCAAGAAAGCACAAAACTCTGCCTAAACACTAACAGCGCGGAAGTTCTTAGTTCACCCTTGGACACAGCTGCAAGGAGTTTCTCCCCGTGTTTGCGTGGGTTTCCCCCGGGCACTCTGGTTTCCCCACAATCATAAAGACATACTGATAGGGTGTATGCGTCAATAAATGTGCTTAGATTGTTAGCTCTTTGGTGCAGGGCCTTGATGTAAATATATACTATAATTGTAAAGCGCTACGGAAGATGTTATAAATCCACAATATAAAAATAACACTACCCTCTCGTTTTTTGTAGACTATAAGCTCACTGGACAAGGTCCTCTTCCTTGTGTATCATGGTAATGCTGTAAAATATTGACTTTGTAATATATGCATTACCCTTGTATGCATTAATGAAATTAATTGAAAAGCACCACTGAAGATGTTGGCACTATATAAATCTATAATAATAATAATAATAATAACTATTTTACACATTATTTATTGGTTCTCAATAAGTAATCTGCATTGTTTCATAAAGTCATTGTTTCCTGAGTACTCCCGCTTCCTGCTTCACGCTCGGTAGTCCCGCAGTCCCCCTCAAAGCCACGTACCTCCACAATTCTGGTCCCCTGTCAGGCCACGCACCTCCAACAATACTGTCCCCTGTCAACGACGCGTTTCGCTTTCTCAGGCCTGAGGAAAATAACTTTACCATCGCAATATATATCATCCAACTTTTACAATAACATCAATATACCGATTTGGGCTATTTATTCATATTCTGATTTTACCACAACATTTTCATCTGGGATGTTCGCAACACTAGATTTTTATGGTAATTATAGGTTAAATGCTATATGTGTTTATTTGAGGTTTAAGGTTTTATGGTGAGGCTGGCCAGCTAATAATTTTTTTTTTGCTTTTAGGGTTGTTATATAGGATCTATATGTCCTACCTGTATAATATATTTATTGGATTATTTCAAAGTATTATTATTAAAGTTATATCAATTGCAGATGGAATTTCAATGTTGAAGTTTCAACCATTTAAAGCTGGTTTTAATGTAAACAAAATGTTGACATTAATGTTGTGTGGCAACCTGTTTTGATGGTTGGAGTTTCGAACAGTAAGGACAGCCCAATTCACAGAGCCACCAGCGGAACATGGCTAATTATGATAAAAATTCACTATAATTAACGCATATCCTATATACTAAAAGACAGGTGTAAAAGACGTGGATCACAGACGCAGAAGCTCGAGCACCGCATCATCATCCTACTCCCACTGTCTGCGTGGCGTTGGATAAGCCAATAAGGAGGGATTGATGAGAGGAGGGGGATTCTTTTAAGAAATCCGGGGTTTGCTGGTTATATTATATTCTGGACCAGGGCTCCTCTATATGACTAGAACAGTACTCACCTCACGTTCAAAACAATTGTGATAATAGTGTATAGTGCACACCCAACGTGATATATTTGGTAAAATAAATAATGTTGTTCAATTTAGGGTGAAACGTGCAGGGGTCTAGGCCCTCTGGAACTTTTGTGCCAGGCCCCTGACACACACCCTCCTCTCCCCGATCTCATGACTGGTAACTCCATCCCCTGCTTTAAACAGCTGTTTAAAATACTGGTGCCGGACCAGCAGTATGTTAAAAAAGATGATTGCGTGCACCTTTACTTACGTACACCAATCAGCTGGTACTGGACCGGCAGTAGTTGAAAAGATGATTGTGTGCACCTTTACTTACATACACCAATCAGCTGTTTAAACACTGGTACTGGACCGGCAGTAGTTGAAAAAGATGACTGCGTGCACCTTTACTTACGTACGCCAATCATTTGTTTAAAACACTGGTACTGGACCGGCAGTATTTTAAAAAAGATGATTGCGTGCACCTTTACTTACGTACACCAATCAGCTGTTTAAAACACTGGTACTGGACCGCAGTATTGAAAAAGATGATTGTGTGCACCTTTACTTACATACACCAATCAGCTGTTTAAACACTGGTACGGACCGGCAGTAGTTTGAAAAAAGATGACTGCGTGCACCTTTACTTACGTACGCCAATCAGCTGTTTAAAACACTGGTACTGGACCGGCAGTAGTTGAAAAAAGATGACTGCGTGCACCTTTACTTACGTACGCCAATCAGCTGTTTAAAACACTGGTACTGGACCGGCAGTAGTTGAAAAAAGATGATTGTGTGCACCTTTACTTACGTACACACCAATCAGCTGTTTAAAACACTGGTACTGGGACCGGCAGTAGTTGAAAAAATGATTGTGTGCACCTTTTACTTATACACCAATCAGCTGTTAAAACACTGGTACCGGACCGGCAGTAGTTGAAAAAAGATGACTGCGTGCACCTTTACTTACGTACGCCAATCAGCTGTTTAAAACACTGGTACTGGACCGGCAGTATTGAAAAAGAGAGATTGTGTGCACCTTTACTTACATACACCAATCATCTGTTAAAACACTGATACCGGACCGGCAGTATTTTGAAAAAAGATGACTGCGTGCACCTTTACTTACGTACGCCAATCATTTGTTTAAAACACTGGTACCGGACCGGCAGTAGTTGAAAAAAAGATGATTGTGTGCACCTTTAACTTACATACACCAATCAGCTGTTTAAAACACTGGTACCGGACCGGCAGTAGTTGAAAAAAGATGACTGCGTGCACCTTACTTACGTATGCCAATCAGCTGTTTAAAATTGGGTGATCAAAGTACCAGTCAGGAGATCAGTGTGCCCTCTACAGTCCCCACAAGTAGAACTGTATGACCTTTCAACAGGTAGATTTGGGGTATCACTATCCTAATACTAGTGAAAAGGCTCTAGAAGTGTGTTTCTTGTTTTTATGAAATGAGTGGTAATACTTAAATGTTAGAGACTAAAAAATGCTTCTCACCTCTGAGAATAAGTACTAGTTTTTAATAAAAACTAAGTTTTAAGGTTCACACACATGGGCGATTTTGTTGATCAACGAATGGTTGGCTAACACTATAAGCTCCCAGGTGTATGCGTTCAGTAGAGTGTTGTCCATTGATCTGTTAGGCGGGTCAGATAGCATTTAATTTAAACGTTTTTGGTCTATTTTAGCATTTTTCAGTAGTTTTGATTTAGAGCTAGATTGGAGAATAATAATAACTATAAAGCACTTGGCATCTCTACTAGGGTTGGGATGCTGACACGTTTACATTGCATCTAATGCCAGTTCAATCGCAGCCAGTTCTTTGCAGGTGTGCCACCTCCCCACTGATTATACTGCTCTAATGTGCAGTGTGGAAATTAGCTGGTAGCGTAATGTACTGTCTAGGGAGGAAACCATAGTTCAAAGGCAAGCAAACTTTGTCTCACCAGCTGATGACAGGGTCATTCTGGGAGATCATAATTGCTCCCTTTGACCTAGATTTTTGGAAAGCTGTGACTAGAAACAGAGCTTGTGACATAGTGACATAATCTTCAGTCCAGCACGGTCACGGTATGAGGGTCAATTCACATGGTCTTTCTACATATGCCTAATAATGATGGTTTATTTTTTTACTCAGAGAGAGATTTGTCTAAAATCAGGAGCATCCTACCTACCTAACCCTCACAATGCTATGGGTTTGACTAGCTATGTAACTTATTAAGGTTTTCCATGAGTAAATCTGAATCTGGAAAAATGCATTTTTTATTTTCTCCACCTAAGGAATATGATGCCCAGTGTGTTTCAGAGACTGTAGCCTCCCCCCTCCGCTCGCCTGACAAGCATATAATTATGCATGTGTAATAGTTCTTGATTTCCATGGAACTGAGGTCCACGCTGCTCTCTCTGCCAACACCCAAAGCACCGCACCCTGAACAGAAGCTTTTTTGTCTTTTTATTGCTCAAAGCTCGCAACACCTCGTGAACTTTCTGTGGGCGTTTTCTTTCATCTGCACTGAGATCATCCTTGTATCTGCAGGTATATCTGCAATGCATCATGCATGCCTGGTTTTTAATGAATTCAGGATATGCAATACTACATGAAAAATGCCAAAGAACCGTTTGGAGTCTGTTTATTCTTTTAAAGGGGAAGTTAAGTGGAATTAATTTTTTAAAACTATGTGTTCAGTATTAAGCTGCCATTTCAGGTTCTGCAATGGTCCTTCCCAGAATTTCTCTTAATTGGCTGCATCCTGAATGAATCACAACTTACTGAAATCTCTACTGGCAACTGAATTAAAGGGTATGTCCATCCATTTTACAACTCCTTTTTTATACTGTCTTACTAAAGAACAGAAGGTAAATGCACTAACTCTACCTCCCGTGCTTCAGTAAATCTTGCCGGAGAGCAGAAGAACATAACCATGTATCACTCCAGCGCTGCAAGATCCTCCGACATGGCTGACAGCCTCCAATGCATCCCCATTCCTTTGCACATGTGCACACAGTGTGAAGGAGCGTGGACGCGTTGGAGGCTGTCAGAGAAACCAGCGCTAGAGCGATCTGCGGGTAATTTCACCTGCTCTCCTGCAAGATTTACTGAAGAATGGGAGGTACAGGTAAGAGATGCATTTACCTCCTGTTCTCATTAAGACAGTAAAAAAGGGGAGGACTGGCCAGTAGGCTGAGGGGAAAATGCCCCCCGGGCTGTCCTCCAATAAAAAAATTTGGGCTGCCACAGAAGCTATTAGTAAGATACGTGCTTAAAAGGCACAGCGCACGCCTCTAGCTCTACAATGTGCAGGAACAGAAAACACCTCCTCCTAGATCATTTACCAGTCAGCCCTCCAGTTCATTACCAGTTTTAGTCAGCCTCCAGTTAATTAGTCAATGTCTCAGCCCTCCAGTTTTTTACCCAGTGTTGTCAGCCCTCCAGTTCATTAGCCAGTGTCGTCAGCCCTCCAGTTCATTAGCTAGTATTGTCAGCCCTCCATTTTCATTAGCCAGTGTCGTCAGCCCTCCATTTTATTAGCTAGTATTGCCAGCCCTCCAGTTCATTAGCCAGTGTTAGTCAGCTCTCCTCCCCCCAGTTTATTATTCAGTGTTGCCAGCCAGCCGTCCAATTCATTAGCTTATGTTATCAGCCTCCAATTCATTAGGAACAAAGGAAACTTGACTACAAAGTGTCCCAGGGTAGGACTTAGTGATTCAGGATCTCACCCCAGGTAACTCGTAAGGAGAGAGAGGGAGATACACTTGAAAATGCTGCAGGCACAATGTAAATGGGAATAGTGGTCTTAAAACTGGGCGTAACGCAAAGTGGCGTGGTCAAAATGTTGTGATTTACATGAAGGGCCATGTACTGGGCAAACATCTATAAATCTTTTTATTAATTAAGTGGGTGCAGTGGGTATATGCAGAGCTTGTGTAAATTTAAATGATGTGCTGCAAGCAGACCTAGATTAGATTTATCATAATGGAACAGAAATGTGGCAGATGAGATTCATGTTGATAAATGTAAGTGTGAAGCATTTGGCGGTTAACAATCCTTGTGCTACCTATAAAATGGCTCTGTGCTAAGTGAATCTCTGTTGGAAAAAATTTGGGGGTTCTAGTAGATAGAAGACTTAGCTACAGCAAGCAGTGCCAAAAAGCCACCTACAGCAAATATATATTGTAAAAGCGGGATTAAACTCAGGAGAAAAATATTCTCCCCTTTACAGGCCCTGGTAGCGGTTGCAGTTTTTGGAATCCCATATACAAAGGACACCTTGGAGAAAGGGAAGAATCAGAAAAGGGATGGAGGGTCTGACTATGCGGCAGATTAGAACAAGTTGGCTGTTTACATTGAGACAGCGACCACTGCATGATCACTAGCAATGTAATCACTATGTCACTAGTACAAATATATAATGGAAAATATAATAACTCTTTAGTGCATTGTCCCATAGGTCAATCAGAGGTCTCAGACACCTTTAAGATTAAAGAAATTTTTATCTTTGGTTAGGAAAGGTTTCTTTACAGTGAACCATGCACTTGGAACTGTCTTCCAGCAATGGGTAAGGATTCATTGAATAGCTTAAGTGGGCTGGATAAATTTTAAATGAAAAAATATTAACAATTACGGTATTAGCTATACTGTAGTTCTCATTGTCCCTCAGGAAGGATTTTTTCCCCCTTCTCAGCTTGAACAGTATCTACAGTTTAGTGTAGTGGTAATTACCTTAGTAGGGTAAGTTTGGACTAGATGGAAGTATCTTTATTCACCTCCAATACTATGTTTACTATTTAACAGTTTAGACAAACATTGGGTAGGTATAAAGGTTGGATAGATGGTTATATGTCTTTATCAACCTCCATACTATGTTCAGTTTAGACAGACATATGGGTAGGGTAATAAAGGTTAACTATATGGACGTATGTTCTTATTCAACCTCCATGACTATTTTACATGTTACTGTTAGACAGTACCATTATGGGTATGGTTTAAAGGTTGGACTAGAGGTTGTATGTCCTTTATTCAACCTCCATTACAATGTTCTATGTAACCTTTAGACAGACATTAAGGTAGGGTATAAGTTGGACTAGGTGGAGTATGTCTTTATTCACTTCCAATACTATGTTACTATTGTAACTTTAGACAGACATTATGAGTAGGGTATAAAGTCAGACTAGATTATGTATGTCTTCTACAACCTCCAATACTATGTTTACTAGTAAATGTTTATAAAGGCATTATGGGTAGGTATAAATGTATACTAGATGGACGTATGTCTTTATTCAATCTTCAATACTATGTTATTAGTACTGTTTACAGACATTATGGGTAGATTATAAAGGTTGGACTAAATGGACATATGTCTTTATTCCCTCCATACTATATTACTAGTAACGTTAGACAGACATTATGGTAAGGTATAACCGGTTTGGACTAGATGACGTTGTCTTTTATTCAACCTCCAATATTATGTTACTATGTAACTGTTATACAGACAATATGGGTAGGGTATAAAGGTTGCACTAGAGGACGTATGTCTTTATTCAACCTCCAATACTATGTTACTATGTAACTGTTATAAGGCATTTGGTAGGGTATAAAGGTTTACTAGATGAAGTATGTCTTTTCAACCTTCATCTAAGTTATTTAGTAACTGTTAGCAGACTTATGGGTAGGGTATAAAGGTTGGCCTAGATGGACGTATGTCTTTATACACCTCCAATACTATGTTACTATGGAACTATTAGACAGACATTATGTTTAGGGTATAAGGTTGGACTAGATGGATGTATGTCTTTATACAACCTCCAATACTATGTTACTATGGAACTGTTGACCGACATTATGTGTAAGGATAATGTTGGACTAAATGGATGTATGTCTATAAACCCCCATACTGTGTTAATATGTAACTGTTATACAGACCTTATCGGTAGGGTATAAAGGTTGGACTAGATGGATGTATAGTCTTATAACAACTTCCAATACTATGTTACTATGGAACTGTTAGACAGACATTATGTGTAGGGTATAAGGTTGGACTAGATTAGAGGTATGTCCTTTATAAACCCCCAATACTATGTTATATGTATGTGAGACAGACATTATGGGTGGGTATAAAGGTTGGACTAGATGGACATATGTCTTTATTCAACCTCCAACTATATTACTATGTAACTGTTAGACAGACATTATGGTAAGGTATAACCGGTTGGACTGATGACTGTATGTCTTATTCAACCTCCAATATTATGTTACTATGTAACTGTTATAGCAAGACAATATGGGTAGGGTATTAAGGTTGGACTAGATGGACGTATGTCTTTATTCAACCTCCAATACTATATTACTATGTAACTGTTAGAACAGACATTATGTTAGGGTATCCGGTTGGACTAGATGGACGCATGTCTTTATTCAACCTTCCAATATTTATGTTACTAGGTAACTGTTATACAGACAATATGTGTAGGGTATAAGGTTGGACTAGATGGACGTATGTCTTTATTCAACCCTCCAATACTATGTTACTATGTAACTGTTATAAGGCATTATGGGTAGGTATAAAGTTATACTAGATGGAAGTATGTCTTTATTCACCCTTCAGTCTAAGTTTTATGTAACTGTTAGACAACATTATGGGTAAGGTATAAAGTTGGACTAGATGGACGTATGTCTTTATACACCTCCAATACTATGTTACTAGGAACTGTAGACAGACATTAGTGTAGGTTAAAGTGTGGACTAGATTGCGTATGTCTTTACCAACCTCCAATACTATGTTACTATGGAACTGTTAGACAAAATCTTTGTTGTAGGGTATAACGGTTGGACTAAGTGGCGTATGTATGCTTTATAAACCCCAATACTATGTATAATGTAACTGTTTATACAGACATTCGCAGTGGTATAAAGGTTGGACTAGATGGATGTATGTCTTTATACAACTTCCAATACTATGTACTATGGAACTGTTAACAACATTATGTGTAGGGTATAAAGTTGATACTAGATGGACGTCTCTTTATAAACCTCCATACTAATGTTAATATGTAACTGTTAACAGACATTATTGGTTAGGGTATAAGTTGGACTAGATGGATGTATGTCTTTATACAACCTCCAATACTATGTTACTATTAACTGTTAGACAGACATTCGTGTGAGGTATATAAAGGTGGGGACTAGAGTGGATTATGTCTTTACACACCTCCAATACTATGTTACTATGGAACTTGTTAGACAGACATTATGGTAGGTATAAGGTTGGACTAGATGGAATGTCTTTATACAAACCCTCCAATACTATTTTAATAGTTAACTGTTATACAGACATTATGTAGGGTATAAAGTTGGACTACATGGATGTATGTTCTTTATACAACACCTCCAATACTAGTTACTATGGACTGTTAGACAGACATTATGGTCGGTATAAGGTTGAACTAGATTGACGTATGTCTTTATACAACCGTCCCATACTATGTTAATGTACTGTTAGACTACGTTATTTGGTAGGGTATAAAGGTTGACTAGATGGATATATGTTCTTTATACAACCTCCAATACTATGTTACTATTGTAACTGTTATACAGACCATTATGGGTAGGTTATAAAGGTTGGACTAGATGGATAATGTCTTTATACAACCTCCAATACTAGTTCTATGTAAACTGTTAGACAGACATTATGGGCGGGTAATAGTTGTAGTGGACTAGATGGATAGATGTCCTTTATACAACCCCATACTATGTCAAATTAACTGGTTAACAGACATTATGGAGGGTATAAAGGTGACAATGATTATGTCTTTATCAACCTCCAATACTATTTATGATTAACTGTTAGACAGACATTATGGGCAGGGTATAAAGTTGGACTAGATGGACCTATGTCTTTATGAACTAACCTCCAATACTATGTTAATATGTAACAGTTAGATCGGCAATTAAAGGTAGGGTATAAAGGTTATACTAGATGTACTTATGTCTTTATTAGAAGGAACCCTCTAGTTAGCTCATGCTCACCAGGTTAGTTTAAGAGCAGCTGAAATTCAGACAATTATGCGTAGAATCGGGCAGAGACAAATGTACTAGGGGTGACAGCCTCACAGAATGATAGTCAGTGGACATGGAGGGCTACAGTGAGTATAAGAGTTGTTCTAGAACATGTCTTATTAACACTCATATGTACTATCGCTACTATCGTCTACTAGTTCAAAAAGCCAGGACTGAAAGCCAGTACACAGTTGCAGCCAGCAACTAAGGGTACAGGAACTACGATGTGTGTAGAGATTGAGTCCATTTCATAATGCGGCAATAATGAACTCAAACCATGGTCGCTAAAATCTTTGTTGGCATTCAAGAGCTGTTGTGGCCTGAAATCTAAGCTGTCTTTGTGCCTAATCCCGTGTTTGTAAGAATTTTGTGTACTTTTTGGCTGTAGCTCTATTTATCACTGAGTTTTTTGGTATACTTTTTATAGCCACTCCCGATCTTAAACAACCGCAGGTTACTCAAATCAAAGGCTTTCGTTGCCATAAGCTGCTACTGCATTAATTGGATCAATTGCTTGAATGACGACAAAGGAGTATGAACGTACACATAAAGCTTGCTGCTATACAAACGTCATGTTGCCACGCCAAGTAGGCGGTAGTCACGACATGTCATTACTGCCGCAGACAAAGATCAGGCACGGGTTGAAGCGTAGCTAATGGACATCCACTTTGCGAGTATCGTTTTCTTCAACAAGTAGATCATCAGTCTGCTAAAAGCTAATGGGGGGTGCAAAATTAGTGTTTTCTGGTCTAAATTGCAAATGTGGAAGAATACAGAAGTAGGCGGCAAAATACTAGAAATGTAACCTGCACAGGGACAGTATGGCTAATAAGTAACTGACAACAATTATGGTTGTGGGGATAAACCCACTAAAATTAGATACTTACCAGGATACTACAATGATTATATTAATGGTCCCGTGCTGGGGATTAGCGATGGCCCCTTTCACCAGTGCAGTCATTACGCTGGTGACTGGACACGATCTGATAGAGATAATGACTGCGTGCTTCACTGCTTCAACGCACGGCCGCCTCTACAGGTGCCAAGGCTTATGAAAAAGCTCACGGAGGAGAGGCAGATATCTTTGCCAAGAGGAAGATATAGCTATCAAAAATATCTGGTTATAGGTAGTGTTATTAAGCGGAAAAGTACAGTTGGTGGTTGGCGGGCAATTAACGGACAAGCACCATTATTTGTTTTAAAAGGGGACGCGCTCAAGTGAACATGAAAATAACCCTAGTTGCATGCACGTATACAGTGCATATGCAGTCACATGATTAGTCGTCATGTAACATAAAATACACTAACTTACCTCCTTAAAGGGAGTGATAAGTATTCCACTTGAAAAATATTACCCAACAACAAAAGTAGCCATCAAGTTGTTGTGCCCCAGCACAGCCCTGCAAGAACCATAGGCAAGATGAAGCTCAACCAGGTGGCCTCCCTGATGGTAGTTTAAACTAGAACGTCCCACGGCGTGCTTTGGTTTCATATCAGGGCGGCAGGTGTGACTGTTCTCTGGCTGTAGAGTAATAGCCAGCTACTATCGTATCTTTACTGTTACAGCATAGGTTCTGACTTGCGTATAGTAAACCGGTTAAATGATGAAATACGGTTTCCTGTTTGGAAGCTAGGTGAGGCTCAAACACACAGGGCGCTTAGTGTTGTCCCAACGACCGAAGACATTGGGCATGTGTGGTTGAGGTGTCCCATATAGTGTGTTTGTATTTCCATGCTGGTCAGGATGGGAGCCCACAATAACGAGTTGCGATCTGCCCATTATGATGGTTTGCAAAATGGACGAGCTGCCCAAATTTAAATTGGCCTGCCGATGACTCAGTCATCCGTTCACAACCTGATAACTATCTAGGTGGGGACCGACAGACAGATTTCTTCCGCCGACCGACCAATAGTGTCTGGTCAATGTTGGCGGCTGGGAAAATTTGAGGGGGGGGAGCGGGCCGGAGTCAGTAAATCACATGCCGATCTTGTGTTCCCTAATGGACCACTATCGGATTGCACGCCTCCGGCGCGCCAGTATTGCCCACTGACAAAATATAACTTTGTCTTACCCAGGCGTTCCTTCCCATCTGTAATGAACACATTTATGATGCCAAAGCCTGCCATTAGACCTAACCAGGCATTTTATAACTTGACACTCCTTTAAAGAACCATCCCAGTATCACTAAAAAGGACCTCTGTATAGGACAATAGCAATCTGACTGGGTCTTGTATGAGGGGTTTGCATTTCTTCTCAAAGACACGATTTTCACAAACAGCATGGATACTTGAGCAATAACAAATGAACCGCTGGGGATCTTCTCTTCCTTCTAAATAACACCAGTCAGATTACAGCAATCACTTAGCCCCAGGTGTTTGTGGGTTTTACTGTCAAACAACCTGGGAATATAGAATGTTTGTCAACAATGAAAATATTCACCAATGATGTATTGTGTCATCCTAATACACCCCATAGTGATGTCACAACCCCTGGGACTCTCAGCTTCTAGAGTGAACAATAAGGCTTCTATTTCCACACCTGGACCTGTTCTTCACCAATGGTGCCAAAATAACAGTGCAACATGCAAATGGTGGGTACACGCAAAAACACAAGGGGCAGGTGGAACGGGCCCAAAGGATGTATAGGGGGGAAAGGTCGGTCCCAAACTGCAACCCTACAGGCCATCTTAAACATCCAGGTTTTATAGACATTTATACATACATTCTTACCACCCATGGAAAGAGTAACCAGAACACGCCAGTAGTTGTGTAGTATTAAAATAGAACAATAACCCAGCGCCAGTCAAAGATGTTGTTAGGGTAGGAATTTTTAGAGCAGGCAGGCACCAAAGTTATGCCCACTTGTTTGTGTATGTAACTCAATCCTCAAAGGTGTCAATGTAGGTCCAAAAATGACATTGACACGACATTTTTGCCATTTTATTTCCATCGGTTATATGTTGCAGGTAGTTTTGAAGATATTTCATTGTTGTGTTGTCTGGGTGATACATGGCAGCAGCATCACCGAGACGCCCCGCACTTCCTGCTTCCTGGCTCTGAAACTGTTCAGTCAATCTGTCCCTTGGGGGGGGTGGGGGGGTCTCATCCTCCCCTTGTTCATAGCCCCCCCTGGCCCTCCACTCATGGACCCCATGGTCCCATCCAGTTTGTCAGCCCCCATTGCCCATTATCTTAAGCAGCCCATGGTGTGGTTACCGCCCACATTCGGGGTGCCATGACCCCGCCCCACATGATGGGTGCCGTGGCCCCGCCCTTTTGCAGGTGTCTAAAGCCACTATCAGGTGTCTAGGCCGCGCCTGATTGCGGGAATGTCATGATCCCGCCCAAGCGTCGCAGGTGTCGTCGATGGGATTACGACATACACGCGCCCCACTACAGAAAAAGCTGCCGTGTGACTGGCCAGGCCTTATATCAAGCTGTTTCACATAGTGAAGAGAGGGCTGAGTGAATTCATGTAATGACTACGCCCTATACCGGTTTATCTGTCGATGACCTCCACGCAGCAGAGAGGAAAAAGGAGACTATCCTTCTACCCTCGACACACTGAGACGGAGCTGAGGCTGTACTTGGCCGACGGCACCTAGTGGCAGGAGAAGCCTCAGGAATGTCCCTCTCACGCTCCCACCCATGATAGACTTTCTGGTCAGTCAGTTCTGTATTCTTTGGGACTGATTGGCGGTTGACGGGGTGCGGGGAGAGACACAGGTAAAAGGTGTTTGATGGTGTACGTGGCATAAAGTTTAAAAATGGGTATAGACTAATGCCTTGGGGGCTTGAGAGCATTCTGAAAACTGTAAACGTTATTGAGGAGACCACAAGTTTCCCTTTAAGGTCTGTAATGGGTTGCGCGCGCTGCGGAAGGTGTAGAAAGATAACACCATAAAAAGACACTGTTTTGAAAAAAAGTTCTTAAAACAAGTATACACTACTCCAATATAAACATACACTTAAGAGGGGCTGGTAACAATACCTATACTTCCGTGAGTAAGGAATGCGTCGTCAGTGGTATGATTAACCAAAGATTACTTTATTGAATCACTTACACACATAAATATAAAAGTGCTTGGTGCAAAGATAAAAAACAGCATCAAAACACTTAATCAGTGTTGGTAGGATCTCCCTTTTGACAAGTCGCTAGTCTGCAAGGCCAGTATAAATACGTTGTCACGCTAGGGTGTTAAATCTAGTTCCTCATTATGACATATCATCGTTCACAAATTACGCTGTAAGCCGTCTAACCCCTATTTGTGAGAAAGACCACCGATAACCACGCCAACTAAGGCGATCAGACCCCAGAATGCCGATCCAACGACGAAAATTGTAAACCTCTATCTTCAATCGGGCACTTATTCAGAGCCGAAAATGACTTTAGTGCGGAAGAAAAGGCATTCAAATACGCGATTTTGACAACAAGCGTCTTGAGAAAGCTGTAGCAAGCAGTGAAATGCGTTGACACTACTAACCGGCCCCTCTCTGCTAATGATTAGTCACAGGGATCCGACAACACGACCATGTTTTGATGCGTTCTTTTTTTATCTTGTTGCACCAGCACTTTTGTTTTAGGATGTGTGGTAAGTGCATCTCAATAAAGTAATCTTGGGTTACTCATACCACTGGACTGGACCTGACATCCCCTTACTCAAGGAAGTAATGTAACAATTTTTCCATCTAATGATGTCTTAATCGGGGGTTGGGATTTTATACTTTTTAGAACTTTTAGGAACCAACTGGGTGGTCTGTGTATTTGTTTTTATCTTTTATATGAGCGCACCAATTCAGACTTAAGGATTTTTACATACAGTGACAGCCAGTGGTTAGAAATCAGATTTCCAATTGTCAGTTAGGTATTAGTTGTTTTAATAGTGCACAGTGTAGTACGCATTACAATGCCTGTGCCAATCTATTAAATATTGCATGGATCATCACTGGGCGATCTATTCTAACCATAACAGATGTCTCAAGATTTGCCATGATAAATATCACCGCTCTTGAACCTCTGGACGGCAGAAGGCTTAGCTGCTATTTTCTGGGTGAAACTAATTTGGGCTTATAGCCAACAAATGATGGTGTGTGTGCCAGAGAGTGTAACTGTTTACCAGCCGGGCGAGTGGCTGGCACACCGCATGGCCCCATGGTTCCAGGGCTTCCCTTTTGGCACAGTTTTTGTCCTGACTGCAGGGGACCAAAAATGCAGAATGGGAAGGTCCGCATGTTAAGATGGGCATGGCAAAATTGCCCTATGAAACCCTGTTAATAGCTGACATCTAACAGAAGGAGGGGGGACGGCCTGCCGGAGAAGTCGTGTATGCCGAAGCCAGGCCCGACCAGTACCTACACGGGACCAAAGGGACCACACTGCCACAGCCAAAGTCTTGTGACATTACACCTCATGGGCTATTGACCAGACCCTTTCTACCCTTTAAAAAGCAATGTACTAGCCTATTAGCAAGCCCTCGGATGGGCCCCCTCACACACAGGACAACAGTGGGTCATGATACTATTGGGGTAAATCTTATTATTGGCCACCTTGCGTGATAGGGGGGGACAGGACCCACTGCCGATTGTTGTCCGAGACGACTCATCGCGCAGGCAAGTACTAGATTTGTTTTAGATAACCAGAGTCCCTGTTAAAGGAAGGTGAGTTTGACACTTTTGTATAGAAAGACTATAGATTAGAAGACTGTGCCGGCAGGCTGTGAACCTTTTTACCCGATTCATTCTATGAGAACTGTCATAAAGCCACTTACTCTTAATATCTTGTCGTCTCATTATTTCACAAATAATGTCCTGATCAAATAATATAAATGCTGTGAATTGGTAGCTGGAGGACCATAGCCAGAGCAATGATACATTTCTCATTTCTCGTAGTAGGGGGTGGCTTCCGCCTTGGACAGGTACATCAGCATGTGTTCCTGGTGAGTTGATATTGGACATAAGTTGTTACACATGGTATCATCACATAGCACCAGGAAAATACTTTTGATAATACTTCCTTAAATGCATCAGCTTGCGCGCAACAATCTAAAAAAGACAAACGATAGGGACACACCGGTCCCAAGATGGGGGAGGTGCGTCGAACAGCAAGCAGGGTTAGTGCTTATCATCACTTGATCGCAGAGTTCACTTTCACTGCTCAATGGTGGAGCCTTGTTTGTCTGATCTCAGGACATTGCAGTTGAGTTAGACTTAAGTTTTGTAGTTTGGACTTTGCAATCCTTGCGATTTGGAGACTGTTGGTAAGTATTCAATAATTAAGTGGGTAAATGAAATAAAACAATATATTGATTCATAGAATTAATGTGACGGACTAGGAATCATTCTCTTAAGGGTAACTGTGGTCTTGTATACGAGCATATAACAAATGTAGGACTGCGCACAGCGGAAACCGGCCACCGTTTCAACAGATAACACCCTGGATGCAGGACATTCAAAAAGCTTCTTTATTCACTCTCATATCGAAGCAGTGCTTACACAATCTGACCTGACGCGTTTTGGACTAAAACCCTCAGCCCTAGTCCCATAGGTCCTCTCCATGGCATCCATCTCCCCCGGTGTGTTTAATGCCCCGTCGCTAGGTCCAACAAGGCAACGCCCTCAGACCGCCCTCGTATATGAAGCATGGTGCAGCCAATGCAGATGGGGCGGCCACCTGTAGCGAAGCGGCACCCTGTATGGAGGCAGAAAGAATTTTTTTTTTAACTGGAGGCCGGCGTCTGTCCCCACTGCCTATCGGATCCAAGGGGGGTGTGAGGGGGGGTTGTACCCGGATAAATTTCTGGACTGGTCTGCTCCCTATCGTTCCAGGCGTCACCGGTACCAGAACCGGCAGTGGCAGCTTCCTGGTATCAACGCGGCTGCTCCTGATAATCGCATGCGCTGCGCAACGTGGTGACGTCGTGACATCAGCACTGAAGAGCGCTAGTTCCGCCTGTGCAAGGAACCAGTACAGCTGCTTTCCTAGGCAGCAACCATCGCAAGCTTGTGGCCCTACAGGAGATCAAGTCGGAGTGGGCCATGTCCAATTCTAAGATCCTCATGCAGTGTTACAGAGGCAAGACAAGCAGGTCCATAATTGATCCATAATCTTATCATCATCTTAAACCTGTAACTAACAACTGACTTGTAATAGGGAGGTCTGACTCACCCACCCCAATTGCCCATATTAATTTCCAGTGACTTGGAGCCCTTCCTGCATGGTTCTAGTCTTGTGGGGGTGAGGGAGCACTCATCTGTTATACCTATAGCTAGCAAAACCATGCACTATCCAGCAAAGTTCCCAGGTTCCCCTCATGATGGCACAGTCACTCACACGAAACGTTGGGATGGAAAATGCATGGGCAGATAGATAGATAGACGATTATTGGATAGATAGATAGGATAGATAGACCAGATCAGGCAACAGACAGACAATGATAGATAGACAGATGATAGCTAAGTATAGATACGATAGCATAGATAGAGACTCTAGATAGATGATAGATAGACAATGAATAGAACGAGCTATACAGATAGATGACTCTTTTTGGCTGGATGCTATCTAGAGGGTGGGTCCTTTTTGTCATCAATGTGTAATAATGATAATAAGGGCGTCGAAAGTGATATTAATAGATAGAATCCATGATAGATAATGATTCGATAGAGATAGGATAGATATCTAGATACAGATTGATAAGATAGATGATATATAGATAGATGATAGTAGATAGATAGAATAGAGGTAGATAGTATAGACATAGATAGATAGACAGATGAGGATATAATAAGATGATAGATAGATGATAGCTAGATGATAGACAGATGATAGAATAACATGACAATGATAGATAGATAGACAGATAATTGATGATAGATAGATGATGCTTTGGGATGCTATTCTAGAGGGTGTAGGTCCTTCACCTTGGCGGGCTGGTACAATAGGATGTGAGGAATGATCTGTAAATAGTATCGATAGATAAATAGATAGATAATAGATAGAAGAATTATAATAGATATATAGTATGATGATTCATAGATAGATGACGGATGACTTGTGATTGACATAGATGACAGACATGATAGCGATATAGATGAGAGATAGATAACAGATGATAGATCGATGCTATATAGATACGACGCTGATAGAATGATAGACCGATTCATAATAGATAGATAGGTCATATAGCTGACATGCTATATATAGATTGATCTTTTGGATGCTATCTCGAGTGGTGGGTCCTTCAATGTATTGTAAATAATGGAGGAATGATATGTAAATACATTTGGACTATGACACAAGTTAAAGGCAACTGTTAAAGCCCCGCCCACGTCTGGACCAGCAATCCACATCCCACTTCCGACAAAGCACCACCCACTTCCAATTAGAAACCACACACCTTCCGGCGGCGACGGGGGACAGCATTTAGCGAATTTTGTGTCAGGTGGCAAAAAGTCTAGAGACGGCCCTGGGCCCCAGAATATAACCATGGAGCCTCCTAAGAACCAGCAGGACACATCCCACACCAGGTTAAATGGACCACGGATCACCCCAAATCGATTACATGTTCAATATAGAACAAACACATACAAATGTATGATATTGACACACAACTTAAAACAATCCCTTTCGATGATCCCACAAAATAGCTGCCAGGTTAATTCCTCAGCTCAGAGGCCACACTGCAAACCACAGAATCGCGCGACAAAATCAGAAGCGTACTCGCAACACGCGATTGTGTGCGCTATTTCTGTGGCGTTCGCGATGTCGTTTTCGCTGTGGTGAACACATTTGGTTTACCTAACAACTTGAACGGACTCGCAATCGCATGGCATCGAATCGCGGGCAATTTTCGCTTTCCCGCGATTTTCCATTTTGAAATCGCGGTGCGCAAACGCGTGCGCAAACACGCGCTGAAAACGCGTTAGTGTGCCTAGCCCCTCACTCTATGTCAAGGTTATTCTCCACTCCTCATTCTTATAGTGGCATCCATTGAGCTGGTGTTGGAGCGGCTGATGGGTTGATGGATTGGAGATAGGTGAAAAAAATTGTTATGCACTTGCATTATGTTTTAACCTTGCAATTGGGCCTCTGGGAGAGACACTAGGAGAGGCGAGCTTTGGTTACAGGGTGGAACCCATTGAGCTGGTGTTGGAGTGGCTAATGGGTTGATGGATTATATGGCACCCATTGAACTGGTGTTGGAGCGGCTGATGGGTTGATGGATTGTATGGCACCCATTGAGCTGGTGTTTGAGTGGCTGATGGGTTGATGGATTATATGGCACCCATTGAGCTGTGTAGTACCGGCTGATGGTTGATGGATTATATGGCATCCTTGAGCTGGTGTTGGACCGGCTGATGGGTTGATGGATTATTGGCATCCATTGACTGGTGTTGGGAGCGGCTAATGGGTTGATGGATTATATGGCACCCTTGAGCTGGTGTTGGGTGACTAATGGGTTGATGGTTTATATGGCACCCATTAGCTGGTGTTGGAGTGGCTGATGGGTTGATGGATTATATGGCATCCATTGAGCTGGTGTTGGAGCGGCTGATGGGTTTAGGATTATATGGCACCATTGAGCTGGTGTGTGGAGCGGCTGTGGGTTGATGGATGGGAGATAGGTGAAAAAATTGTTATGCACTTGCTTTGTTTTAACTTGCAATTGGGCTCTGGAGAGACCTAGGAGAGGCGAGCTTTGGTTCAGGGTGGAACCCATTGAGCTGGTGTTGGAGTGGCTAATGGGTTGATGGATTATATGGCACCCATTGAACTGGTGTTGGAGCGGCTGATGGTTGATGGATTGTATGGCACCCATTGAGCTGGTGTTGAGGGGCTGATGGGTTGATGGATTATAGGGCACCCATTGAGCTGGGTTGGAGAGGCTGATGGTTGATGGATTATATGGCACCCATTGAGCTGGTGTTGGAGATGCTGATGGATTATATGGCACCCATTGAGCTGGTGTTGGAGAGGCTTATGGGTTGATGGATTATATGGCACCCATTGAGCTGGTGTTTGAGCGGCTGATGGGTAAATAGATTATATGGCACACATTGAGCTGGTGTTGGAGCGGCTGATGGGTTGATGGATTATATGGTAACACCCAGCTCAATGTGTGCCATATAATCCATCAACCCATCAGCCTCTCCAACACCAGCTCAATAGGTACCATATAATCCATCAACCCATCAGCCGCTCCAACACCAGCTCAATGTGTGCCATATAATCATTTACCCATCAGCCGCTCAAACCCAGCTCAATGGGTGCCATATAATCCATCAACCCATAAGCCTCTCCAACACCAGCTCAATGGGTGCCATATAATCCATCAGCATCTCCAACACCAGCTCAATGGGTGCCATATAATCCATCAACCCATCAGCCTCTCCAACACCAGCTCAATGGGTGCCATATAATCCATCAACCCATCAGCCACTCAAACACCAGCTCAATGGGTGCCATACAATCCATCAACCATCAGCCGCTCCAAACCAGTTCAATGGGTGCCATATAATCCATCAACCCATTAGCCACTCCAACACCAGCTCAATGGGTTCCACCCTGTAACCAAAGCTCGCTTCCTAGTGTCTCTCCCAGAGGCCCAATTGCAAGGTTAAAACATAATGCAAGTGCATAACAATTTTTTCACCTATCTCCAATCCATCAACCCATCAGCCGCTCCAACACCAGCTCAATGGATGCCATATAATCCATAAACCCATCAGCCGCTCCAACACCAGCTCAATGGATGCCATATAATCCATCAACCCTCAGCCATCCAAACACCAGCTTAATGGGTGCCAATAAACCATCAAACATTAGTCACTCCAACACCAGCTCAAGGGTGCCATATAATCCAAACCCATAGCCGCTCCACACCAGCTCAATGGATGCCATATAATCCATCAACCCATCAGCCGGTCCAACACCAGCTCAATGGTGGCCATATAATCCATCAACCCATCAGCCGGTCCTACACCAGCTCAATGGGTGCCATATAATCCATCAACCCATCAGCCGATCCAACACCAGCTCAATGGATGCCATATAATCCATCGACCCATCAGCCACTCCAACACCAGCTCAATGGGTGCCATATAATCCATCAACCATCAGCCGATCCAACACCAGCTCAATGGATGCCATATAATCCATCGACCCATCAGCCGCTCCAACACAGCTCAATGGGTGCCATATAATCCATCAACCCATCAGCCGATCCAACCCAGCTCAATGGATGCCATATAATCCATCGACCCATCAGCCACTCCAACACCAGCTCAATGGGTGCCATATAATCCATCAACCCATCAGCCGATCCAACACCAGCTCAATGGATGCCATATAATCCATCGACCCATCAGCCACTCCAACACCAGCTCAATGGGTGCCATATAATCCATCAACCCATCAGCCTCTCCAACACCAGCTCAATGGGTGCCATATAATCCATCAACCCATCAGCCTCTCCAACACCAGCTCAATGGATGCCATATAATCCATCGACCCATCAGCCGCTCCAACACCAGCTCAATGGGTGCCATATAATCCATCAACCCATCAGCCGATCCAACACCAGCTCAATGGATGCCATATAATCCATCGACCCATCAGCCACTCAACAACCAGCTCAATGGGTGCCATATAATCCATCAACCCATCAGCCTCTCCAACACCAGCTCAATGGGTGCCATTAATCAATCAACCCATCAGCCTCTCCAACACCAGCTCAATGGGTGCCATATAATCCATCAACCCATCAGCCTCTCCAACACCAGCTCAATGGGTGCCATATAATCAATCAACCCATTAGCTTCTCCAACACCAGCTAAATGGGTTCACCCCTGTAACACAAAACTCGCTCTCCAGTGTCTCTCCCAGAGGCCCAATTGCAAGGTTAAAACTTAATGCAAGTGCATAACAATTCTCTTAACTATCTCCAAACCTGTGCCCCCTTTTTCCTATATGGACTACCGCCACTGCATGAGAGCTGGACTCCTTCAGCTCTTCTGCTCCCCACTTATTTCCAGAGCAGCATGAGCTATCTCTTAAAATCACAATTTAATACATCAGAACCAATTTCCGTAATATGTACTCTTATCTATATGAACAATGGTTGGGTGAATACTTCTATTCCACGTGGCAGCAAATCAAGCCCCCATATCTCAAAATAAATTGACCTATAGCTCAAACTTATTCAACCTCTTCCAAGCTCGACCAGCTCTCCAAATTTTCTTTGTTAGTATTGATCAAAAACAACAAAAATTTGAGAAATCTGACCATAACCTAAAAAAATTATATTTATATCCTTTATCAAGGTTTTCATAGGAATGGAACCAATATCATTACCACCTAGATGAACTATTACAGCTGCCGGGGGTATGTGCGATCCGGTTGTATACTGAAATGCTATCAGAAAGCGCTCCTTCTCAGTCCCCTCAACCCCTCGCAGTGTAAACTCTTTCTGTCAAATCCTAGCTGGTTTCCTCATTAAGCACAGCCGCCCCAAGTGCCGCATAGTACACATAGGAATGTCCAAAAAATCCATAACTTGCTGTGGCCTAGAACCATAAAAGAATAAAGACAAAACCAACTAATTTTCTAACTCTTAATGCTCCAAAAATGCAAGTGAAAAAGCTAAATTGAACAAAACACACTTCAAAAGAGGAACAAGAAACTTGATTCAATATTGCATTGATGTATAGCGACAGGGTAAATGAAACTAGCTACGATGATCTGGAGCTACTCCCCCTTTTCGGTAACCTTTAAGTGCCTGACGCACCTACACAATCCTTAGTCACATCTGTGCCCTGACAATCTACAATAAAAGGAAATACCTGTCATCTTCCCATTTAGCACTGGTAAAGAAACCCTTTCAGAGTGCATTCTTGTAACCCAAACAACAAAACCTTCCTATCCTCTGCCAAAATGCCTCCCGTTCTACCTGCGCTCGGAAGGCTGTCCACTCACCCACTCACTTGTGTATTTTTTCCATGTAGAAGGGGCCAAAGATCTTTCTCCAGTTCTGCCACTTGCCTTTCCCAAATCCCACAGCCAGTTGGGGCACAGAAGACCCATCCATTCTGCTATAGGAGCCAAATACCAAAAACGGTCCCACTGAAAGCGAGATAGGGCATCAGCAATGGTATTTTTAATCCTGGAATATGTCTCCCCTAAACCACATGTTACGCCTCAAGCAACTCAAAACTTTTTCCGAGCAGGCTAATCACGGAGGGGAAGAGGCGAGTGATATTATTAAATGCCTACACTACTCCCATGTATCCGTGCAAAAAGATTACTTGTTTATTGGCTAGCTTGGTCCTCCATAAGTCAATAGCCACTAGGATTGGGAGTAACTCAAGGAATGTACATTTCTGGTGAGTCCCGTGACTACCCAGGATGTTGGTCAAGGTTGTGCACTACATTCACCATTAAAATATGGTCCATAACCTGGGATAATGAAACCATTTGAGAAACCACTGAACAAGAACTCTGCTGCTGACTATTAGGGTGCAATTTAAGATAAGGGGACACCACAGTCACGCTCACTGGAGTTGATCCTTTAGTAAAGGGTTCTTGTGGCCTGGGTGGAAACCTGCCCTGCCTAAGATGTTTGTTCCATGAATGAATCCCCCGCATCCTGTGCATTCATGACGGAAATTGCAGGTGTAATGAACTTACAAAATCCCTCCTTGGATGCCCAGCAAAACCTTTTTTATCCTGTGGGTCCCAAACAACAGTGCTCCTGTTGAACCCTGCCGGCCCCCCTTTGAAGGGCACTTAACTCGGCTGCTAGGCACATTAGTTTCAACCAATGTTCAACATCCCTATGATGCCACCCTATAGAAGGCCTAACCAGCTTCCACTGCTGACAATGTGTTTGTCGTATTTATGTCATGCTGTCAAATATGGTGTCTAGATAGCAAAACAACCCGAACAATTATGTGATTCCCTTTCTCCTTATATACTAGCAAATATCATAAATGCCTGCAACCAATTGTGAAATGTCTAGGGAAAGTCTAAACCTTCTCCTCTCATTATCCTCTTTCTGCCTCTCGTCATGCTCTAGGGGTAGCAAAGTGAATAAATCAACATACTCTCCTTTCCATATTTTTTTCTCTACTTCCACCTTCCACCTTGCTCCCAAAGGTCCCTCAAAATACAGATAAGTTGTCCCTCTGGATGGTCTGAAACCATTTCGGCTGCACTCCAACCCGGTATATTGTGATACCTGCACAAAACTACCTCACTCGATAAGGAATGTTCACTGACCTTACTTGTGGCCCCTTAAGTGGGACGGTTGCTGGAACAGACATGGGTAAGTTCATTGCCCTATCTATGTTTCCCCTGTTATCCTCACCAGCCTGTGTTATCCTGTCCAAACCTGTGTAGGGTGACTTGAACATGAATTCCACCCTAACCTTGCCATAATCTCTTTCATGCCCAGCAGCTCGCCCAACATTTCTGTTTGGTTCCCTCTTTTTGTTCCCCCTTTTTTTTTTTGGACTTGACTGTTGCTAAGTGTCCCTAAGCTCCCCCTATGTGCTGTGCCACCCACTGAAGCACTCACCAAATGGCTGGTCACAAAGCTCTTTGCCAGTGGCTGTCACTGTTGCTTGAAAATTCCCCCTGGGTAGCACAACTGACCGCAGCAAGCTGTAGGTCCTCCTGATGATTCTGACTCCTCGCTGGAAGACAGTGCAAGTTCCCACTGGTGTCACTCACTGAAGCTCTGCTGCCAGGAACTGTATACTCTGCTGCCTGGGTAATGCTGGGGCCAACCTCAACAGATGCCCATGTGGATCCATGCTTCCCTAAAGTTTCCTTCTGGTTACCTCTGCGGGTGGGGAATGCACCCAGTGGTTTGAGAACTAGGCAGGGCAGCTTGCCGCCTGCATCCAACCCTCCTTCCTAATGCCTTGCTGTGCTGGGCCTCGGTCCGAGCCTGTTATCGCCATTCTGTCTGGGATTCGGGTCCTCCCTGCTTGTCTGCTAGCTGATCTTCCCTGTGGACGCATACAGTGGAAAAGCGCGCCGCATTGCCACTGGCATACACTGTGATGTCATAACGCAACAACACTTCCGCCGTGTCGTTTCCGGGTTTCCCCTCTGCTACAGGGCCTAGCCTGCCGCCTAGGGGGACCAGGCTGGCCATGATGTGGTGGATTCATGCCATGTTTCCCTCTCTTGGAGCTGCCTCTCGCTCCCTGCTATGTGCCCTGCGTGCCATTGGTCTATGGGATGCCGATTCCATCTTCTGCTGTCTCCTGGCCGCTGGTTGACTCGCCTCTGGATTTAGCCGCTCTGGGGGTCTTGTTTCATCTGCCCTGTGCAACGACTGGATTTGACTCTGGTCCCAATGATGTGGTTCAGCTGTGGCCACAACCAGTCTCTTCCTCTCCTCGCCACTGTCTCTCTCAGCCATGCCAGCACTGCTTCTTCCAACTCCATGGTAAGTTGTTACGGCTCTTTAAAGGGTATGCCCACCCTTTACAAAACTTTTAATATATATAAAAGTGTTTCCCCGCCCCCAACCACTTGACAAGCAATGGTTAAGTGACCTCCCCCCAAAAAACTTGTATTCTTTTTTTACACAATTCCAAACCCCCCCTCCCTTTTTTTTTTACCCAATAAGAGACGGACACAGGTTTCCGATGGAATAAAATATTTGGCCAACGCTTTATTGTGACAACATTAAGTTAACAACATATTCAAGCAATAACCAAATTTAACCCATTGAAAGTAATAACATCCTTATTCAAACCAGTCTAACTGGCAATACCTAATTTTCCACTTACCATACCAACACCAACAGCCGTAGATTTTCCAGCTTAGCAGGTACGCGTGGGTTAACTTTTTCTGCCCTTAAATGTGGAACCGGATATCTCCCTCCCTTTTTATGAAGGGCAGTTCCCTTATGCTATATTCAGTTATTCCAACGGACCAATTAGGCCACTCCTTGTATTGCCAGTGCCGCCACGGCAATATGGGCTTGACCCCTTAAGCCCAATTGCCCTTCCAAATTTCCAGGCTATTTCCACCCCTTTCTCAAACCAAAATTGAATATGTCCAAGCCCACATCCGTGAGATGGACGCCGTCCGGTCTAAATAAGTATCATCCTGTTCAAGCAGGCGATGCCTAATGGATATACCTCCTCTGATCTAATAAATTTTGCGATCGCTTATTGACTTTTATACGAGATCGTTCCATTGCCTTGATGGAACGCGCATTACGCCACTTAAGGCATGGCAATATCTCCGAACACAGTATAACTAAGCCGGGACATTTTCTTAACAGCAAACTAAAGTTTGTTTCATCTGATTAATAAGGACTCTCATGGGTACAAAACCCAAATCATTTCCTCCAGCGTGAAAATAATAACATGTGGAGCAGGATTAAAACCAAACATGCTTTCTACGTGTCTCTTACGTTACCCCATTGTAGACCATGAAAACCAACCATTCATGGGCAAGCCGAACCGACTTCCATCCTCCCGTGGTCGTGCCCGCTGTCCGCCCAGAAGATATAAGAGTGGCCAATGACCCATATTACGAAAACAGACGATCCTGATTGATCAAACAAATCTGTTATACAAACTATAATAATAAACATCGAACTGCACATTTTTTATTTTTTTTTAAAACCATATCAACATTAACCTTTGCATGGCTGGCGTCACCTTACCAAATGCGGATATAGGACCTAAACTAATCAATTCCCACCTACCGATCCTTTTTATAGAGCCATCACTCAAACCCCATTTTGCCGCCTCTGTGGCTGCTCTCGATTCGAAATGAATGAGAGCTAGTATAAGCACCGGGCTTTAGACCTAATGCCTTTAAACATTTTCGGAATATTGCTGTGAACTGGTATCTGGAGAGGCTTGAACCATTCCCATGCAGTAACAGGGGGCGCCCACTGCGCCTTATTTGCAAAAACTGATTAAGACACAAAACTGGGCAAACTTCACATTCGGCACCTCGTGCAGATAGATGTGAAAACCCTTTCCCAATTGATCCGTCTTTGAGCAAGGAATTGTTATGTGGAGATGCCATCCACTAGTAATACGTTGTCAAATTGGATACCCCCAACACTAGCTCTTGATGAACAACTAACTCCCCAATTCTGACCACCCAAAGAATGCTAATGTAAACGCTACATGGAATAAACGTGTCTCGTATTCTGAGGTGCATACTTTTTTAGTTGTCGAATCAGACCTACGAGTATTCAAATGTTACCTCCTGCTATCTATCGTGGTCGTACTCTTTTTAGCCCTTTTAACACCTGTTTTACTAAGAAGGACTTTGTGACGTCTTTTTCCCTCTGCAATTTAAACATAAATGACAGAGCTGAGATTGCCCTAAGGACTACTGCTGTTGAATAACCTTGCACCCCTAACTCTGCTATAAACCATAACAATACATCATCCCGCATGCCGTCGCTTACCGGGTAGGGGACTACCGCTAATAGCTCCGCCCACTGCTGCCAAAACTTTGATAGTACTCGCAGGTAGAAGCTGCTAGTGAATGTTTCACCCAGCCTGCCAATCTGCTAAGTGTATCTCCCAGAGGTGTTCCGGATACGGTGGTTGGCTCCAGGTCTGCTAAGGGCGCCAGCCTCCAAACCGTGCCATCTGTAAACGAGAGAGAGCATCCGTGATGTTGTTATCCTTGCCCGGTATATGCGTTGCCCAGAACCAAATGTTATGTGGTAGACACCTGAACACCAATTGCCTCAATAAATTTATGACTGGATCTTATGATGCTGTACAGTGGTAATTGCCTCTACTACCGCCATATATCAGAGTAGAACCTGACTTTTTTGTTGGCCAGTCTCTGGCCCCAGATTTCGAGGGCCACCACGATAGGGTACAGTCCTAAGAATGCAAGGTTTTTGGTAAGACCTAATTCTACCCAATTAGCCGGCCATTTTCCAGTACACCAATGGCCTTGGAAAAAACGACCCCCAAAGCCTAGGGCCCTGAGGCATCTGTATAGAGATCTAAATCAAAGCTGTTTTCCACTTCAGACAACCAAAAGGAACGCCCATTATAATTCAACAAAAAGGATGCCCACATTTTAGGTCTGCCTTAATATGTTTTGATAGCCTTATGAAATGGTGCGGGCGAGTTGCTTGTCCTGATGCCTTGGCCAGCCGCCTACAAAAAACTCGGCCCATTGGCACAATTTTGCAAAGTTTAGTTTGCCTAGGAGTGACTGAATTTGGCGTAGGGTTAGTTTTTTTGCTCCTTTGCTTCAATGACTTCCCGTATAAATCAGTTACTTTTTCTTTCGGCAACCTGCATAACATTTCCAAGGATCGATTTTGATTCCCAGGAATGTCATTATTGGATTAGGGCCCTCTGTCTTTCCAATGAAAGCGGGCCGCCAGAACGGGCGAAAATGGACCGGAGAACTTCCAACGTGGTTGCACAAATGCGAGAACCTGCAGGACCCACAATGTGGAAGTCATCCAAATAATGAATGACCCCCGCCATTCCGATTCCCCCGCACTGTCCATTCCAAGAATGAACTGAAAGCTTCAAAATATGCGCAGGAGATAGAACAGCCCATGGGAGACATCTGTCTATAAAGATTTCACCTTGAACTGCACAACCCAGCAAATGAATACTGTCCGGGGTGTACCGGTAGTAAGCGAAAAGACGACTCAATGTCAGCTTTCGCCATGAGTGCTCCCTCTCCTGCGCTTTACAATTTAACCTCTTGATCGAAAGAGGTGTAAGAAACCTTGGTCCACATCTATCAATCCTTCGTTCAAGAATATCCTTCTGGAAAGGAAAGGTGATGAATGAGGCGGAATTTCCGGTGTCTTTTTTGGGCACTAAACCTAGGGGGGAAAATTGGAGACCTGTAAGGGCGGTTTGGTGAACGGTTCATCATCGCCCCAAAGAGACCTCTTTTTCAAGTTTTTTCTTCACTAATTTTATATTTACATTGGCTGACTGTAAGTTATTGCAGCTTGAAAGGCCGCTACACCCATAACTCGGATGATGAGAGCCTTTTCCGAAACCTTGCAATAATAACTCACAGCCACAGCTCTATCTGGATATTCATTTAACCAAGGGACCATTGCGTCTAGTTTCACTGGAGTCATCCCTTTTTCCAGTGATGTCCCCCCTGTTGGTCTTGGGCATGCCCTGCGAAAACAGCGAAAGGCTGGGTGTCCTGAACCTCCACATGTTGTGCAATCGTGCCGAAAACGGCACGCCGTTCCCCATCTGCAATGGCTATCATTGAACTGATAGCACAGTCCTTTTTTAACCTCCCCTGCTGGAAAGGGGACCGGCACGTTGGCTGCAACTGAAAGGATGGAATGGGGCACTGTGACTAATTTGTCTAGGAGCCGCATGAGTTTCATCCACAGCCCGATGTCCGATGATCCCAACCCAGGGAAGGGCGAATTGCCATTCACTGGCGGAACTGCTCGTCGTATTGAGCCATGACACCCCTCCATATACCTATGCGCCTTGCTTATTGTGTCCAGATAACAGAACAAACCCGAACATAGTTCAGGGTGTTTGTCACTCAGTACACTACTTAAAATGCAGAAGGCCTGCAGCCAGTTTTGAAAGGTCCTGGGTATAAGCCTATATCTCCTCCATCCCCATCCTCTCCTTTCTGTGCCTTACCCTTTTCCCATTTGTCAATGTTGAACCTTTCAAGTGGCAGTAAAGTGTGATAATGTCCAGATATTCGCGGTTCCATATTTTTTCCCGAATTTCCTGTTTTAGGTGAGCCCCAAGTGGACCCTCGTAACAGACGTACGTGTTGCCCATAGCTGATAACTGATAAGTGACGGGAGGCTAATTGTGTGTTAATGGTGCTCTCCCTGCTATCCTGGGCATTGTGAGTGGCAGAGAGGCTGATGTGTGCCCGAGGACGTGTCCTGATATTGTGATGATAATAAAGAACCCCTGAACTCAAATGTTCCCCACCCACTGTTAATCTATCAACGGGTTATGTACCCCCCTAGTGAATGGGTGGATGCCTCTACATTCCTGGCTGTCGGTGCTGGTTCCCAAACCCCCACGGGTGCATCTCTCTCTGTCCCCTTGCCTCCCACCTTCCCATAGATCCTTCAGCCCAGACATAAAATCAGGACATAGCACAGGAATATTGTTCTGAAAATGTACATTATTAATATTATTGTGTAGCTCACTGAAGCCTGCTCGGCCGAGCTCCCGGCCGGGGCCGCTTGGTTTTCGCTTTGTCTGCTCACTGCCTGTATGTGTTCACTTGTATTTGGACTTGGTAGCAGGAGAGCTGACACTCCTTCCACCCCCTCTCCCAGTGGGAGGGGTGTGTTGTTTGCCCGACGGATTCTGAGTCACTGATGTTAAAGCTGACCCAAGGGCTCGTGTTTGGGCATGTTGGCTGGTGCTCTACTTGTTCCCTGCCCCTTGCACTAGTGGTGTGTGAGCCTCCCTCTCTGACTTGTGGCAGGCCTGCCCGTGTTCCCGTGTCACTCTCTTGGGTAATTGTCAAGGGCCTGCTATTTCTTGCACCTGAGGGCATTGTGTGGCTGGCGCTGTGATCACCCCAATTCTGGGATAGTGATCGTTGCCGTCTGTGGCGTACCTGGGGCTGGTTGAAGGGCTGAGCCGCTTGGGGGCTTGTCCCCTTTGCTGGTAGTTCGGCCTTGCACAAGGAGCTCTTCCCTTCGAGCTGGGTGTTGAGCAGGCTCACTTCCTCTTCCGCTCTCTGCCTTATGCGGTCCAGGAGCTGCTCCAGATTAGCCATGGTCGGCGTTTTTGTAGTAGGTGAAGAAAAGAAAATTTTTTTCTTCGAAAACTTTGCGCGCCAAACTGGTGCCTCCCTTCCTTCTATCCTTAAGTCCCTCCTTCCGCTCCTCACCTCCGTCCGCTCAGCCCCTCTCCTCCCCCTAAACTTCCTCCGCTCCCCACCAAGCCTGTCATGCACTCCAAGCGCTGACCCCTTTCACCCCCCTCCTGCGTTGTTGCTGAGTTGCAGGAGGGTTAGGGTTACAGCTGCAGCTATGTCCTTCACCATAATGTTAATGCCAGAAAGTGCCCCGATAGTTACTTACCTTGCCTCTCTCCTTCGCGCACTGCCCGGCCCTTTGTTTGCGCGGAACTGCAAGAGGGGGCTAGACCAGCAGCTGCATCTGTGATTGGCTGAGAGGCAGCCAGTCACAGACACGGCTGCCGGCAGTTCACAACGGCGAAGGAGAGAGGCAAGGTAAGTAACTGTCGGGGGACTTCTTGCAATAACATTATAGCGGTTGGGGCTGGGGAAACAAACACTATAATATATTAAAAGTTTTATTAAAGGGTGGACATACCCTTTAAAGAGCTGTAACAAACTTACCATGGAGTTGGAAGAAGCAGTGCTGGCATGGCTGAGAGAGACAGCAGCGAGGAGAGGAAGAGACTGGTTGTGGCCACAGCTGAACCACATCATTGGGATGGAGAGGGAGGGCTGCAGTGCGCATGCCAAACTTCTCCCGGAGGGGAGACAGGAGGCAGAGTCCTATATGGACTCTGCTATCCCTGCTGGCCACTTTTTGGACTTTGGGGGGGATTACAGGAGAACCATTGGAGGGGGATGTAAGGTAAGGATTTTACTACACTACACAGTGGGGCCAGAGTAGTGGGGGGGAATTACAGTTTTTGGGGGTGGACATGCCCTTTAACCTAAAAAGACTGGCACTGTGTTCCTAACTACAGTCCCTTCTATACACCTCTGCTCCACCCCTATCCTGAACTCCTGACCTTGATTTAGCCCATTCCCCAATATTACTAACACATAACAATTCTGACATTACCTCCGTTTAACCCTCACATCCCTGCCATGTCTTCCACTCCTAATAGTCCTTCCAGATCTTTGCACATTGGTGTGATCAGTACTATTCAGACATGTTGCAATGTAGTGCATTGGAAATAACGGTACTGCATAGCGTTGCAATTGAAAACAATGCACACCACAGTAATGCTGGAGAACATCGCCACTATGTTACATATGTCTCATTGTGTATATACCGGTAACAGAAAGACAACAAAAGGGACAATAAAGAAAAAATAAGAATAAAAACTAATATTGTAACTTTGTAATTTTTTCGTATCTTGAAGAATAAATGATTATTTAATAAATTTGTGCCTCTTCTGTGTTTTTCATGAACGATCAACACACAAACCTATACATATAAATACAAAAAACACTGCAAAATCTTCATTTCACAAAACCTTGTGTTTTTCAATACCATAATGCTTTGCACGATAATTATATGATCAGCAGGCCTTAAACAATCATGGCTATTTCATTGTGCTAGAAAGCAGTGCTGGGAGTGGATTTCAAAAATGAAAGTGCCACGGTTAAGCAAAATTTACATTTAGAAAAGCAAATTTAGGCTATTAACAAATTCTTCAACGCATAGACTGGGGTGATAAATTCTTAGGTAATGATACTGAACAGATGTGGACTGATTTTAAAGGGGTATTAAACTATTATTACTTCTAAATTTATACTTTTATGGAACAAAAATTTTAAAAAAGAGGTCTACAGTTGCGTAGGGATGTCCACCCCCAAAAAATAAATTTAAACCCATACTGGCCCCATGTGTAGTTTTAAAAAAACTCTTACCTTACATCTCTCTTCCTGGCCAAAGTCCAGGAAAACTTAAGAGTAGGAGTTGTCTTCCTGTGTGAAAGGTTTTCTCCTCCTCCTGTCCTCTGAGAGGACAATGGCATGTGCACGGGATGTGCCAGGTGCCCTACCTCTAAAAATATGTAGGGCACCCAGCCCACCCCAAACCACTATATCTGGGCTGACACTCCCTGCTTGGTTGCATTTTCATGGGAAGGGTGTCTCCCTGACCTTGTATTGGTTTAGTATTAATGGCTATCACTTCCCCCTGCCTACTGGCTTTTAACAAGGAGGGAAGAGGCCTCTCATCCAATGCTTAGAATCAAGGCATAAGACTCCAGGTAAAGGGACGTGTTGGGGGTGCTACTACCACATGGAAGCTGGTCAATCTTCCAGCAGAGAAGCTCTGCTGCAATATATACACAAAAGGGGGGGGGTGTGGGAGCACTCCTGTGGCAAAATTACTTATATACTTAACAAATAGTGGAAGTGCTGCTGATCTGACCAAAACATTAGAACAAACAATATTTTGAGACCTTAGGATCTCTAAAATGGGAAATAGGTTCAACACCACCCTTTTCACTAAGCCCACTGTCCGAAATACGATCCTCCATGCCTCGAGTTTATCCCCCCGAATCCCAATAAAGAAGGGTCCTCTCAGTTCCAAGAGTGTTCTGAACAAATTCCAATAGGGAAGCATCAGAATCACAAGAGTTAGAATATGTGCAGCACTAAATTTTGTAATTTGTGTTGTTTACAGGGGAGGGACCCGAATCAGACAGAATGGCGATAACAGGCTCGGACCGAGGCCCAGCACAGCAAGGCATTAGGAAGGAGGGTTGGATGCAGGCGGGAGAGCGCCTGCCTAGTTCTCAAACCACTGGGTGCATTTCCCCCACCGCAGAGGTAACCAGAAAGGAAACTTTAGGGAAGCATGGATCCACATGGGCATCTGTTGAGGTTGGCCCCAGCATTACCCAGGCAGCAGAGTATACAGTTCCTGGCAGAGAGCTTCAGTGAGTGACACCAGTGGGAACTTGCACTTGTCTTCCAGCGAGGAGTCAGAATCATCAGGAGGACCTACAGCTTGTCTGCGGTCAGTTGTGCTACCCAGGGGGAATTTTCAAGCAACAGTGACAGCACTGGCAAAGAGCTTGTGACCAGCCATTTGGTGAGTGCTTCAGTGGGTGGCGCACAGCACATAGGGGGAGCTTAGGGACACTTAGAACACAGTCAGAGTCCAAAAAAAAAGGGGGGAACAAAAAGAGGGAACCAAACAGAAATGTTGGGCGAGCTGCTGGGCATGAAGAGATATGCAGTAGAGAGGGTGGAATTATGTCAAGCACCTACACAGGTTTGGACAGGAATAACACAGGCTGGTGAGTGAACAGGGGAAACATAGATAGGGCAATGAACTTACCCATGTCTGTTCCAGCAACCGTCCCACTTAAGGGGCCACAAGTAAGGTCAGTGAACATTCCATTATCGAGTGAGGTAGTTTGAGGTATCACAAGATATACCGGGTTGGAGTGCAGCCGAAATGGTTTCAGACCAATCCAGAGGGACAACTTATCTGTATTTTGAGGGACCTTTGGGAGCAAGGTGGAAGGTGGAAGTGAGAGAAAAAATATGGAAGAGAGAGTATGTTGATTTATTCACTTTGCTACCCCTAGAGCATGACGAGAGCGAGAAAGAGGATAATGAGAGGAGAAGGTTTAGACTTATTCCCTAGACATTTCACAATTGGTTGCAGGCATTTATGATATTGCTAGTATATAAGGAGAAAGGGAATCCATAATTGTTCGGGTTGTTTTGCTATCTAGACACCATATTTGACAGCATGACATAAATACGACAAACACATTGTCAGCAGTGGAAGCTGGTTAGGCCTTCTATAGGGTGGCATCATAGGGATGTTGAACATTGGTTGAAACTAATGTGCCTAGCAGGCCGAGTTAAGTGCCCTTTCAAAGGGGGGCCGGCAGGGTTCAACAAGGAGCACTGTTGTTTGGGACCCACAGGATAAAAAAGGTGTTTGCTGGGCATTCAAGGAGGGATTTTGTAAGTTCATTACAGCCTGCAATTTCCGTCATGAATGCACAGGATGCGGGGATATCATTCATGGAACAAACATCTTAGGCAGGGCAGGTTTCCACCCAGGACACAAGAACCCTTTACTAAAGAGATCAACTCCAGTGAGCGTGACTGTGGTGTCCCCTATCTTAAATTGCACCCTAATAGTCAGGCAGCAGAGTTCTTGTTCAGTGGTTTCTCAAATGGTTCATTATCCCAGGTTATGGACCATATTTTAATGGTGAATGTAGTGCACAACCTTGACCAACATCCTGGGTAGTCACGGGACTCACCAGAAATGTAACATTCCTTGAGTTACTCCCAATCCTAGTGGCTATTGACTTATGGAGGACCAAGCTAGCCAATAAACAAGTAATCTTTTTGCACGGATAACATGGGAGTAGTGTAGGCATTTAATAATATCACTGCCTCTTCCCCTCCAGTGATTAGCCTGCTCGGAAAAAGTTTTGAGTTGCTTGAGGCGTAACATGTGGTTTAAGGGGAGACATATTCCAGGATTAAAAATACCATTGCTGATGCCCTATCTCGCTTTCAGTGGGACCGTTTTGGTATTTGGCTCCTATAGCAGAATGGATGGGTCTTCTGTGCCCCAACTGGCTGTGGGATTTGGGGAAAGGCAAGTGGCAGAACTGGAGAAGAGATCTTTGGCCCCTTCTACATGGAAAAAATACAACAAGTGAGTGGGTGAGTGGACAGCCTTCCGAGCGCAGGTAGAACGGGAGGCATTTTGGCAGAGGATAGGAAGGTTTTGTTGTTTGGGTTACAAGAATGCACTCTGAAAGGGTTTCTTTACCAGTGCTAAATGGGAAGATGACAGGTATTTCCTTTTATTGTAGATTGTCAGGGACACAGATGTGACTAAGGATGTGTAGGTGCGTCAGGCACTTAAAGGTTACCGAAAAGGGGGAGTAGCTCCAGATCATCGTAGCTAGTTTCATTTACCCTGTCGCTATACATCAATGCAATATTGAATCAAGTTTCTGTTCCTCTTTTGAAGTGTGTTTGTTCAATTAGCTTTTTCACTTGCATTTTTGGAGCATTAAGAGTTAGAAAATTAGTTGGTTTTGTCTTTATTTCTTTTATGGTTCTAGGCCACAGCAAGTTATGGATTTTTTGGACATTCCTATGTGTACTATGCGGCACGTGGGGCGGCTGTGCGTAATGAGGGAAACCAGCTAGGATTTGACAGAAAAGAGTTTACACTGCGAGGGGTTGAGGGGACTGAGAAGGAGCTCTTCTGATAGCATTTCAGTAAAACACGGATCTGCACATACCCCCGGCAGCTGTAATAGTTCATCTAGGTGTGTAATGATATTGGTTCCATTCCTATGAAAACCTTGATAAAGGATATAAATATAATTTTTTTAGGTATGGTCAGATTTCTCAAATTTTTGGTTGTTTGATCAGATACAGTAACAAAGAAAATTGGAGAGCTGGTCGAGCTTGGAAGAGGTTGAATAGAGTTTGAGCTATAGGTCAATTTATTTTGAGATATGGGGGCTTGATTTGCTGCCACGTGGAATAGAAGTATTCACCCGAACCATTGTTCAATAGAGATAGAGTACATATTACGGAAATTGGTTTTCTGTGTATAAATTGTGATTTAAAGAGATAGCTCAGCTGCTTGGAAATAAGTGGGGAGCAGAAGAGCTGAGGAGTCCAGCTCTCATGCAGTGGCGTAGTCCATATAGGAAAAAGGGGGACAAGGTTTGGAGATATTGAAGAGAATTGTTATGCACTTGCATTAAGTTTTAACCTTGCAATTGGGCCTCTGGGAGAGACACTGGAGAGGCGAGTTTTGGTACAGGGTGGAACCCATTTAGCTGGTGTTGGAGAAGCTAATGGGTTGATTGATTATATGGCACCCATTGAGCTGGTGTGGTGTTGAGAGGATGATGGGTTGTATGGATTATATGGCACCCATTGTGCTGGTGTTGGAGAGGGATGGGTTGATGGATTATATGGCACCCATTGAGCTGGTGTTGGAGAGGCTGAGGGTGATGTGTTGATGGATTATATGGCACCCATTGAGCTGGTGGTGTGTTGGAGTGGCTGAGGTGCTGGATGTGGATTATATGGCATCCATTGAGCTGGTGTTGGATCGGCTGATGGTTGATGGATTATATGGCACCCATTGAGCTGGTGTTGAGCGGCGTGATGGGTCGATGGATTATATGGCATCCATTGAGCTGGTGTTGGAGAGGCTGATGGGTTGATGGATATATGGCACCCATTGAGCTGGTGTTGGAGAGGTGATGGGTTGATGGATTATATGGCACCATTGAGCTGGTGTTGGAGTGGCTGATGGGCGATGGATTATATGGCATCCATTGAGCTGGTGTTGGATCGGCGATGGTTGAGGATTATATGGCACCCATTGAGCTGGTGTTGGAGTGGCTGATGGGTCGATGGATTATATGGCATCCATGAGTGGTGTTGGATCGGCTGATGGGTTGAGGATTATATGGCACCCATTGAGCTGGTGTGTTGGACGGCTGATGGGTCGATGGATTATATGGCATCCATTGAGCTGGTGTGGATCGGCTGATGGGTTGATGGATATTATGGCACCCATTGAGCTGGTGTTGGAGTGGCTGATGGTGATGGATATATGGCATCCATTGAGCTGGTGTTGGATCGGCTGATGGGTTGATGGATTATATGGCACCCATTGAGCTGGTGTAGGACGGCTGATGGGTTGATGGATTATATGGCATCCATTGAGCTGGTGTTGGACGGCGTGAGGGTTGATGGATTATTAGGCATCCATTGAGCTGGTGTTGGAGCGGCTATGGGTTATGGATTATATGGCACCCATTGAGCGGGGTTGGAGTGACTATGGGTTGATGGTTTATATGGCACCCATAGCTGGTGTTGGAGTGGCTGATGGGTTGATGGATTATATGGCATCCATTGAGCTGGTGTTGGAGCGGCTGATGGGTTTATGGATTATATGGCATCCATTGAGCTGGTGTTGGAGCGGCTGATGGGTTGATGGATTGGAGATAGGTGAAAAAAATTGTTATGCACTTGCATTATGTTTTAACCTTGCAATTGGGCCTCTGGGAGAGACACTAGGAGAGGCGAGCTTTGGTTACAGGGTGGAACCCATTGAGCTGGTGTTGGAGTGGCTAATGGGTTGATGGATTATATGGCACCCATTGAACTGGTGGGAGCGGCTGAGGGTTGATGGATTGTATGGCACCATTGAGCTGGTGTTGGAGTGGCTGATGGGTTGATGGATTATATGGCACCCATTGAGCTGGTGTTGGAGAGGCTGATGGGTTGATGGATTATATGGCACCCATTGAGCTGGTGTTGGAGATGCTGATGGATTATATGGCACCCATTGAGCTGGTGTTGGAGAGGCTTATGGGTTGATGGATATATGGCACCCTGAGTGGTGTTTGAGCGGCTGATGGGTAAATAGTATATGGCACACATTGGATGGTGTTGGAGCGGCTGATGGGTTGATGGATTATATGGTACCTATTGAGCTGGTGTTGGAGAGGCTGATGGGTTGATGGATTATATGGCACACATTGAGCTGGTGTTGGAGAGGCTGATTGGTTGATGGATTATATGGCACCTATTGAGCTTTAGTTGGAGAGGCTGATTGGTTGATGGATTATATGGCACCTATTAAGCTGGTGTTGGAGAGGCTAATGGGTTGATGGATTATATGGCACACATTGAGCTGGTGTTGGAGTGGCTGATGGGTTGATGGATTATATGGCACACATTGAGCTGGTGTTGGAGCGGCTGATGGGTTGAGGGATTATATGGCACCTATTGAGCTGGTGTTGGAGAGGCTGATGGGTTGATGGATTATATGGCACCCATTGAGCTGGTGTTGGAGCGGCTGATGGGTGAGGATTGTATGGCACCCATTGAGCTGGTGTTTGAGCGGCTGATGGGTTGATGGATTATATGGAACCCATTGAGCTGGTGTTGGAGAGGCTGATGGGTTGATGGATTATATGGCACCCATTGAGCTGGTGTTGGAGAGGCTGATGGATTATATGGCACCCATTGAGCTGGTGTTTGAGAGGCTGATGGGTAGATGGATTATATGGCACATATGAGCTGGTGTGGAGCGGCTGATGGGTTGATGGATTATATGGTACCCTATTGAGCTGGTGTTGGAGAGGCTGATGGGTTGATGGATTATATGGCACCTATTGAGCTGGTGTTGGAGAAGCTGATGGGTTGATGGATTATATAGCATCCATTGAGCTGGTGTTGGAGAGGCTGATGGGTTTATGGATTATATGGCACCCATTGAGCTGGTATTGGAGAGGCTGATGGGTTGATGGATTATATGGCACCCATTGAGCTGGTGTTGAAGCAGCTGATGGGTTGATGGATTATATGGCACCCATTGAGCTGGTGTTGGAGAGGCTGATGGGTAAATAGATTATATGGCACACATTGAGCTGGTGTTGGAGCGGCTGATGGGTTGATGGATTATATGGTACCTATTGAGCTGGTGTTGGAGAGGCTGATGGGTTGATGGATTATATGGCACACATTGAGCTGGTGTTGGAGAGGCTGATGGGTTGATGGATTATATCGCACCCATTGAGCTGGTGTTGGAGAGGCTGATGGGTTGATGGATTATATGGCACCCATTGAACTGGTGTTGGAGAGGCTGATGGATTATATGGCACCCATTAAGCTGGTGTTGGAGCGGCTGATGGGTTGATGGATTATATGGCACCCATTAAGCTGGTGTTGGAGCGGCTGATGGGTTGATGGATTATATGGCATCCATTGAGCTGGTGTTGGAGAGGCTGATGGGTTGATGGACTATATGGCACACATTGAGCTGGTGTTGGAGTGGCTGATGGGTTGAGGGATTATATGGCACCTATTGAGCTGGTATTGGACAGGCTGATGGGTTGATTGATTATATGGCACCCATTGAGCTGGTGTTGGAGAGGCTGATGGGTTGATGCATTATATGGCACCCATTGAGCTGGTGTTGGAGAAGCTGATGGGTTGATGGATTATATGGCACCTATTGAGCTGGTGTTGGAGAAGCTAATGGGTTGATGGATTATATAGCATCCATTGAGCTGGTGTTGGAGAGGCTGATGGGTTGATGGATTATATGGCACCCATTGAGCTGGTGTTGGAGAGGCTGATGGGTTGATGGATTATATGGCACCCATTGAGCTGGTGTTTGAGCGGCTGATGGGTTGATGGATTATATGGCACCCATTGAGCTGGTGTTGGAGAGGCTGATGGATTATATGGCACCCATTAAGCTGGTGTTGGAGCGGCTGATTGGTTGATGGATTATATGGCACCCATTGAGCTGGTGTTGGAGAGGCTGATGGATTATATGGCACCCATTAAGCTGGTGTTGGAGCGGCTGATGGGTTGATGGATTATATGGTACCCATTGAGCTGGTGTTGGAGCGGCTGATGGATTATATGGCATCCATTGAGCTGGTGTTGGATAGGCTGATGGGTTGATGGATTATATAGCACCCATTGAGTTGGTGTTGGAGCGGCTGATGGGTTGATGGATTATTATAGGCAAGGTTGCAGGCCTTTATAGACCAGAATGTTGTAAATTGCAAATAAGGTTTAAAATGTTCATGTTTACAAGGTAAAGTTTTAATGTTCTAATGTTTATGATGCACTTTAAGCTTATTGTATAAAGAATAATAAATATGCTGTGGCCTTTTGTTCCATGTCTGGTGTCACGTCTCTTTTATGGGGTTTGGTAATCTGGTGGAGGTAGGGTATTGTTTTAAGCGGAGTTAATCTTTGCACTATCAATGCCATGTGTTTTTGGCCAATTTTCATTGCATTAAAGGGCATATCCACCAATAAAATTAAAATTTACATTAAAGGGCATGTCCACCCCCCAAACTATAATCCCCCCCACTACTGGCCCCATCATGTAGTGTAGTTTAATCCTTACCTCCCACCCCCGCCCCATAGGCTTCTCCTGTAGTCCCCCCCCCCAAAGTCCCAAAAACTGCCAACCAGGAGGCTAGCAGAGTCCTTATAGGACTCTGCCTGCTACCTGGCCTCCGGGAGAAGTTTGGTATGCGTACTGCAGCCCTTCTCCCCCTCCCTCCCCCTCCCTCTCCCTCCCGATTCCCTCCCCCTAGCGTAAAATCATTAAAAGATAAGATTCCCCCTGGGCTCTCAGCCCCAACCGCTATATTTTTATCTTTATAAAGCTCCCCAAACTCTTACTTACCTCTCCTCTTTCCTCCGCTGCACTGAATGACCGTCAGCCGCGTCCGTGATTGGCTGCCGCTCAGCCAATCACAGACACGGCTGCCAGGTCCCGCCCCTCTGCTTGCATTTTCTCGCAAGCAGAGGGCCGGGAGCGCGGTGGAGGAAAGAGGGGAGGTAAGTAGAGTTTGGGGGGCTTTCTAAAAAAAATAATATAGCGGTTGGGGCTGGGAGCCCATGGGGAATCTTATATTAAAAATTGTATTCTAGGGTGGACATACCCTTTAACCTGCAGCTTCACCCCAACCCCCACTTTTGTTTTATTTACCTGTTAGATGCCCCTGAAGATATTCTGCACTGCAGCTCTTTGCCTCTCTGCTTCCTGTTCACGGCTCTCAGTTTAAGGTGCAACTGTGACATCACGGCCAATAGCTGAAAGACATGACAAGGGAGTCCCTCACTGCTGCTGTGCTTGCTCAAACCAGCTTGCAACAGCAGCAGGAGGCAGGACAGCAAGGGACTTGTTTAGGTGCAGGAGGTAGGACATAGCTCCTTTACTATTAAAGTGAATAATGGCATGTCCGTTTTGTGAGTGGAGATACCCTTTAATTACTTTACATGTTTTTCCAGGGTCTTTTTCAACCAAGATTCTTTCAACTGTGCCATGTTCTGCCTCAATGTTTTGCTTCAGGAAAGAAACAAAGATCAGTTGTCATATCCTTTGGAAATCCTTAGATTAATGAGCATATTAATGGACCCTCGTACAAATCAGGTACCATAAGATTGGGAAAAATTCTCTATAGAGTCCTAGAGGTGGATTGTACTGGGTGATTTGATTAAAAAAACTCTATCTGTATCTTACTGAAGAGATGTTTCCATCTTCTATCCACTCAACAGTCAGGCAAACATCAGTGGAATCCTAACAGACAAAACAAATGATAAGAAATGCAGTAATGGATAATAACCTTCCGGTGCATTAGGCTAAGTGAGCAGAGGAAAGCCAGTACATAAAGGTACAGTAGGAACCCTCTCCAAGAATAGGGTAGCACACACTTAGGAACTAAAATTTAAGCGAAGCTCTGATCATTCTTTACTTGAAAACTTCTTATCAGAAACGGAATAACAATAAGTCATTGCACAGTCGTCTGACGTGTTTCGGTGTTTTGTGAGCCCTTAATCATAGGCTTGACCTGATACCGCTATCCGTTGTTCATATAGCTCTCAAGAGAAGAGATCTACGATCGGGGAGCTACACACATCACGGATCAATAAAATACGATAAAATGGCATGAAAAGAAACAATATTTTAACACAGTATCTTTATCCACTCGTCACCAGTGCCTGTGCATTATGTCGAATAGCAAGAGTATGTCACACAGAAGCATATTACCCCATAACCGCATATCTTTGCCTCCTATATTGGATTTCCTCTTGGTTTCATGTTCCTATAGGTTTCAATGCTTTCTATGTGTATACGAATGCTGTTGCTATTTTAATACATATCAGTCTGTGATTTGCAGTCTGTATATAACACAGATACAAACAGATACTAAATCATACTAAGGGCCCTATTTTCAATTTAGCGATACTGTGCGTTAGCGGCCATAAAGCAATACCGCGAGATACAAAGCAATCTATATACTTACTACAAACATTGTCAAATATTCATAGGGCAATTCCTTAGTAAATTAATAAATAACTGTGAAGAGATAAACATATGACGGCTATATTCCATATTCCTTTACGTGAAATACATTTTATATGGAAATATATGAGGATATTTGTACCTAAGGCTCTAGTCTCTAGGTGCAAAGTATACCATAAATAGATGAATGAATAAAGTTATTGAATAAATAGAATAGAATAAATATTATTGCAGAATTAATAATACATGATTAAATATTAGACAAACAAGTATGACCTCTTTAATAGCTATAATAATTATTAATGCCCAATAAATAATTAAATAATTAATTAATTTACAGCCCCCCTATCAAAAATCAAAAGTTCCATGTGGAAGACTCTATATATGGCATGAAACATCCCATTCAGACCCTTTGGGATTCTGGTCCCCAGAACATATTGTATGCCCCATGTCTGACACGAAAGTAAGCATGCCATATAGGGTGATTTACAATTGAAATATTGTTTTATCCTATGGGTTTTCTCTGTAACCTTGCTTTTTACTTCATCCCTTCTCTTTATATGTTCACACGTGAGGCATTTCTTGGCTCTCCATCTAAATGTGCTATTGTATGTCAAAAAGGTCCTTTCCCTGTTCTTCCCCTTATCAAACCAGGGCACAAGATATACCTCAAGGATTGAGCTATTTTGGAAACAAATTACAATTAAGCAACCTACATGTCTCCAGATCCTCATGATGTTAACTACTTTCTTAAATTGGGGACTATATGGAATAGTGAAATAGATTTAATCTCCCATTTTAACCTTCTATCTCTCACTAGTTTATTGTCTTGCAGCATACCCTTTCTATCTAACTCTGTTCTTTTCTTTAAGTAAATCCACCTCTCTATATCCCCTTTCTTCCAATCTTTTGTTTAGAATTTCAGAGGCTGTTTTAAAATCATGATCGGTGTTGCTGTTCCTCCTCATCCGTACCCAATGGCTGTATGGGATACCCTAAATGCAATGTGTGGGGTGGCATAATTCAGCCTGTAAGATGGTATTTCTCGCATTCTCTTCTGGTATTTATGCCATCCTTATCTACTTTTATAGAAAGATATATTTCTTATTGCTGCTCCAACTAAATTTTAAATTCCATGAGTTCTAATTTAGAGCAGTCATCACTGTCCTCAAACCAATATGAACCCTGCCAGACCCATGGAATATCATCTATGTATCTGTTATGGAGTTTCAAATACACCCCATGGGTAAATTTAAGAGATTGGTGGCCTAAGATAACTTTCTCCCACCATCCCATATACAGTTTGGCATATGTGGGGGCAGTGTGCCAGTAGAACATCCCTTCACACATACAGAAATTATGATATGATAGACATTGAATTAATTTAATACCTAGAAGATGGGGCATGAGACCACGCCTATGGTCACCATACTATCACTTTCTTGCTAAGCTAACCCCTGCAAAATTTGCAAGATATCTGTGGTGACCTTCACGTATGAAGGTAGTCTGATGATTAGTGGTTGAAGTAGTAAATCTATTAGATTTGAAAGCCCTTTGTTAAGGGAATTTATGCCAGCTAAGATGGGACATCCCTTAGGTGGACTCTCTTCTTTATGCACTTTTGGTACATGATGAAAGATTTGGACTATTGGATGGTCAGGCAGCAGACATCCCATCATAGGTGATTCTATAATTGCTATTTGCAACTCCTCTTTCAAGTGTTCATTGAGAATTCCCTTATATTTCTCCATAGGGTTCTATTCTAGCCTCTCATACATATCTCTATCCAACAATTGTCTTATGCCTTACTTTTACAATCATTGGCATTCAGAAACACTACGGCCCCTCCCTTATTTGCTTTACTGTAGGAACCGTTCCATAATATCTACAAACGTAACCCAAAAACCCACCTCTTCAAGAAAGCACAAAACCTGGCCTAAACACTAACAGCGCGGAAGTTCTTAGTTCACCCTTGGACACAGCTGCAAGGAGTTTCTCCCCGTGTTTGCGTGGGTTTCCTCCGGGCACTCTGGTTTCCCCCACAATCATAAAGACATACTGATAGGGTGTATGCGTCAAATAAATGTGCTTAGATTGTTAGCTCTTTGGTGCAGGGCCTGATGTAAATATATACATATAATTGTAAAGCGCTACGGAAGATGTTATAAATCCACAATAATAAAAATAACACTACCCCTCTCGTTTTTTGTAGACTATAAGCTCACTGGACAAGGTCCTCTTTCCTTGTGTATCATGGTAATGCTGTAAAATATTGACTTTGTAATATATGCATTACCCTTGTATGCATTAATGAAATGTAATTGAAAAGCACCACTGAAGATGTTGGCACTATATAAATCTATAATAATAATAATAATAATAACTATGTTACACATTATTTATTGGTTCTCAATAAAGTAATCTGCATTGTTTCATAAAGTCATTGTTTCCTGAGTACTCCCGCTTCCTGCTTCACGCTCGGTAGTCCCGCAGTCCCCCTCAAAGCCACGTACCTCCAACAATGCTGTCCCCTGTCAGGCCACGCACCTCCAACAATACTGTCCCCTGTCAGACGACGCGTTTCGCTTTCTCAGGCCTGAGGAAAATATACTTTACCATCGCAATATATATCATCCAACTTTTACAATAACATCATATACCGATTTGGGCTATTTATTCATATTCTGATTTTACCACAACATTTTCATCTGTGGATGTTCGCAACACTAGATTTTATGGTAATTATAGGTTAAATGCTATATGTGTTTATTTGAGGTTTAAGGTTTTATGGTGAGGCTGGCCAGCTAATAAATTTTTTTGCTTTTAGGGTTGTTATATAGGATCTATATGTCCTACCTGTATAATATATTTATTGGATTATTTCAAAGTATTATTATATTAAAGTTATAATCAAGTGCAGATGGAATTTCAATGTTGAAGTTTCAACCATTTAAAGCTGGTTTTAATGTAAACAAAATGTTGACATTAATGTTTGTGTGCAACCTGTTTTGATGGGTGGAGTTTCGAACAGTAAGGACAGCCCAATTCACAGAGCCACCAGCGGAACATGGCTAATTATGGATAAAAATTCACTATAATTAAACGCATATCCTATATACTAAAAGACAGGTGTAAAAGACGTGGATCACAGACGCAGAAGCTCGAGCACCGCATCATCAATCCTACTCCCACTGTCTGCGTGGCGTTGGATAAGCCAATAAGAGGAGGGATGATGATGAGGGAGGGGGATTCTTTTAAGAATCCGGGGTTTGCTGGTTATATTATATTCTGGACCAAGGGCTCCTCTATATGACTAGAAACAAGTACTCACCTCACGTTCAAAACAATTGTGATAATAGTGTATATAGTGCACACACACGTGATATATTTGGTAAAATAAATAATGTTGTTCAATTTAGGGGTGAAACTGCAGGGGTCTAGGCCCTCTGGAACTTTTGTGCCAGGCCCCTGACACACACCCCTCCTCTCCCCGATCTCATGACTGGTAACTCCATCCCCTGCTTTTAAACAGCTGTTTAAAATACTGGTGCCGGACCAGCAGTAGTTTAAAAAAGATGATTGCGTGCACCTTTACTTACGTACACCAATCAGCTGGTACTGGACCGGCAGTAGTTGAAAAAAGATGATTGTGTGCACCTTTACTTACATACACCAATCAGCTGTTTAAAACACTGGTACTGGACCGGCAGTAGTTGAAAAAAGATGACTGCGTGCACCTTTACTTACGTACGCCAATCATTTGTTTAAAACACTGGTACTGGACCGGCAGTAGTTTAAAAAAGATGATTGCGTGCACCTTTACTTACGTACACCAATCAGCTGTTTAAAACACTGGTACTGGACCGGCAGTAGTTGAAAAAAGATGATTGTGTCACCTTTACTTACATACACCAATCAGCTGTTTAAACACTGGTACGGACCGGCAGTAGTTTGAAAAAAGATGACTGCGTGCACCTTTACTTACGTACGCCAATCATTTGTTTAAAACACTGGTATTGGACCGGCAGTAGTTTTAAAAAAGATGATTGCGTGCACCTTTACTTACGTACACCAACGTTTAAAACACTGGTACTGGACCGGCATAGTAGTTGAAAAAAGATGATTGTGTGCACTTTACTTACATACACCAATCAGCTGTTTAAAACACTGGTACCGGACCGGCAGTAGTTGAAAAAAGATGACTGCGTGCACCTTTACTTACGTACGCCAATAGCTGTTTAAAACACTGGTACTGGACCGGCAGTAGTTGAAAAAAGATGACTGCGTGCACCTTTACTTTACGTAGCCAATCAGCTGTTTAAAACACTGTACTGGACCGGCAGTAGTTGAAAAGATGATGTTGTGCACCTTTACTTACGTACACCAATCAGCTGTTTAAAACACTGGTACTGGACCGGCAGGCAGTAGTTGAAAAAAGATGATTGTGTGCACCTTTACTTACATAACCAATCAGCTGTTTACAACCACCTGGTACTGGACCGGCAGTAGTTTAAAAAAGATGATTGCGTGCACCTTTACTTACGTACACCAATCAGCTGTTTAAAACACTGGTATACCGACCGGCAGTAGTTTGAAAAAAGATGACTGCGTGCCCTTTACTTACGTACGCCAATCAGCTGTTTAAAACACTGGTACTGGACCCAGTAGTTGAAAAAAGATGACTTGCGTGCACCTTTACTTACGTACGCCAATCAGCTGTTTAAAACACTGGTACTGGACCGGCATTAGTTGAAAAAAGATGATTGTGTGCACCTTTACTTACGTACACCAATCAGCTGTTTAAAACACTGGTACTGGACCGGCAGTAGTTGAAAAAAAGATGATTGTGTGCACCTTTACTTACATACACCAATCAGCTGTTTAAAACACTGGTACCGGACCGGCAGTAGTTGAAAAAAGATGACTGCGTGCACCTTTACTTACGTACGCCAATCAGCTGTTTAAAACACTGGTACTGACCGGCAGTAGTTGAAAAAAGATGACTGAGTGCACCTTTAATTACGTTTTTTTTTTTTTTTTTTTTTTTACGCCAATCAGCTGTTTAAAACACTGGTACTGGACCGGCAGTAGTTGAAAAAGATGATGTGTGCACCTTTACTTACGTACACCAATCAGCTGTTTAAAACACTGGTACTGGACCGGCAGTAGTTGAAAAAAGATGATTGTGTGCACTTTACTTACAACACCAATCAGCTGTTTAAAACACTGGTACCGGACCGGCAGTAGTTGAAAAAAGATGACGCGTGCACCTTTACTTACGTACGCCAATCAGCTGTTTTAAACATAGGTACTGGACCGGCAGTAGTTGAAAAAAGATGATTGTGTGCACCTTTACTTACATACACCAATCAGCTGTTTAAAACACTGTACCGGACCGGACGTAGTTGAAAAAAGATGGACTTGCGTTGCACCTTTACTTACGTACGCCAATCATTTGTTTAAAACACTGGTACCGGACCGGCAGTAGTTGAAAAAAAGATGATTGTGTGCACCTTTACTTACATACACCAATCAGCTGTTTAAAACACTGGTACCGGACCGGCAGTAGTTGAAAAAAGATGACTGCGTGCACCTTTACTTACGTATGCCAATCAGCTGTTTAAAATTGGGTGATCAAAGTACCAGTCAGGAGATCAGTGTGCCCTCTACAGTCCCCACAAGTAGAACTGTATGACCTTTCAAACAGGTAGATTTGGGGTATCACTATCCTAATACTAGTGAAAAGGCTCTAGAAGTGTGTTTGCTTGTTTTTATAGAAATGAGTGGTAATACTTAAATGTTAGAGACTAAAAAATGCATTCTCACCTCTGAGAATAAGTAACTAGTTTTTTAATAAAAACTAAGTTTTAAGGTTCACACACATGGGCGATTTTGTTGATCAACGAATGGTTGGCTAACACTATAAGCTCCCAGGTGTATGCGTTCAGTAGAGTGTTGTCCATTGATCTGTTAGGCGGGTCAGATAGCATTTAATTTAAACGTTTTTGGTCTATTTTAGCATTTTTCAGTAGTTTTGATTTAGAGCTAGATTGGAAGAATAATAAATAACTATAAAGCACTTGGCAATCTCTACTAGGGTTGGGATGCTGACACCTGTTACATTGCATCTAATGCCAGTTCATCGCAGCCAGTTCTTTGCAGGGTGTGCCACCTCCGCCACTGATTATACTGCTCTAATGTGCAGTGTGGAAATTAGCTGGTAGCGTAATGTACCTGTCTAGGGAGGAAACCATAGTTCAAGAGGCAAGCAAACTTTGTCTCACCAGCTGATGACAGGGTCATTCTGGGAGATGCATAATTGCCTGCCCTTGACCTAGATTTTTGGAAAGCTGTGACTAGAAACAGAGCTTGTGACATAGTGACATAATCTTCTAGTCCAGCACGGTCACGGTATGAGGGTCAATTACATGGTCTTTCTACATATGCCTAATAATGATGGTTTATTTTTTTACTCAGAGAGAGATTTGTCTAAATCAGGAGCATCCTACCTACCATACCCTCACAATGCTATGGGTTTGACTAGCTATGTAACTTATTAAGGTTTTCCATGAGTAAATCTGAATCTGGAAAAAATGCATTTTTTATTTTCTCCACCTAAGGAATATGATGCCCAGTGTGTTTCAGAGACTGTAGCCTCCCCCCTCCGCTCGCCTGACAAGCATATAATTATGCATGTGTAATAGTTCTTGATTTCCATGGAAACTGAGGTACCACGCTGCTCTCTCTGCCAACACCCAAAGCACCGCACCCTGAACAGAAGCTTTTTTGTCTTTTTATTGCTCAGAAAGCTCGCAAACACCTCGTGGAACTTTCTGTGGGCGTTTTCTTTCATCTGCACTGAGATCATCCTTGTATCTGCAGGTATATCTGCAATGCATCATGCATGCCTGGTTTTTAATGAATTCAGGATATGCAACTACTACATGAAAAATGCCAGAAACCGTTTGGATGTCTGTTTATTCTTTTTAAAGGGGAAGTTAAGTGGAATTAATTTTTTTAAAACTATGTGGTCAGTATTAAGCTGCCATTTCAGGTTCTGCAATGGTCCTTCCCAGAATTTCTCTTAATTGGCTGCATCCTGAATGAATCAAACTTACTGAAATCTCTACTGGCAACTGAATTAAAGGGTATGTCCATCCATTTTACAACTTCCTTTTTTACTGTCTTACTAAAGAACAGAAGGTAAATGCACTAACTCTTACCTCCCGTGCTTCAGTAAATCTTGCCGGAGAGCAGAAGAAACATAACCATGTATCACTCCAGCGCTGCAGAGATCCTCCGACATGGCTGACAGCCTCCAATGCATCCCCAGTCCTTTGCACATGTGCACACAGTGTGAAGGAGCGTGGACGCGTTGGAGGCTGTCAGAGAAGCCAGCGCTAGAGCGATCTGCGGGTAAGTTTCACCTGCTCTCCTGCAAGATTTACTGAAGAATGGGAGGTACAGGTAAGAGATGCATTTACCTCCTGTTCTTCAGTAAGACAGTAAAAAAGGGGAGGACTGGCCCAGTAGGCTGAGGGGAAAATGCCCCCCGGGCTGGTCTCCAATAAAAAATTTGGGCTGCCACAGAAGCTATTAGTAAGATACGTGCTTAAAAGGCACAGCGCACGCCTCTAGCTCTAACATGTGCAAGGAACAGAAAACACCTCCTCCTTCAGATCATTTACCAGTCAGCCCTCCAGTTCATTACCAGTTTTAGTCAGCCCTCCAGTTAATTAGTCAATGTCATCAGCCCTCCAGTTTTTTAGCCAGTGTTGTCAGCCCTCCAGTTCATTAGCCAGTGTCGTCAGCCCTCCAGTTCATTAGCTAGTATTGTCAGCCCTCCAGTTCATTAGCCAGTGTCGTCAGCCCTCCAGTTTATTAGCTAGTATTGCCAGCCCTCCAGTTCATTAGCCAGTGTTAGTCAGCTCCTCCCCCCAGTTTATTATTCAGTGTTTGCCAGCCAGCCGTCCAATTCATTAGCTTATGTTATTCAGCCCTCCAATTCATTAGGAACAAAGGAAACTTGACTTACAAGTGTACCCAGGGGTTAGGACTTAGTGATTCAGGATCTCACCCCAGGTACTCGTAAGGGAGAGAGAGGGAGATACACTTGAAAATGCTGCAGGCAACAATGTAAAATGGGAATAGTGGTCTTAAAACTGGGCGTAACGCAAAGTGGACGTGGTCAAAAATGTTGTGATTTACCATGAAAGGGCCATGTACTGGGGCAACATCTATATAATCTTTTTATTAATTAAGTGGGTATTGCAGTGGGTATATGCAGAGCTTTGTAAACTTTAAATGATGTGCTGCAAGCAGACCTAGATAGATTATCATAATGGACAGAAATGTGGCAGATGAGATTCAATGTTGATAAATGTAAGGTGAAGCATTTGGCGGTTAACAATCCTTGTGCTACCTATATAAATGGCTCTGTGCTAAGTGAATCTCTGTTGGAAAAAGATTTGGGGGTTCTAGTAGATAGAAGACTTAGCTACAGCAAGCAGTGCCAAAAAGCAACGGCTACAGCAAGATATATATTGTATAAAGCAGGGATTAAACTCAAGGGAGAAAAATATTATTCTCCCTCTTTACAAGGCACTGGTAAGCGGTGCAGTTTTGGAATCCCATATACAAAAGGGACACCTTGGAGAAAGGGAAGGAATTCAGAAAAGGGGATGGAGGGGCTTGACTATGCAGGCAGATTAGACAAGTTAGGGCTGTTTACATTGGAGAAGCGACCACTGCATGATCACTATGCAATGTAATCACTATGATCACTATGTACAAATATATTAATGGAAAATATAATAAACTCTTTAGTGCATTGTTCACCAATAGGTCATATCAGAGGTCTCGTAGACATCCTTTAAGATTAGAAGAAAATTTTTATCTTTGGGTTAGGAAAGGTTTCTTTACAGTGAGAACCATTGAAACTGTGGAACTGTCTTCCAGCAGATGTGGTAATGGCAAGTTCATTGAATAGCTTTAAGAGTGGGCTGGATAAATTTTTAAATGAAAAAATATTAACAATTACTGGTATTAAGATATACTGTAGTTCTCATTGGTCCAGTCAGGAAGGATTTTTTCCCCCTTTCTAGCTTGTAACAGTATCTACAGTTAGTGTAGTGTTAATTACCATTAGTAGGGTATAAAGTTTGGACTAGATGGAAGTATGTCTTTATTCAACCTCCAATACTATGTTACTATGTAACAGTTAGACAAACATAATGGGTAGGGTATAAAGGTTGGACTAGATGGATGTATATGTCTTTATTCAACCTCCAATACTATGTTACAGTTAGACAGACATTATGGGTAGGGTATAAAGGTTAGACTAGATGGACGTATTTCTTAATTCAACCTCCATGACTATTTTACTATGTTACTGTTAGACAGACATTATGGGTAGGGTTTAAAGGTTGGACTAGATGGTTGTATGTCTTTATTCAACCTCCATTACAATGTTACTATGTAACCTTTAGACAGACATTAAGGGTAGGGTATAAAGGTTGGACTAGGTGGACGTATGTCTTTATTCAACTTCCAATACTATGTTACTATGTAACTTTAGACAGACATTATGAGTAGGGTATAAAGGTCAGACTAGATGTATGTATGTCTTCTTACAACCTCCAATACTATGTTACTATGTAAATGTTATAAAGGCATTATGGGTAGGGTATAAATGTTATACTAGATGGACGTATGTCTTTATTCAATCTTCAATACTATGTTATTATGTAACTGTTAGACAGACATTATGGGTAGAGTATAAAGGTTGGACTAGATGGACATATGTCTTTATTCAACCTCCAATACTATATACTATGTAACTGTTAGACAGACATTATGGGTAAGGTATACCGGTTGGACTAGATGGACGTATGTCTTTATTCAACCTCCAATATTATGTTACTATGTAACTGTTATACAGACAATATGGGTAGGGTATAAAGGTTGACTAGATGGACGTATGTCTTTATTACAACTCCAATACTATGTTACTATGTAACTGTTATAAAGCATTATGGGTAGGGTATTAAGGTTATACTAGATGGAAGTATGTCTTTATTCAACTTCAATACTAAGTTATTATGTAACTGTTAGACAGACATTATGGGTAGGGTATAAAGGTTGGACTAGATGGACGTATGTCTTTATACAACCTCCAATACTATGTTACTATGGAACTATTAGACAGACATTATGTTTAGGGTATAAAGGTTGGACTAGATGGAGTATGTTCTTATACAACCTCCAATACATGTTACTTGGAACTGTTAGACAGACATTAGTGTAGGGTATAAAGGTTGGACTAATGGATGTAGTCTATAAACCCCAATACTGTGTTAATATGTAACTGTTATACAGACATTATGGGTAGGGTATAAAGGATGGACTAGATGGACGTATGTCTTTATACAACCTCCAATACTATGTTACTATGTAACTGTTATAAAGGCATTATGGGTAGGGTATAAAGGTTATACTAGATGGAAGTATGTCTTTATTCAACCTTCAATACTAAGTTATTATGTAACTGTTAGACAAGACATTATGGGTAGGGTATAAAGGTTGGACTAGATGGACGTATGTCTTTATACAACCTCCAATACTATGTTACTATGGAACTATTAGACAGACATTATGTTTAGGGTATAAAGGTTGGACTAGATGGACGTATGTCTCTTATACAACCTCCAATACATGTTACTTGGAACTGTTAGACAGACATTATGTAGGGTATAAAGGTTGGACTAATGGATGTAGTCTATAAACCCCAATACTGTGTTAATATGTAACTGTTATACAGACATTATCGGTAGGGTATAAAGGTTGGACTAGATGGATGTATGTCTTTATACAACTTCCAATAATGTTACTATGGAACTGTTAGACAGACAGAGTGTAGGGTATAAAGGTTGGATAGAGATAGACGTATGTCTTTATAAACCTCACTACTATGTAATATGTAACTGTGAGACAGACATTATGGGTAGGGTATAAAGGTTGGACTAGATGGACATATGTCTTTATTCAACCTCCAATACTATATTACTATGAAGTTAGACAGACATTATGGGTAAGGTATACCGGTTGGACTAGATGGACGTATGTCTTATTCAACCTCCATATTATGTTACTATGTAACGTTATACAGACAATATGGGTAGGGTATAAAGGTTGGACTAGATGGACGTATGTCTTTATTCAACCTCCAATACTATATTACTATGTAACTGTTAGACAGACATTATGGGTAGGGTATACCGGTTGGACTAGATGGACGTATGTCTATAAAACAAACCCCCATACTGTGTTAATATGTAACTGTTATAGACATTATCGTAGGGTATAAAGGTTGGACTAGATGGATGTATGTCTTTATACAACTTCCAATACTATGTTACTATGGAACTGTTAGACAGACATTATGTGTAGGGTATAAAGGTTGGACTAGATAGACGTATGTCTTTATAAACCTCCAATACTATGTTAATATGTAACTGTGAGACAGACATTATGGGTAGGGTATAAAGGTTGGACTAGATGGACATATGTCTTTATTCAACCTCCAATACTATATTACTATGTAACTGTTAGACAGACATTATGGGAAGGTATACCGTTGGACTAGATGGACGTATGTCTTTATTACAACCTCCAATATTGTTACTATGTAACTGTTATACAGACAATATGGTAGGGTATAAAGGTTGGACTAGATGGACATATGTCTTTATTCAACCTCCAATACTATATTACTATGTAACTGTTAGACAGACATTATGGGTAGGGTATACCGGTTGGACTAGATGGACGTATGTCTTTATTCAACCTCCAATATTATGTTACTATGTAACTGTTATACAGACAATATGGGTAGGGTATAAAGGTTGGACTAGATGGACGTATGTCTTTATTCAACCTCCAATACTATGTTACTATGTAACTGTTATAAAGGCATTATGGGTAGGGTATAAAGGTTATACTAGATGGAAGTATGTCTTTATTCAACCTTCAATACTAAGTTATTATGTAACTGTTAGACAGACATTATGGGTAGGGTATAAAGGTTGGACTAGATGGACGTATGTCTTTATACAACCTCCAATACTATGTTACTATGGAACTATTAGACAGACATTATGTGTAGGGTATAAAGGTTGGACTAGATGGACGTATGTCTTTACACAACCTCCAATACTATGTTACTATGGAACTGTTAGACAGACATTATGTGTAGGGTATAAAGGTTGGACTAAGTGGATGTATGTCTTTATAAAACCCCCAATACTATGTTAATATGTAACTGTTATACAGACATTATCGGCAGGGTATAAAGGTTGGACTAGATGGATGTATGTCTTTATACAACTTCCAATACTATGTTACTATGGAACTGTTAGACAGACATTATGTGTAGGGTATAAAGGTTGGACTAGATAGACGTATGTCTTTATAAAACCTCCAATACTATGTTAATATGTAACTGTTAGACAGACATTATTGGTAGGGTATAAAGGTTGAACTAGATGGATGTATGTCTTTATACAACCTCCAATACTATGTTACTATGTAACTGTTAGACAGACATTATTGGTAGGGTATAAAGGTTGGACTAGATGGATGTATGTCTTTATACAACCTCCAATACTATGTTACTATGGAACTGTTAGACAGACATTATCGGTAGGATATAAAGGTTGGACTAGATGGATATATGTCTTTATACAACCTCCAATACTATGTTAATATGTAACTGTTATACAGACATTATTGGTAGGGTATAAAGGTTGGACTAGATGGATGTATGTCTTTATACAACCTCCAATACTATGTTACTATGTAACTGTTAGACAGACATTATGGGTAGGGTATAAAGTTTGAACTAGATGGACGTATGTCTTTATACAACCTCCAATACTATGTTAATATGTAACTGTTAGACAGACATTATTGGTAGGGTATAAAGGTTGAACTAGATGGACGTATGTCTTTATACAACCTCCAATACTATGTTACTATGTAACTGTTATACAGACATTATGGGTAGGGTATAAAGGTTGGACTAGATGGATATATGTCTTTATACAACCTCCAATACTATGTTAATATGTAACTGTTAGACAGACATTATGGGCAGGGTATAAAGGTTGGACTAGATGGACATATGTCTTTATACAGCCTCCAATACTATGTTAATATGTAACAGTTAGATCGGCATTAAGGGTAGGGTATAAAGGTTATACTAGATGGACTTATGTCTTTATTTAACCTCTATTACTATGCTACTATGTTAGTTTAAGAGCAGCTGAAATTCAGTCAATGAGCAGAAAAAATACAGGGCAAGAAACACGATGGGCGTAACATTGGATCATCAATAATGCCTGATTGAACCCATACACAAACCAAATGTCGCTAGTAATGGCTGTTCGTTGGGCAGTCAGGTGTTGTGGCTGAAATCGTAAGCTTGTCTTTTGCCTAATTCCCTGTGTGTGTTTAAAACATTTTGTGACATGAGACTATTTTTTGGCCTGTACAAAGCAGTCTATTTAATCACTTTTAAGATTTTTTACTTGGTATACATTTTTTTATATAGCACGTACCCAGATCTTAAACAAACGCAGCTTACTCAAATCAAAAGGCTTTCTCCAATAATCTACTGCATTAATTGATCAATTGCTTGATGAAGATTAAAGGGTAATTAAACTAAAAAAAGTTTTCTTATAACAAACTACATTTTCCAGGCAGATAGGACAATGTATCAGACATTGTCATTAGCTGTCAACATAAAGCAATCAGGCACTTTGTTTAAGTAGCTAATTTTGATGCACACATTTGCATATGTTTTCTTTCCAATTAAGTAATCAGTCAGTCTGCTAAATAAGCTAATTGGGGTGCAAAAATTATGTTTTTCTGTCTAAATTTGCAAATGTGGGAAATTACAAAGAGGCGGCAAAATATCTATTAAATTAACCTGCACAGGGTACAGTATGGCTAATAATTAATGACAAAAATTATGTTGTGGGGCTAAAACAATAAAATTAGATACTTACCAGATATTTAATGATTAATATGGTCCCCATTCTGGCAGATTAAGATGGCCCCTTTCACCATGCAGTCAATTACAGCTGTGACTGCTGACATCAGAGCCAATAAATGGCTGCTGTTTCACTTTTCACGGCCTCCTCTGCACATGCTCAAGCTTATAAAAAGCTCACTGAGGGAGGAGGCAGATATCTTTGCCAGAAAGGAATATAATCTATCAATAAATATCTGGTTATAATGTATGTTATATACGTGAAAAAGTAGCAGTTGGGGTTGCGGGCAGATAACGGACAAGTCACCATTATTTGTTTTAAGGGTGGACGTGCAATTGAACATTAAAATAATCCCTATTTCATGCACGTTACAGTTCATATTGCAGTCACATTTGATTATTCTCAATGTAACATAAAATAACACTACATTACCTGCCTTAAAATGTTGTTATAATATTCCACTGAAAATATTACCAACAACAAAATTGAGGCACAAAATTTTGTGTCCCGGCACACCCTTCAAGAGACCATAGAGCAGTGAAGTCAAACCAGTGGTCCTCCTGATGTTATTAAACTATAACTCCCAGCATGCTTTGGTTTCATTCAGGGCTGCAGGTTTGACTTCTCTGCTGTAGAGTAATGACCAGCTACTATCTTATCTTTACTTGACAGTTCATATGTTCTGACTTCTATATTAAAGCCTTTAGAATGATTGAAATACTGTTCCATTTTGGAATGCTATGGTGTAAAGGCTCAAACACACAGGTGCGCGTTATGTTGTCCACAAGCGACGAAGACAATTGCATGTGTGTGGAGGGGTCCCATTAGTGTTTTGTATTTTTCTGTCAGGATGGATCCCCAATGAAGATGTTGCGATCTGCCACATGTATGATTGTTTGGCAAAATGGACGAGCTGCCACATATGTAAGATTGCTGCCAGACCTTCATCATCCGTTCACACCTGATAATAATCTTAGGTTGGGTACACACCAGACAGATATTTCCGGCCGACCGACCAATAGTGCTGTGTATTGGTTGGTCGGCTGGAAATATTTGATGGTGTGGGGAGGCGAGGGGACTGTCAGTAAATCACGGCCGATCTTGTGGTTCCCTATGGGACCACATGATCGGTTGCACGCACTGTCGGCCGCAGCCAGTATTGCCACTGACAAAATATAACTTTGTCTGTACCCAGCCTTCCATCTGTATGACAATTTATGGCCCTAAAAGCCCTGCCATTAGACCTAACCCAGGCATTTTATCTGAACTCCTTTAAAGGAACCATCCAGTATCATAAAGGACCTCTGTATAACAAATAGGAAATCTGGACTGAGGGTCTTGTATAGGGTTTGCATTTCTTCTCAAAGACACTGATTTTCACAAACAAGCATGTATCTTAGCAAATAACAATATGAACCCTGGGGATTCTTCCTTCTAAATAACACAGTTCAGAATTACAGCAATTCACTTAGCCCCGGGTGATTCTGTGGGTTTTACTGTCAAGACACCTGGGAATTAGGAACTGTTTGTCAAACACAGGAAAAAATATTCACCAAGTGATGTAGTGTGTCATCCTAAATACACCCATAGTGATTCACCCCTGGGACTACTCAGCTGTCTACAGTGATCATAAGGCTTCTATTTCCCAGCACCTGGACCTGTTCTTCACCAATGGGCCAAAATAAGGCAACATGCAAATGGTGGACAATGCAAAAACACAGGGCCCAAAGTATGTATAAAAGGTCGGTCCAAACTGCACCCTACAGGCCAGCTAGAAACATCCAAAGTTTATAGACATTTATACATAATTCTTCAGCCCATGGAAAGAGTAACCAGTAACAGCCAGTAGTTGTGTAGTAGTTAAATGAACTCCCAGCGCCAGAAAGATGTTTAGGGAATTTTGTAGAGCAGCACACCAAAGTTTTCCACTGTTGTGTATGTAAAATCCATAAAGGGGAAGTGTGGTCCAAAAATGACTTGAGAATTTTTGCAATTTATTTCCATCGTTTATGTTGCATAGTTTTGAAGATATTTGCATTTTTGTGTGTGATATGGCAGCAGCATCACCAGGTCCCCTGCACTTCCTGCTTCCTGCTCTGAAACTGTCAGTCAATCTGTCCTTTGTCTCCTCCTCCCCTTTGCAGCCCCCCCTGGTCCATCCCACTCATGGACCCCATGGTCCCTCCAGTTGCAGGCCCCCCATGGCCCATTATCTTACAGCCCATGTGGACCTGCCCACTCGTGGGTGCCATGACCCCGCCCACATGTGGGTGCCGTGGCCCCGCCCATTTGCAGGTGTCTAAGCCACTATCAGGTGTCTAGGCCGCGCCCGATTGCGGGTGTCTGATCCCCGCCCACTCGCGGGTGCCATTGGTTACTCAGACCCCCCAGTACAGAAAACTCCGTGGAATCAGCCTTTTCAGGCTGTTTTCACATAGTGAAAGAGAAGGGCTGTAGTCTAGATTCCCTTACCTTTTCTGTCAGGACCTCACACAGCAGAGAGGAGGGACTTCCTGTCTCCCTCACACACTGAGGGAGTCTGAGGCTGTACTTGCCGGCGGCACTGTGCAGGAGAAGCCTCAGGAATGTCACGTCAGCCTCCCACCCATTAACTTTCTGGTCAGTCATTTCTGTATATCTTGGGCTGTGGAGCACATAGAGAGGTGGTTGATGGCTCATTTTAAAGGTAGGAAACTGGTCTTACATTTAAACTTAACTTATTTGGAGACCACAGTTCCCCTTTAAGTCTGAATTGGTTGCGCTCATGTAAAAGATAACACAAATAAAAAGACCAAGTTGTTTTAAAAGTTCTTAAAAAGTATAAAATCCAATATAAACATACATTAAAATGGTAAAATACACTTACTTCCTTGAGTAAGGATGCAGGTCCAGTCAGTGGTATGATTAACCAAAGATTACTTTATTGAGATGCACTTACACACATAAATATAAAGTGCTTGGTGCAAAGATAAAAAAACAGGCATCAAAACACTTATCAGTGTTTGGTAGGATCCCCTTTGACAATCTTAGTCTGCAGGGGCCAGGTATATAGTGTCAACGCTAGGGGTTAAATTAGGTCCATTAGTGACATACATGTGACAATTAGCCTTTTTAAGCCTGTCTTTAACCCCTAGTGTAAGATCCACCGTACTAGACAACTAAGGAGAGACCCCCAGTGCCCCAACACAAAAAAAACTCATCTTAATAGACCTTATAGAAGCAGAAAATGAACTTTATTCAAATACGCGATTTTACAAAATGGCGTCTTGAGAAAGCTGTAGCAAGCAGTGAAATGCGTTGACACTACATACCTGGCCCCTGCTGACTAAGATTATCAAAGGGGATCCTACCAAACACTACCAAGTGTTTTGATGCGTTTTTTTTTATCTTTGCACCAAGCACTTTATATTTATGTGTGTAAGTGCATCTCAATAAAGTAATCTTTGGTTAATCATACCACTGACTGGACCTGCATCCTTACTCAAGGAAGTAAGTGTATTTTACCATCTTAATGTATGTCTATATTGGATTTTATACTTTTTAAGAACTTTTAAAACAACTTGGTCTTTTTATTTGTTTTTTATCTTTTATATGAGCGCAACCAATTCAGACTTAAGGATTTTACATACAGTGACAGCCAGTGTTAGAAATCAGATTTCCAATGTCAGTTAGGTAGAGTTGTTTTAGTGCAGTGTAGTACCATTAAATGCCTGCCAATCTATTAAATATTGCATGGAACATAACATGGGCGTATCTATTTAACCATAACAAGTTCTAAGATTTGCCATGATAAATATCAGTCTTAACAGGTGCAGCTAATTTTTTGGACCTTTTGGCTTTACCAAAATTGGTGACCAGAGGTAAATTTACACCCCTCTCAACCCTCATGGGCCCATGGTTGCCAGGCGTCCCTATTTGGACAGGTTTGTCCTGACTGCAGGGACAAAATCGTGAGTTCCGATGTTAGGGCTGAAATCTCCCTTGCCCTGTTAATGCCTCCTAACCCTGCCTCGTGTAGCCACACCACCCAGTCTCCACCCCTGCCACACCTCTTGTGAAATTACCATCATGTGTGCCAACCCTGTATGACCCTTTAAAGCAATAGTAATGCCTATTGAACCCTCCGGATGGCCTCCCTGCACACACAGGACAATTTCATGATAATATATAAATACTTTTTCCAACCTTGCTATAGACTATGCATTGTTTCCAGGCACTGGCACATATTATTTGTTTAGATAACCATAGTCCTTTAAGGAATGTGAGTTTGACACTTTTTGTTAAAACTATAATTAGAGAAACTGGCGCAGCTGTGACCTTTTACCCTATTCATTCTATGAGAAGCTGTCATAAAGCCACTTACTTTAATATCTTGCGTCTCAGTAATTTCTAAATCAATGCTGAGATATTATAAGTGCTGAATTTACTGGGAGACCTGCCAGAGCAATGATACATTTTACTCATTTCTCTTAGTAGTGGTTCTCCTTGTACAGTACATCAGCCATGTTCCGTGATTGATATTACATAAAGTTACACTGGTATCTCAAATAGCACAGGAAAATATTTTGTATACTTCAGTAATCATAGTTGCCAACAATCTAAAAACAAACAAATAGGGACACAACCAATGAGTCGGCGAACACACATTTAGTGCTTTCATCACTTTCAGATTCACATTCCACTGCTCATCCTTTTTGTGGATCTCAGGACATTGCAGTTGGAGTGAGACTTAAGTTTGATAGTTTGGACTTGCAAGACTTGCAGATTTGGAGACTGTTGGTAAGTATTCAATAATGATATTGGGTAAATGAAATAAAACCAATATAATGGGATTCAGAGAATTAATGTGACGTACTAGGAATCATTTCTCTTAAAGGGTAACTGTGGTCTTGTATACTGAGCATATAACAAATTTAGGACTGCGCACAGCGGAACCGGCCACCTTTTCAACAGATAACACACTGGATGCAGGACTTCATAAAAGCTTCTTTATTCACTTCATATCGGAAGCAGCTTACACAGATCTGACCTGACGCGTTTTGGACTACCTCAGCCCTTAGTCATAGGTCCTCCATGGCATCCATCTCCCCCGTGTTTAAATGGCCCGCTCGCTCCAACAGGCACGCCCCTCAGACAGCCTCGCTAATGAAGCAGGGTGCAGCACAATGCAGAGCGGCACCCTGTAGCGAAGCGGCACCCTGTAGGGAAGGCAGAAAGAATTTTTTTTTTAACTGGAGGCCGGCGTCTGCCCCACTGCCTAATCGGTCCAGGGGGGAGGGGGGGGTTGGTACCGGATAAATTCTGGACTGTCTGCATCCCGATCTTTCCAGGCAGTCACCGGTACCAGAACCGGCAGTGGCAGCTTCCTGGATCAACGCGGCTGCTTCCTGGATAATCGGCATGCGCTGCGTCAGCGTGGGTGACGTCGTGACATCAGCACTGAAAGAGCGCTAGTTCGGCCTGTGCAGGACCAGTACAGGCTGCTTTCCTAGCAGCACCAGCGCAGCATTGTGGCCTACAAGTCGGAGTGTCCAGTGTCCAATTCTAATATCCTCTTAAGGCAAGGCAACAACATCCATAATTGATCCATAATCTTATCATCATCTTAAACCTGTAACTAACAACTGTAATAGGGATGGGTTCTGACTATACCCCACCCCAAGTGCCCAATTTAATTTTCCAGGGCTTGAGCCCTTCCTGCATGGTTCTAGCTGGTGGGGGGGGGGCACAATGGTTATAACTAGCTAGCACCATGCACTATCAGCACAGGTTCCCAGGTTCCCCTCATGATGGCACAGTCACTCACAGAAACGTTTGGCAGTGGGCAGATAGATAGATAGACAGATGATGGATAGATAGATAGATAGATAGACAGACAGGCAGACAGACAGACAGATGATAGATAGACAGATGATAGATAGATAGATAGATAGATAGATAGATAGATAGATAGATGATAGATAGACAGATGATAGATAGATATACAGATAGATGATCTTTTGGGGATGCTATTCTAGAGGGTGGGTCCTTCAATGTATTGTAAATAAATGGAGGAATGATATGTAAATAGATAGATAGATAAATAGATAGATAATAGATAGATAGATGATAGATAGATATATAGATAGATGATTCATAGATAGATAGACAGATGATGATGATAGATAGACAGATGATAGATAGATGATAGATAGATAGACAGATGATAGATAGATGATAGATAGATAGACAGATGATAGATAGATAGACAGATGATAGATAGATAGATAGGCAGATAATGATGATAGATAGATGATCTTTTGGGGATGCTATTCTAGAGGGTGGGTCCTTCAATGTATTGTAAATAAATGGAGGAATGATATGTAAATACATTGATAATGACACAAGTTAAAGCAACATGTATAAAGCCCCTCCCACGTCTGAACAAGCCACATCCCACTTCCGGACAAAGCACCACCCACTTCCAATTATAAAACCACACCCCTTCCGGCGGCGAGGGGGACAGCATTTAGAATTTTGTGTCAGGTGGCAAAAAGTCTAGAGACGGCCCTGGTCACCTTACCATGGAGCCTCCTAAGAACCAGCAGGACACTCCCACACCAGGTTAAATGGACTCACGGATCACACAAAATCTGATTACATGTTTCAATATAAAAACAAATACAAATGTATGATATTTACACAACTTAAAAACAATCCCTTTCGATGATCCCCACAAAATAGCTGCCAAGGTTAATTCTCAGGCAGAGGCCACACTGCAACGCACAAGAATCGCGGACAAAATCACAAGCGTACTCACACGCGATTGTGTGCGCTTTTCTTGTGCGTTCGCGATTGCGTTTTCGCATGTGTGAACACATGTGTTACCAAAACGTGAACGGACGCGCAATCGCATGTGCATCGGAAATCGCGGGAATTTTCGCTTTCCCGCGATTTCCATTTTAGAATCGCGGGGCGCAAACGCGTGCGCAAACGCGTGAAAAACGCGTTAGTGTGGCCTAGCCCTCACTCTATGTCAAGGTTAATTCTCACTCTATTCTTATAGATATCAGAGTAGTCACTGAAGTGTGAGCCTTTCCTTGCAGTATGTCTAAACTACCAATCAGTGGAATCCCGCACCTGGTAAGTTAACCCCTATTTGTAGTAAAACAGAGCACTACAGTGCTTTCAACAACAATATCCACAGCAAGGTGGATCGGGAAATAAACTTATTCAAACAAAGCCATGTAAACACACTCTCATACTCTAACTACTCCTATCATTACTATATGTAGGTAAGGGTACTACTACAGGTAAACACACATAATGAATACGCATAAATATAAGTGTATGCTAAAAGGAAATAAGTCAAGGGAAGTGGATAAAAAATGACCCAAAATAGGGCAAAAGGTTAAAGCGTAAGTATACAATAATCATGTTTGCCTAATGGTGAACAAATAAGTAGACATCCCAAAAAATGTCAGTGTCTACTCTAACATGTAAATAAGTTGATACATTACTTGGCTATACAAGTTATACATGGTATCCTAAATATGACACGCAACATCCCACTTTGCATTCAAACCTATGGGAATTCTCGTACCCAACTGAAAAATCCACCTTGCTTCCGTATTTAGAAGTCTGGCTCTCCTATCCCCACCTCTACTAGTTAAAGGTATCTGTTCTAGAACTTGTACTTTTAACATGGAGTCATTGCTCTGATTGCACTCCAAAAAGTGCCTACCTACCGTTTCCTCCCCCACTTTTTTACTAATATCCCTCACATGCTCCCTAATTCTCTCTTTGAGACTCCTAGTAGTGCAGCCTACATACTGTTTATAACATGCCTGACAGGTCAATAAATAGACCACAAATTTAGACTTACAGTTAAAGTACTGTTTCGGGATATATGATTTTTGAATAGTTGTGCTAGTTATTGTTTGTTCTTTATTTATATATTTACATGTGAGCCACCTACTCACCCCACATTAATACGTGCCCATATATTTTAAGGTACCCCAACCCTGCTTGATATGTTTACGAATCAAGCTGGGTCTTAGGATGTCTCTCAGAGATTGTGCTTTTCTCGGTACAAATTTACAGCCCAAGAGTACCTGTCCTCCCAGATACTCATCCCCTTCTAGTATATTCATTACGAATTCTTCATTCTAGTATATTCTTACAAATTACTTTAACTATTTTATGATACTGAGGACTGAAAGGGGTGGTAAAATACATTTTCTTTTCTGTTGACCTATTTTTGTTCTTATTTGAACTGTGGTCTTGAATAATTCCAAACTAGTTAGAATTATATAAAAACCCTCCCATCACACCTTCTAAATAAAACCTAAATCACATCTCTAGATATAATTAGTGAGAAGGTATTGCTGGAAAGGTTCAGTTATATTACTTCCTGCTTGAACACTTCCTGTTTTCAGCCATGTGACCAGCTTGAAGTCATGTGACCACCCTGTCTGCATTAATAGACTCCCCTTCTCAACTGTCAATTTTTCCCCCAGGTACTTCCTAATTTCCCCAGCATTAAGTCTTTACTGAGCATGCTTCTCCCCCGGGGCGAACGGGCGGGCAGAAGTCAGGTGATGTCACTCAACCTACTGGAAGCAGGAAGTTTGAACATTCACCCCAATGTAATTTCTCACAGGCTGAAGCCAGAGATGTGATTGTCGGCTCATTATAAAGGAAATACTACAGGCTTTAATTTAACCCTCACTTGTTTTGAGACCCCAGTTGCCCTTTAACATCAAAAACTTAGACAGTTATTCTTTATCTACCTTGCATGTCTCCACCAACTTCTTTGTCAATAAGAAACAATTCCTTATTTCTTGGATTAGTTAGGCAATGCAATTTTATAGCATGAAACTCTTGTTACAGGTGGGAACCTCAGTATAGTAAAACACTGCCCTTTGTATCCCTGTTCCTTTCTGTCCTGGTATACAGTAAATACTTAGCACAGTAGGAAGATTTGTGGACAGCAGCTACACTAAAGGGGTTATTGATATATGAAACTCTGTAGAAATTGCCATAAAGGTATCAAGTGCCTATTTGTTACATTGTGTGGGCTTTCTTACTGTCTATGTCAGGGTTTCTCATAGGGTGATGGACAGAGCACACAAGTGTGCCTCAACTTTTACAACTTAGAAATAATTTCACCAGGATAACTTACATTTTTTAATATAGATTATAAGAAAATGTCAATGCAATCAATGTAGTGTAACTTAAAACTAGCAGGGAGATTCAATAAAAGTTCTTATCGTTAAAAATGGTGCTAATTTTGCCCTAACCAATCAGATCTTATTAAACATTTGAAAGCTAACATCTGATTGGTTGGGGCAAAATTAGAGCCATTTTTAACAATAAGAACTTTTATTGAATAACCCTGAATATTTCTAATATTTTAATACTTTTGGCTTTTTACCTACCTTTCTTAGCAGTTCCCTGGCGTTTCCCTGAACTAAGGGCCCTCAAGGTAGTGGTCTCACAGGTATGCGGGAGACCTATCCAGAAACCGGGAACCTATCCAGTTACTGCTGGGAGGGGTGGAATACCCGGTAATGTGTATAAAATATGGATACTTCCAGCATTAAAAACACATGTGCCACGAGAAAAAAAAAATTTGAGAACCACATGTGGACAATTTCTCATATTGCCCCCGCAGGGGGGCCTAGGAGCCACGGGGGCCCCATCTTTTTATTTTTCCTATGACAGTTATCGCCTTCTCCCAGAAAACCACTAGATAAAGCAGCAATAGGGGCCCCATTATAGTTTTGCTAGGCGGTCCAGTGATTCGTAGTTACACCCCTGCTAAGTAGTGATAGCATTTCTGCTATTTGAAAGGCCTCAAGCAGCTTTTGGGGGTGGACTTGCCCTTTAAGTGTGTTTCCAGACAGATATGCGTGCAGCAGTACCGTCTAAAAACACACTGGGTTGGAACGCATTAGCGGGAACATTAAGAAAAAGCTGCATAGAACTAAACATGTGACCAAACCCTTCGCTAGTAAAGATTAGCTTTCCATTGACTCTATTATGGGTTTATCACACAGCACAGCCCAATGTTCGCTCAACCACTCACATAATCCAACCATACACTTATATCAATGGGATATCATATAATAATGAATTTCTCCCCTTCAGTAAGTATACAGGCCTCTTGGCTCTTGGTCATGACAGACTGTTTTATGACCCCATCAGAAACTAGATGGAATGTGCTGACTGTAAAATCATGTTTGCTAGTGCAGCTTCCTGTAACCACGTTAGGGAGAATATACCCTTCCCCTCACTCAAGTCATCTGGTTAATATAAATAATAGGGGAAACTTCATTTTACCTGAGGGCCAAACAATCTAAAATTTGGTGATTCAGCTCATGTATAGCTGACCATGGGTAATCATGTGTAACAAATAGCAAATTACACAGCAGGTTACACCGGAATGCAATGATTGACCTCTCTATATTCTGTGCCAGGATAGGTCAGAAAGGCATACAATGCCTAATAATCAGCAAATCCCATTGGATATGACAGCATATGGCCATTACGGTGAAATTGTCAACCCACGATTACATTTACAACATGGGGATATGATTACTGTGTATGAATACATTACTGGGCCATACAATAAACTATCTGGGGCATTGTTCACCAATAGGGCATGTCAGAGGACACGAGGACATCCATTAAAGTTGGAAGAAAAGAAGTTTAGTTTTCAGGTACGTAAAGGATCTTTAACTATGAGAACGGTACGTAAAGGATCTTTAACTATGAGAACGGTAAAACTATGGAATTGTCTTCCATTGGATGTGGTGATGGCAGGTTCATTGGATAGATTTAAAAAAAAGCTGGATCAGTTTCTAAAAACATGCATGTTACTGGTATTATGGGTATTGCTGATTAGGCGACGGACGTATTTATTCAACTTTACATAATATACTATTTTATCCTAAACAATATTAACAAAACCAATAGAATTGGTCAATTACATAAGCCTAGGACCGAAATCCCATAGTAATAACCTATGGAAACATTGTCTCCATAGGTTATTACAGTGCATTGGCGTGACTTATAAATACTTGTGATTGTATTTGTGTAGAAATGTCTTAGTGGCTCAGTGGGATTATGCACTAATCATGGGGTGACAGGTTCCATTACAGTGCCAGCTCTGTGTGATATTTAGCCATTCTCTTTTTGTTTCTATACCTCACACATCGCAAATTAGCTCCATAGCACAGGATCTCATTGTGCCTCAAAATTCCTCTGCTTAGCATTGCTCTAATCTGGTATCTGTACTTTAGAAACATATTTCCTTCAATTCAACTCTAAGGGAATGTATATGGTAAGTTAAAATAATTGTTTATAATCATTTTATGAATGCAATCGCAGAATACAATGGGGTTTGGATACAAAAAAGGAGACCAATCATTTTAAGGTAACTGCAAAACCACCAAGAGCATCACCACTCATGCATCCTAGCTCCAGTGTTTCTCCTCTTCTAAAACCTCTTTTCACATGCTCAGAGAAGAAATGTCTGAGTAGGCCCTGCAGTCATTGTCCCTGACATCATCTGTCACAACCAGGAGGGACTGTACTCAGAAGGAGCAGGAGTTGTGCTTTAGCTGCAGTGAACACTGGAACTAATAACGTCCTTTAGACACACTTCTGGCATGTGTGAGTATTATGTTCTTGGGGTTTGGTGGGGGATTTTATTTATAGGAAAAATTTAGGTTAGGGGGAATGCCATTTAAATGGCATGTCCCCCCTAAAACAAAAAACTGGCCAATGAATGACTGCTGGTTCCCTTGTTACCTCCTCTGCATATGCTCAAGCTTATAATAAGCTTACTGAGCAGAGTAAGGAGGCAGATAGCTTTACCAGAACGGAATAGAACTTATAATTACATTTCTGGTTACAAATGGATGATGTAGTAGAACTAGTCTTGCACTTAATTGTAGGCTAAAGCCAGGTATGTATGTATGTATGTATATGTCTATGTATGTAAGTGTGTATGTATGTATATATATGTCTATGTCTGTATGTATGTTTAATTTTATTTATAAAGCGCCACTTGGGTACGCAGCGCTGTACATTAAAATATACAGAGTATACAAACGGGGATAAGTGCAAGTCATTATACAGATAGATAAAAAATAAATTCAATTAAATGAAATACAATTTCATACATCGGCTAAGAAAGCATATATATATAAATTATGTATAAATGGATATAAGTGCAACAAGCTTCAACACATTTGGAATGAGATCCCTGCCCCGAAGAGCTTAGAATCTAAGTGGGAGGGACAAAATACAGATACAAGTGGGGGGGAGGAGTTCAAAGTGCTTAAAAGAGCTAACAATCATTAGTTGTGCTGATGCTCAGAAAGGTAGGAGGACAGTCTAGATTTGAAAGTATTAATGGATGTCATCAAGCGAAGTGAGAGGGGGAGAGAGTTCCAAAGGTAGGGAGCAGCAAGAGAGAATGGTTTAACGCGGGAGGCAGCAGTGTTAGATGGGGGTCTGTGGAGAAGATTTCCTTGTGAGGAACTGAGGGTTCGGCCTGGAACATAAGGGACCAATAGAGAAGATAACTAGGGAGGTGCAGTAGAGCGAAGGGATTTAAAGGTTAAAAGCAGGGTATTGAATATAATTCTTTGTTTGATTGGAAGTCACCCTATGGTCTGAAGTATCGGGGTTGGGGGTTCTCTTTTGGAGGAGAGTGAGATGATCCGAGCTGCCGAGTTTAAGATAGACTGGAGAGAAGAGAGATGAAAGGCTGGGAGTCCAAGTAGTAGAATGTTACAGTATAAATTCAAAAAAGCTACTGATTGTTGGCTGGTTATTATTTCTACCATGTGTGCACAAAATATTATTAATAGCTGCTCGTGCCTTATACACTTTTTATAACTATAATGTCCACTCTGCTTATTATTGATATTGAACTCACTCGTTCTTGTGCGGAGGCAGAATGACTAAGAGAGCGTGCAGCTCTAGAAACGCATCAGGTGTTTGTGTTTTTAAATGAGTTTCTAATAAAAGTTAATGGTTTTAACGGAGCTGCTTTTGAGACTGATATTGGTGTGAGCGGAATCCCTTCCACAACGAATACTGACCAGAATGTTACAGTAGTCAAGATGGGAGATTATAAGGGCATGGATGAGCATTTTAGTAGTGGAGAGAAAAAAACTCCAAGGCAGCTTGCAGATTCAACTGGGGTTAATGACCATATTGTCAATAGAGATGGAGAAGGGATGACTAGGTCCAAGTTTAGGGGGGGAAATTATTATTTCAATTTTGGATAGATTGAGTTTAAGGTGGCAGTGTGCCATCCAGGAAGAGATACAGAGCAGACTTTTAGAGATTTGGGATTGAACTTCAGGGGTTAGTGTGGGAGTGGACAAGTAAATTTGGGTATCATCAGCATATAAGTGATACTTAAAACTAAAAGAACTGATTATTTCTCCCAGAGAGATAGTGTAGAGGGAGAACAGCAAGGGTCCTAAAACCGAGCCCTGAGGGACCCCCACACTAAGCGGAAAAGGAGACAGAGGAAGATCTGTTAGAGAGATAAGAAGACACCCACGCCGCAGCTAGATTTCGGCTGCCCAGAGAATATAGAATCTGCATAAGAAGAGAGTGGTCCACAGTATCAAAGGCAGCCGATAGGTCAAGGAGAATGAGGGCCGAGAACTGTCCTTTGGCTTTGGCAGCTTGTAGGTCAATTGAGACTTTGCAGAGGGTGTTTCAGTTGAATGACCCGGTTGGACTCCTGATTGTAACAGGTCCAATAAGTTATTAGCATGGAGGTATTTAGTAATGCATGTAGAGACAAGAAGTTCAAGGAGTTTTGATGCAAATGATAAAAGGGAGACAGGGCGGTAGTTTGAGGGACAGGTAGGGTCCAGAGAGGGTTTTTTAAGAAGAGGTTTGACACACGCATGTTTAAAGGCAGAAAATCCCAGAGGTCAGGAAGGAATTAAAAATGTGAGAAAGAGCGGGGGAAAGGATTTTAGCACAGTATCTTTCAAGAAGGGAGGGCATGGGACCAAGGGTACACATTGTAAGCGGCGAGGACAACAGGAGGTCGAAGACTTCAGAATGGGTGACAGGGGTGAAAGATTCCAGAACTGCAGGCGGTGGGGCAGGCAAAAGAAGGCGAGAGTTGTCCTGGAGTGAGGGGATTAGAGTATGGATATCAACTATTTTATTTCTAAAGTAGTCTGCAAAATGCTGAGGAGCGTTAATGGAATGAAGAGTGTCCGTAGAGGAGGGCTGCAAGAGAGTGTTAAATAGCGAAAATAGACGACGTGGGTTATTTTTATTAATGTTTATAAGCGTGCTAAAGTAGGAGTGTTTAGCTGCTGAAAGAGCTGAATTAAGACACCACAACATGAGCTTGAAATGGTTAAAGTCCGTCTGACTGCGTGACTTTTTCCACAGCCGCTCAGCTGCACGGGTACAGCGGCGTAAGAACTTGGTATCTGAATTGAACCAAGGACAAGAATTAGCGGGGCAACGTTTGTGTTTGTAGGGGGGCAATGGAGTCAATAGTAGTGGATAAGATAGAGTTATACGAATGTATTAGGGAATAAGGGTTAGAGTCAGACATGAGGGCAGCGAGGCTAGAACTGAGAGAAGAGGAGAGAGCCGGAAGGTCTATTGCACTGGTGTTGCGAACAAGCACAGTAGATGAAGCGTCAGAGGAGAGGGGAGAGTAGGTGGCAGAGAAAGTAATTAGATTGTGATCAGAGTGGGAAGGAGTTACTAGCAAACTGATAGACAGAAAGATTTTTAGTAAAGACCAAGTCAAGGAAGTGACCATCCTTATGGGTGCTAGTGTTGGTCCACTGCTGGATGGAGATGGAGGAAGTTAGGTGGAGAAAGCTTAGCGTTGTCAATGTGACAATTAAAGTCACCTAGAATTATAGCCGTACAGTCGAAGGAAAGAAAGATAGGGAGCCAGGTTTCAAAAGGAAAGTGGCTGGGGCAGAAGGGGGTCTGTATACGATTACTTCTCGTAGACATAAAGGGTGGAAAAGTTGGACAGCATGGACTTCAAATGAGGAAAAAGCCACAGAGGGCAGAAGAGAAACAAGTTTAAAGCGGCAGATAGAGGAAAAGAGAAAACCTACCCCTTCACCCTGTCCTAAGGAATGAGGCGAATGAAAGAAAGATAGACCACCGTAATTGAAGCTTCGACCACAGTATCATGGTGTGAGATCCAAGTCTCCGTAAGAGCCAGGAGATGAAAGGCATTAGAACAGAACAGGTCATGAAGGTGTGTTTGTTAGCAAGAGAGCGTGTATTAAGGAGGCCACAGAAAAAGGAAGAAGCAAAGGTGAAAGAGTAGGGACAGTTATAATAAATAATATGGACCTTGTCTTCTATGCGCATGCGCGATCTATGCGCATAGAAGACAAGGTCCGTCGGGACCTGTCAGACCAAGCGCCGGGGGAGCGAGCGAGCGGGTAAGTTCTTACCTTCTCTCCTGACTCCTGTGTGTTCTATTGAAGAACGGATGGTAAGGCACAGCTCCTTTACCTCCCGTTCTTCAATAGAACTGGATTCCAAAAAGTTCCAAAAACGAGTGGAGATACCCTTTAATGCATTGATTGAAGGAGCTATGCCTTAACTCCCTTTCCTCAATGAATTTCTGTGGAGACAAGAATGAAGGTTAAAGAAACTTTTGCGCAATCCACCGCAACAGGTCCCGACCGCTTCTTGGTTCTGTTCAACTATAGCGCGCATGCACAATAATGCTTGCTATAGTTGAACTGAACCAGGAGGCGGGAATTTCAGTGTGGCCACGGTGGATCGTGCAAAAGATACGTTTCTTTACCCTTCATTGCCTCCACAGAAATTGATTAAAGGACAGGGGGTAAGGCTTAGCTCCTTAACCTCCCGTCTTCAGTCAATGCATTAAAGGGATAGCTCCCTTTCAATGTAACTATTCCTTTAAGTGTCAACATTTTCATATTTTGAGGCATTGGTGGCAGGAGAGTGAATTGGGATTCCATCAGGGAGATTCAATAAAAGTTCTTATCGTTTAAAATGGAGCTAATTTTGCCCCAACCAATCAGATCTTATTTAACATTTGAAAGCTAACATCTGATTGGTTGGGGCAAAATTAGCACGATAAGAACTTTTATTGAATAACCATGCATGTTAAAGCAAAGACAACCTTACTGCAACCATGGCAATGCTATCAAAACATTTTAGCAGAAGTTTGGGCACTATGTGAATCTTTTTGCTTTTATGTAGAATTTAGTTATTCCACATCTGCTGCGTTCTGACAGCAACCACTTACAGCTGAGCTGAAAGCTGAAGTCATGTCCCTAGAGTGAAAGATGAATATAGAATCAGTTTGAAAATGCAGAGTACCGAACGCTGTCAGCCAGCGAAGAGGACTAAAGCTGACAGAATTCCCCTGACAACCTGTAGCCATCATCAAACCTGCTGAATGAAACAGTCATTCAGACAAGCTGGCTCATTACCATGGGATTCTATGCCATCTTAATTAGTACAAGCAAGAATACATTCCTTTTGCTCAGGAATTTATATCTTATGTACTACATATAAATGCGTGCGTTGACCATGGTATTATGTACAGTCTGATAGGTCATATTTAGCACGTAAAGGGGAAGTCCTTGTAGATTCCTGCTATTTCAGAGCACACGTGGAAAGAAAGTATGAATTATTCACATAGAAGAAAGCAATCATAATATTTTAAAGACACACACCCTGAGTAAACTGCTAGTTGTGTGTAGTGGGGCTACAGTAGAAGGACTGTGAGAGCATGCTTTAGACTAAACAACAATTCCATTCTGTGAAAGGGCTACTGGTCAATAATTCATACATGGAAAAGATAAGCAATGCATATTCCTAGGCCCCATACAATATCATATTATCTGCAAACATGCATACATTATATACAAAGGGGTTTCGGTTTATGTTACTGTGATCACATGAATGAAAAGCAAAAGGTAACCTAGTTGCCTGCTGCATCATCTGCATGTGCTCAAGCATAAAAAAAGCTCATTGAGCAGATGGAGGAGGCAGATACCTTTACCAGAACAGATGAGAAATTATCATTAAATATCTGGGTACAAATGCATGTAAAAATGCCAAATTACTTGAAAAAGCCAAATTACTGTTCTTTCTATTTCTTCTTCTTCTTTTTCTTCTTCCGTTTTATTCTATCGCTTTTTTGGACCGTATCTCCTCCCACAGTTTTTGAGCTAGAGACATGAAATTCAGTACAGACGTGCGGGGCATATAGGAGAAGTGTGCTATCTTCTAGCTAAGGAATCCGCGGAAGCGTTACGGCGTTATCTGCGAATTTCCAGACATTTTTCCCATAGACTATAATGGTAACAATCCTCAAATGTGGATATTTCAAAACAGTTTTTTTCATGGTCATAAATACAAATGGTGATACCCCGAACCCCCCACACAGACCCAGGTACACCCACCTACTGACCTACCTTTCCATTCCCATGGAAGCCATATTTAAAGGGTAACTAAAGTCAAAAAAACTAATTTAGATTTATCCTCAATAAAAGATAGTTTTATGGTTGTAAACACAAAAAAGACATACCCCCTCAACCAGACCCAGGTACACACACCTACTGATCTACTTATCCATTACAGTGGCAGCCATATTTAAAGGGTAACTAAAGTAAAAAAAAACCAATTTAGATTTATCCTCAATAAAAAATAGTTTTATGGTTGTAAACACAAAAAAGACATACCGCCTCAACCAGACCCAGGTACACACACCTACTGATCTACTTATCCATTACAGTGGCAGCCATATTTAAAGGGTAACTAAAGTAAAAAAACTAATTTAGATTTATCCTCAATAAAAAATAGTTTTATGGTTGTAAACACAAAAAAGACATACCCCTCAACCAGACCCAGGCACACACACCTACTGATCTACTCATCCATTACTGTGGAAGCCATACTTTAAAGGGTAACTAAAGTCAAAAAAGCAAATTTTGAGCAATAATAAAAAAACTTTGTTTTTTTAACCCCCAACATGATACGGGGACACACACCTACTGATCTACTTATCCATTACTATGGCAGCCATACGTAAAGCGTAACTAATGTAAAAAAAACTCATTTTGACCAATCATCAAAAAAGTTAGTATTTTATCCCCCAACCCCAACCTGATATGAATACACACACACCAACTGACCTACCTTTAATGCATGTGACATATTTAACCCTTTCCCTGCCACAGATCGTATATTCACGATCTGTGCAGAGAATGCTTTAACTGCCACAGATCGTGAATATACGATCTGTGGCTTCCCCCCTGCAAAAAAAAATTTCCCCCCTGCTAGGGCCGATCGGGGGGCAGCATTCAACTGCCCCCCTAGCCCCCTCGATCCCCCCTCGGTGTGATCCAAATCCGAGGGGGGGATCGGAAGATACACTTACCTTTAGCCGGGTCCCGCGATGTGCAGCCGGTCCCACGTGGAGGAAGCGGAAAGGGAGACCCCGGTGACGTCACGGAGCTCCTCCTTCACCGGGGTCTCCCTTGAAGTGGTAGGAGACTGCCCCTGGTGGTCTAGTTGAGGTACTGCAGCTTGATCTCAATTTGATCATGCTGCAGTACCTAGTATAGAAAAGCTGTCAAGCTGCCAGCTTTTCTATACATTTTGTGAATGGAACTCAAAGTTCCATTCACAAATAGGATTTTTTCTAAGTCTTTGCTACTTAGCGAAGACTTAGAAAAAAAATGGGGACAGAGATCAATATTTGGTGATCACTTCTGATCACCAAATTATTGATCTTTGCCAATGAATGAAAAATCACTTCCTGGAAAATGATTTCCGGGAAGTGATTTTTCCGATCGGATTTCGAATTGGAAAACGGGCATTTATGCCCGTATTCCAAGTTCGGTATCATTCCCTAAGATGATCTGATGATTATCTTTGGGAATGATCGGGGAAAAAAAGGGGAAATACACACAAAAAAATTCTTAAAGTGATACACACACCCTTTTTTTTTTTTTACCCTAAAACTATAAATTAGAAAAAAAAGTTGTCTTCCCCAAGCTCCCCAATGTCCCCAGTGATATCGGTAAAGTAAACGCGGATACTTATTTGTTCGATTTCAAGGGAAACTAAGCCTATATTTTATAAGGAAATTTTGCAGAGGTACCAAATAAAGACCGTATTGAATTTTTAGGATCAGTAAAGTGTGCAAAAACGTGTGTGACTCTCCATACTAACCGACTTCACTAAAATACCACTAAAAGGGGGAGAGTGTGTGTGTGGGGGGTGGGTTGTGGCGTTTTTAAAAATTTTTCTTGTAACTGCACTTCTAAATGCGTCCCATTTGAGCTAGTTGGTGGCCTCGTCTCTGTTTGCACCCACGCAAATGGCACACCGTTTGATTCAGGACATGTGGGAGATTGCTATTTAGTGGGTTTTTTTGCTTGTCAAGTGGGTTTAGGTAGGATTTCAACCCTTGAATCATCTCATTTTATTTTTCACAAAATCTCGTAAAAACACCGAGTTCTTTGGATCGCTGGGTCTGGAATTCTTCATGCATGTATGAAAGCATGGCACCGTAACGTAGCTGAAGGTGTGTAGATTCCAAAAATATATAGTTTGTGGAGGGAATTTCCATGTTTCGGGACTGTTTCCTTAGAAAAAGTGTAGGCTGTTCAAATTACAGAGCACTTTGATTTTTTCTTGTAATTGCATTTGTGCATGCGTCCCATTTGAGCTAGTTGGTGGCCACGTCTCTGTGTGCATCCACGCATATGGCATACCGTTTGATTCAGGACATGTGGAAGATTGCTATTTAGTCGGTTTTTTTGCTTGTCAAGTGGGTTTAGGTAGGATTTCAATCCTTGAATCATCTCATTTTATTTTTCACAAAACCTCGTAAAAACACGGAGTTCTTTGGATCGCTGGGTCTGGAATTCTTCATGTATGCATGAAAGCATGAAACCGTAACGTAGCTGAAGGTGTGTAGATTCCAAAAATATATAGTTTGGGGGGGGAATCTCCATGTTTTGGGACTGTTTCCTTAGAAAAAGGGTAGGCTGTTCAAATTACAGAGCACTTTGATTTTTTCTTGTAATTGCATTTGGTGCATGCGTCCCATTTGAGCTATTTGGTGGCCACGTCTCTGTGTGCATCCACGCATATGGCATACCGTTTGATTCAGAACATGTGGGAGATTGATATTTAGTGGGGGGGGTTTATTTGCGGGGGGCATTTCAAAGTTTTGGGGCTGTTTGAAATTACAGAGCACTTTGATATTTTTCTTGTAATTACACTGGTGCATGCGTCCCATTTGAGCTAGTTGGTGGCCACGTCCCTGTGTGCATCCACGCATATGGCATACCGTTTGATTCAGGGCATTTGGAAGATTGATAATTGACAAGTTTTTTTTACATGACATGGAAATTTGCCATGATTTTTAACTTTGAATTGTATTTTTATAAATTTTTCCTGAAAATCTGGTAAGAAAGCGAAATTGTACACAAAGCTGCACCCACACCATTGGTGGTATGCATAAAAGAATCACACCATTGTGTAGCTGAAGGTGTGTAGAGTCCAAGAATATATAGTTTTGGGGGGTATTTCTAATATAGAGGGGTGTTTAGTCTGACAAATCTGAAAAGTTGCTGTAATTGGGCCACTGTTCATTGGCTCACTTTGTGGCTAGTTGATTCCACGTCTGCGTGTGTAACCATACATAGGGCATACCGTTTGATTCAGAACATTTGGGAGATTGATATTTGGTAACTTTTTTTTACATTACTTGGGATTTTGGCATGATTTCTACCTTTGAGAGTGTTTTTTTTTTAATTTTTTAGAAAATCTGCTAAAGCTGTGAACTTCTACGAAGAACTGCGCCCACACCATTGATGGTACGAATGAACAAACTACAGAATTTCGTAGATAAAGGTGTGTGGATTCGAGAAATATATGGTTTGTGGGGGTTGTTTTGTGGGGAAAAATTGCAGACTGTTCAAATTCAGATTTGACTGAATATTTTTGCTGTTTCTGAGCCATTGTGCATTGTTTCACTTTGTGTCTTTTGGCTTCCACGTCCACGTGTGTAACCACACATATGGCATACCGTTTGATTCAGGACATTTGGGAGATTGATATTAAGTAGCTTTTTTTTACATTCCTTGGGGTTTTGGCATGATTTCTACCTTTTGAAGTTGTTTTTGTTCATTTTTTCAGACAAATGCGAATTTCTACGAAGAACTGCGCCCACACCATTGATTGTATGAATGAACAAACTACAGCGTTACGTAGCTGAAGGTATGTAGATTCTGAGAATATATAGTTTTGCGGGGGTATTTCCAAGTTAGAGGGGTGTTCAGTTTGGAAAATCTGGGAAAATGCTGTTATTGGCTCACTGCGCATTGTTTTACATTTTGACTAGTCGCTTCCACGTCAGTGTGTGTAACCACACATATGGCACACTGTTTGATTCAGGACATTTAGGAGATTGATATTTGGTAAGTTTTTTTTACATTACATGGGGTTTTGGTGTGATTTTGTAACTTTGAAATGTATTTTTCTCTATTTTTCCAGAAAATTGTGTAGAAATGCGAAATTCTACGAAGAACTGCGCCCACACCATTGATGGTATGAATGAACGAACTACAGTGCTACATAGCTGAAGGTGTTTAGATTTCAGGAATATATAGTTTGTGGGGGGTATTTCTGAGTTATCAGGGTGTTTTGTGGAAAAAACTGCAGACTGTCAAAATTCGGAGTTGGCTAAATATTTTCGCTGTTTCTGAGCCATCGTGCATTGTCTCACTTTGTGGCTTTTCGCTTCCACGTCCGCATGTGTAACCACACATATGGCATACCGTTTGATTCAGGACATTTGGGAGATTGATATTTAGTAACTTTTTTTTAGATTCCATCAGGTTTTGGCATGATTTCTACCTTTTGAAGTTGTTTTTTGTTCATTTTTTCAGAAAAGTGCGAACTTCTACAAAGAACTGCGCCCACACCATTGATGGTATGAATGAACAAACGACAGCGTTACATAGCTGAAGGTGTGTAGATTTCAGGAATATATAGTTTTGTGGGGGGTTATTTCTAGTTACAGGGTGTTTTTGGAAAAAACTGCAGACTGTCCAAATTCGGAGTTGGCTAATATTTTCGCTGTTTCTGAGCCATCGTGCATTGTCTCACTTTGTGGCTTTTCGCTTCCACGTCCGCGTGTTAACCACACATATGGCATACCGTTTGATTCAGGACATTTGGGAGATTGATATTTAGTAACTTTTTTTTAGATTCCTCAGGTTTTGGCATGATTTCTACCTTTTGAAGTTGTTTTTGTTCATTTTTTCAGAAAAGTGCGAACTTCTACGAAGAACTGCGCCCACACCATTGATGGTATGAATGAACAAACTACAGCGTTACATAGCTGAAGGTGTGTATTTCAGGAATATATAGTTTGTGGGGGTTATTTCTAAGTTACGGGGTGTTTTGTGGAAAAAACTGCAGACTGTCCAAATTCGGAGTTGGCTAAATATTTTCGCTGTTCTGAGCCATCGTGCATTGTCTCACTTTGTGGCTTTTCGCTTCCACGTCCGCGTGTGTAACCACACATATGGCATACCGTTTGATTCAGGACATTGGAGATTGATATTTAGTAACTTTTTTTTAGATTCCATCAGGTTTTGGCATGATTTCTACCTTTTGAAGTTGTTTTTTGTCATTTTTTCAGAAAAGTGCGAACTTCTACGAAGAACTGCGCCCACACCATTGATGGTATGAATGAACAAACACAGCGTTACATAGCTGAAGGTGTAGATTTCAGGAATATATAGTTTGTGGGGGTTATTTCTAAGTTACGGGGTGTTTTGTGGAAAAAACTGCAGACTGTCCAAATTCGGAGTTGGCTAAAATTTTCGCTGTTTCTGAGCCATCGGGCATTGTCTCACTTTGTGGCTTTTCGCTTCCACGTCCGCGTGTGTAACCACACATAGAGCATACCGTTTGATTCAGGACATTTGGGAGATTGATATTTGGTACCTTTTTTTTACATTCCATGGGGTTTTGGCATGATTTCGACCTTTTTGAACGTTGTTTGATGTTCATTTTTTTTAAAAATCTGGTAAAAGTGCAAACTTCTACGAAGAACTGCGCCCACACCATTGATGGTATGAATGAACGAACTACAGCGTTACATAGCTGAAGGTGTGTAGATTTCAGGAATATATAGTTTGTGGGGGGTATTTTTGAGTTGGGGGGGTGTTTTGTGGAAAAACTGCAGACTGTTCAAATACAAAACTGGCTAATTTTTTTTTGCTGCTACTGACATTTGGCACTGGTCACGCTCTGGGTTAGTTGGCAGCCATGTCTCTGGGTACACCCATGAATGTGGCATACCGTTTTATTCGGGAGGGGTTAGGCTTTCATATTTGAGATGCGTTTGAACTTTCCTCCACAGTTTTTAGCTGAAATTCGCATTTGATTTTGTCTCTGATTTTACAGTTGAGGAAAAAAAGGAAAATGTGAGAAAGTAACTTACAATTTGACGAAGAGCTGCGTCCGGGTATCTGCATTTTGATCGAAACTAACCTCACTCGTAAAATCCTGCGAGTGTGTAGTTTCTAAAAATATCTCACTTGGGGGGATATTTTAGATAATTTGGTAGATATTCTATGTTAACTGTCAGTAGTGGTTACACATTTTAATTTGGTGTAATATTCTAGGAGGTGCAGTTTTAGTTTGGGGGGGTCTCCTGTACAGGAAACGTTGGGTACCTACATATATCTGGTATCGTTGTACTCGGGAGTATCTGAGCTTTTAGAAACAGTAAGATTTTTGTGTGTAACCTTAAGATAACTATAAGTAAAAATGGGAAAAATCCATGAAAATTTGCAAATTTTTCATTTTTTTTACATATTTTACCCATAATTCCAGTAAAATTTCCAGAAAAGTTACAAAATTTTGTTACCATATTAAAGTAGACTTTGTGCTGAAAAAAACAATGTATAATATTCCTGATTTACTGCAAGGTTTCCTACTGTAAAATTAGTCTAAAGCGATTAAGGACAAAATCCTGAAAATTCTTCTGGCAGTTAACGCAAAAAAAAATGAAAATCTCCTGGCAGTGAAAGGGTTAAAGGGTAAGTAAAAAACAACAATGTCCTCTTCATTGACATTATTGAGTTTTAAAATCTGCAGCACAAACACACAAATTCCCTTCCAAAATGCGGTCTTTCAAGCCAAATTTAAAGTTTATACTTAAACGTTCCCTTTGGTTTTACTGGTTTTACTGTCTATGTGGCTCCGACTCCTCATGCCCCTTCCCTAAACTTGTTACTCTTCTGTGCTGTGATCTCCATAGCAGAGCAGGAGGGAGTAACTGTAATTTATACTGAACTTATTTCTACTTGTGAGAGTCCATGGGGGACATTGTTACCCTCTGTCTCACTGCTGTGTACAGGGACTGACAATGACTGATAAACTTCCTCTTGGGGGGCTGCTGGTGCCTGTACCTATATAGCAGTGATGGCAAACCTTGTAACTTTAGATGTTAGGAAACTACAACCCTCCAGTTCATTAGCAAGTGTTGTCAATCCTCCAGTTCCTTATCCAGGCCCAGTGTAGTCAGCCCTAAAGCTCATTAGACAGTGTTGGCCAGCCCTCCAGTTCATTAGACAGTGTTTTCCAGCCCTCCACTTCATTAGCCAGTGTAAGTCAGCCAACCAGATCATTAGTCTATTACTGTAATCTTAAACGATAGGTAAAGGAAAGGGAGGTAAAGGATCTATGGCTTTCCACTGTTCTTTACTTCTATCCTTATTCCTGGCTTCTGTTACAATAATTGAAGAACGTGAGGTAAGACATTGCTTCTTTACCTCCTATTCTTCAATAAATACAAAAACAGAATGGTTCACTTTCTGAGTAAACTAATTCTTTAACCACATCATACACTTGAAAAAACAGGCAACAATGTAAAACGGGAATAATGGTATTTAAAATGGGTGTAACCTAAAAGTGGGCGTGGCCAAATACATTTCCGCGCGTACAGCATCTCTAATCATCATGTGTCCCTGTTTTGCATTTTAAAATGTTGGGAGGTATGCGTGTCTGAGTTGGTGTGTGTTATGGGGTGCTCAGAAATGTACCCCGTATGGGGCCCAGAAAACTCTGATGGCGGCCCTGATTCACTATTTGTCCGTTTTTGCCTTTACCTCTCCTGTATTGATGGTTTTTTTTCTGAAACCATTTTCTTCTGCTGAAATTCATTTAGAAAATTCTTGGAAAGACACTTTGGCCGTGTTTAGTAACAAGAGTGATGTGTACATAAAGCAGAATAAAGTAGACTGTAATTACATGCTGTGTGGAACGATTCAGGAGCAGTTATGTTTGGCACGGTGAGAATCTCGCGGTTCTGATTTCCTGTAAAGACATTAAAGAAAGAACAGGTTGGAAACACAAGGTTTATGTAGTAATCAGGGGGAGATGTGCAAGGTCCAATGCACTATAATGAATTACAATGCAAAAATAATGACCATATTGCAGATCTTGCTGTGGTAATAAACACAAAAATCACATGCTGTAAGGTTCGGGACTCTAGAACAATATGTACACAACCTAATGTTTGATTTTCTATTGTTGTCACTTCCTGCCCTAAATGGGTTAAAATGTAAATGTGTGAAAACCACTGTACTGCCCTCTTTTATGTATTTTACCATGGCTACCCTGGGTAATATTGTGAAATTAAGTCAGAGGGAACCAAAAAGGACTTTAGGAATTATAAAAACTGTAACAAGGATTTTAAGAAAGCAATTAAGCTAGCTAAAATTAATAATGAAGTTAGCTAGTTTAACAATGCATCACTAACCCTAAACAAGTATATTAATAGTAAGAAGATGAGGACTGAGAATGTGGCACCATTAATTAATGGGGATAAGTTAGTTACAGAGGATGGCGATAAAGCAAATGTCTTGAACAATTTTTTTCTCTATATACACTACAGAAGATCCAAGTACAGATATCATAGAGTATAGTAGCAATAATGGTATAAAAGATTCAATCACACTTTGCTTAACTGAGAATATGGTGCAGAATAAGTTTTACTTAGTTTAGCTTAACTAAGTTTTATATTAATAAATCTCCTGGACCGGATAAAATACATCCTTGGGTCCTTAGTTTTATCTAGGCCATTGTTTCTTGTTCTCTCATATTCCCTTGTCTCCGGAAGTGTACCTCTGTATTGGAAAAAAGCTGATGTTATTCCAATATTCAAAAATAATAGTCTTTCACAATCTGGTAATTACAGGCCTGTAAGCTTAACTTCAGTGTTGGGGAAGATACTGGATTCGGGAACATATTCTAGAGTATGTTTAAAGGACTGACACTATAATTAGTAATCAAATTGGATTCAGGTGGAATAGATCTTGACAAACTTCCTTGGCATTTATGAGGAAGTTAGTAGGAATTTAGACTCTGGCACAGCAGTAGATGTCGTATACTTGGATATTGCTAAGGCTTTTGATACAGTCCCCCATAGGCAACTATGTTTAAGCTAAGGTCTGTTGGGCTGGGGTGGCACATTTGTACATGGATAGAAAATTGGTTGAAGGGTAGGATACAGAGAGTAGTTAATGGGGCTTCATCAATATGGACTTAAGTTCTAAGTGGGGGGCCACAGGGTTCTGTGTTCAGGCCGCTTCTTTTTAATCTTTTTATTTGGAAATGGGTATTGTCTGCAAGGTCTCTGTGTTTGCTGATGACACAAAACTTTGTTGACAATTAAAAGCTACAGGGGATGTGCAATTTTTACATTCATACATGATCCAGGGATATTTTCGATTGCCACTTGGAACCTGGAAGCAATTTTTAACCCCTTCATAATTCTGGTGTTTTTTTGCCTTCCTCTGGATCAACAGTTAAACAGGAAATGTGGGTATTGCTGAGTCGGTTGGACTGGACTTATGTCTTTATTCAACCTCAAATACTATACTATACTAAATCCCAGTGTACTTATATATTTCTAGCCTGTATGTGGTATTATGTTTAAACTGTATGTATAAAACTGACTATACTGACCTGTTTTGGGCTGATATTCGAAAAGACAGTTATACTTCCACAGAAATGTATTTACCTTCCCCACCCACCAAAGTCAGATATTCAGAGAGGAGGATTCTGTACTGGGGCCACTTTCTTTTTTAAAGGGGATGTATTTGGGGTTTAACAATCCTTGTGCCACCTACACCATAAATAACTCTGTGTTAAGTGAAGCTCTAATGGAAAAAGATTTGGGGGTTCTGGTAGATAACAGACTTACCGGTAGCTGTAGCAAACAATGCCAGACAGGCAAAGAGCTAGAAAGATATTGTCTTATATAAAGAGGGGAATAGATCCAAGGGGGAAAATATTATTCTCCCTCTTTACAAGGAACTGGTAAGACCTCATTTGGAATATGCTGTGCAGTTTTGGAATCCCATATACAAAAGGGACATACTGGAAATGGAAGCAGTTCAGAGAAGGGCAACTAAAATAATAAAGGGAATGGAGGGGCTTGACTATGCAGGCAGATAAGACATGTTAGGGCTGTTTGCATGGGGATATGATCACTTTATACAAATTCATTAATGGGCCATACAATAAACTATCTGGTGAATTGTTCACTAATAGGACATAGCAGAGGACTCATGGACATCCTTAAAGATTGGAAGAAAAGAAGCAGTGGCGTAACTATTGCCCGCCACGAACACGGGGCCCCCCCGTTACCTGCTTCAAAACAGCTGATTGGGCATATGAATGAAACATACGCGCGATCAGCTGTTTAAAAGACTGGACCCGAATTTCTGAACCAAACCGGAAATTTGGATTTGGTCTTTTAAACAGTTGATCGCGCGTATGTTTCATACGCGCGATCAACAACTGATTGTGGAGGGGGTGGGTCAGGGGCCCGGCCTCCAATCTCGCACCTGCTGTTATGCCCCTGAAAAGAAGTTTCATCTTCAGGTTAGGAAATGTTTCTTTACAGTGAGAACGGTGAAACTGTGGTACTGTCTTCCAGCAGATGTGGCAATGGCAAGTTCATTGAATAGATAAGTTTCTAAAACTAAATAATATTGAGAATTACTAGTCAGGAAGGAATTCCCACCCCCTTTTAACCTTCCACTGTTAGGTAGGGTTAAAGAGGAGGGTGCAAAGGTTGGACTAGATGGACGTATGTCTTTATTCAACCTCAATTACTATGTTACTATGTAGCACTCCGCCATCCACTTCACTGGCATTGTTGGCACCTTGTGCAGCTGTAGTGGATCACACATACTAAGAGAAGGTTGACCCAGTCAGAATTTATTCATTGTCAGTGACATCTTCGAGGAAGATGAAGGAGGACCAGTGAAGAGGACAGCTGAGGCCTGCTGAATATCTGACTTCAGGAACACTGAGGAGGTAAGTAAATAAAGTAAAATGACACATTTATCTTACCTGTTCCTTAGAGACTTGAAAAAAAAATTCCATTCATAATTCAAAATTCCATTCATAAAGATTTTCAAGGGGGGAATTCCTGCATGGGTTAAAAGTGCAATTATGTCATACACATGACACCTTAGCACATGGATTTACATTTTTACATTGTAGCTTTATAACACAATTACAATGTTTAATCATAGAACTGTTTAATTCATTTTAAAAATATTAGTCATTTTTTATTACTATATTTTTACTGAACAAGCTTCCTCTGTGTGCTCATATCCAGCTAGCAACAGCAGCAAGGAATCAGGGTTTTGTAAGTTTAATATCTCTGCATGAGAGCGTCTTTGAATACAGTAAGTAAAAAGAAAACAGGTTTTTGTTTGGTGGGTGAAAAGGTAAAATTTTTGTTTTTGGGGGGTTGGACTTGCCCTTTAATGGAAGGTGTGGGTTATAAAAGGGATAATGTATCCCCTACTGTTCATTATATATTAGAAGTCACCAAAGAGTTCCATGACCATATAAAAGGACTTTTATTAAGGAAACGGGACTCAGAGGTGACTTTTAATATCCTTATAATTAACAGTAATCAAAGGACAGTAAACAGTAAATCAAAGGTCACGGCCATGAAATTTGGAAATACCCGACACAAACTATATATTTTTGGAATCTACACACCTTCAGCTACATATTGATGCCATGCTTTCATAATCTACACACCTTCAGCTACATATTGATGCCATGCTTTCATAATCTACACACCTTCAGCTACATATTGATGCCATGCTTTCATAATCTACACACCTTCAGCTACATATTGATGCCATGCTTTCATACATATATGTAGAATTCCAGATGCTGTCATCCATAGAACTTCATAGGTTTAGTTTCCCTTTAAATTGGAGGAACAATAATCTGTGTTTACTTTACAGATACCACCGGGGACATTGGGCAGTTTGGAGAAAACATTTTTTGCTAATTATAGATTTATTGTAATAAAAAAACGGTATTTATCACAATTTTTTGCATGTGCATTTAACTTTTATTTTTAATCATTCCTAAAGATAATCGTCAAGTCATCTTTGACGATGATAACGAACTTGGAATACGGGCATAAATGCCCATGTTCCAAGTTGAAATCCGATTGGAATTTTTTTTCCCGGGAAGTGATTTTTCATTTATTGGCAAAGATCAAGAACTGATGACCTAATATTGATCTCTGCCCCCATTTCACAGCTTACTATAGCCTGTACTGCACTGTGATCTGAATGGAGATCACAGTGAAGTACCCCATCTAGGCCACCAGGGTCACACAAGGGGAAACCTAAGGGACAACCCTGGTGAAGCAGGCAATCCTGTGGCATCACCTGGGTCTCCCTTACTGCATGGATCCGAATTTCCTCTTGGACCGGCTGCTCCTGTACGGTCACAGCAGAAAAGGTGTGTTATCTCCCGATCCCCCCGTCGGATTTGGACAAAAACGAGGGGGATCGAGGGGGCTAGGGGGGCACTTTAATGCTGGCCCCCGATCAGGGCGACCGGGGGGCAGATCACAACAAAGGTACAGCCACACAACGTATATATCCCGCACTCCCGCGAGACCACCCCAGACTCCCGGAGTTGAGAGTAGACATGACTCTCCTCCCAAGTCACGCCCTCTTCCCCAGACCACACCCCCAGACCAGTGGCCACGCCCCCTTGTGCTGTCACATCCCGCCCTCGCGTGGCATCACGCCCCCTTTCCCCACCATGCCCGGAAACCTGAAGGTGCAGGGTGGGATGTCTGATATACGTTCTATGGCAGTTAAAGTTTAAATCAGGACACATAGCAGAAGGGGGGATTCCAGGCACTGGTAACCCCCCCTACACACACCACTGGTTACACTGAATATTTGTTGGCAATGGAAACATTACAGAAAAAGGAACAATCATGGCCCTTTATTGGATATAGTGTTTGTACCCAGCTTAACACCCCCTGTCTCCCATCATTTCCCCCATCCTGCACACAAAGTCATGCATAGCACAAATTCTGTCACTCCTCCCCCCCACTATTATAACCCCTTCTGTTGTGGCTCCATTGGTCACAAATTTTTTTTTTAAAAAACTTATTTTTGCATCAAAATATTCTGCTGTAAAGATGTTTGTTGATCAGCACATTTTATTTGCTTTTTATTTTCTGTCAATATACATCAAGGGAACAATATAAGGACAGACCGGCTATTGAGAAGTCAAATGGAATTCTTTTATGATTGTGCTGCATGGTATCCATGGAAACAGAACTGATTTTGCCTGTCTGATGTCAGTCTAAGATAATAGTAAACCTACAGTGCAACCCGCAATACAAAGGCAATTAGGGACATGCCTTCTGTTCGCCTGATCTAGGAATGTATGCAAGGATATCATTGCAGTGCCAGGAATATACCATTGCTTTACCAGGAATGTATTAGTGCATTGCCAGGAATATACCATTACATTACCAGGAATGTATCATTGCATTGCCAGGAATATACCATTGCATTGCCAGGAATATACCATTGCACTACCAGGAATATACCATTACATTACCAGGAATGTATGCATTGCATTGCATGAATTATACCATTGCATTACCAGGAATATACCATTGCATTACCAGGAATACACCATTGCATTACCAGGAATACACCATTGCATTACCAGGAATACACCATTGCATTACCAGGAATACACCATTGCATTACCAGGAATGTATCATTGCATTACCAGGAATGTATCATTGTATTGCCAGGAACGTACCATTGCATTATCAGGGAATACAGCCTCATACTGCATTGTACACAGTAGCAGGGAAGGTCAATGACATGTTGACGTAACAAGGCCAGTTAAGGCTTCTGCAGAAAAGGAGGAAAATGTGGATACACAGGAAATGATTAATCATTGGAAACATCTGTGCTGTATACCGCTCATCTAACCCAGCTACTGTACACTGAAAAACAGGGGCATAACTACCAGGGGAGCTGGGGGAGCAACCACAGGGGGGCCCGGGAGCCAAGGGACCCCAACTTCTTTTTCCTATGACAGATGTAGACTCCTCCCAGAAAACCACAGTGGATGAAGCACGGATAGGGGCCCCATTATAGTTTTGCTGGGGGGCCCAGTGATTTCTAGTTATGCCACTAGGGTGTAATTAAAAAAACAGCCAGAACTTACTGAAAAGCATGGTTAACCCTTACTAATGAGTCTTTAAGGCCCCTAGACTTCATGCAATGCGAGAAATTAAAAAAAACTTTTAATGAATTAACTTACCTTTATTGAATACAAGCCAATTAAAGGACATATGGTCAGTGGGATCAGCATATTCCTTTTCCTTATTACGGATCTCGTTCACTGATGAAACCAAACGCTGTTACGCAGTGTCCTGAACTTGATGTACAAGGGCCTTCCTAATGGACCACAAGAAGTTCCAGTTTATTCAACCTCATCAATAAAGCGGGTGTCATCCCATTCTACCTTTCTACATTCAGCAGTCCAAGACTGAGCAACAGATTTATTTAATTAATAAAAATTAAAGGGTATTTATAGCCTAGCCTAGGGAGGTAGGAAATTCTACTCTCACCTAAACTCTAAAACTACCACTCGTACATATGGGCCACCCGGGGAGTTGGGAGTAGAATTTTCTACCTCCATCGGTAAAGAACAGTCAGTGCCCAAACGCTTTTGCGAAGGGGGTTTAGACCAATGTTCTTCTTTAAATAATGCATGGAACAACACAACATAAACATGCACTGTGTAAAGCCTTGTACACACATCTGAGCAGACAACACGTTTGTCGAATGGTCGTTTCAGACGATAATCGCGTGTGCGTAGCCGATCAAGCATTGCTCATTATTCTGACCAGCATTAGAGATCTGGGTTTCCTTCATCCATATTAACATTTAATTTATGATATTAAGAAATACAAAGACTTCTTCTGCAGGGCCCTTAAAATACTAGCAGTTGTACATACCTCACAACTTTCTGAAGACAGGGACCGGGATGGGGCAAACCCAAAATAGGCTCTGCCCCAGGAATGCTGGTCATGCCCCAAAACATCATGGCCACACCCCCAAATATCACAGGTCCAAACCCCAGTTTGCCCACACTCTGTCCATTGCGGGACCTTACACGTATTACTATAACTTCAGGGCAGACCCTTCAAACCACATCTGTCCTGGAGAAACTGGTTTGGTTGGGGGGCTATGCCTTTCTCTCTAACTAGTAGTAACCCACAGTGATATTAGAGGTGAGCACACGGCTTATTGAAATGGCAAAATCAAACAAACCTGCTATTTCAATTTGATAATGTGCCGATTCAGCAAAACATTTAAAATAATGTTAATGATGTTCTGGTTCCTCCTTCTTGCAAATTGCACTTGGGTGCACCTCTCTCCATTACAATTGGAATTTTGAACATAGTTGATTTTTTGGGTGTAGTGTCCAATTAATACAGGAAGGCCCAGGACACTAACCTAGCAGATGAAAACAGACTGCCCTAGATAATTTTTATTCTTAAAAAGTAAATTTTTACCATTTAGCTTTACATTAATGGTCTTTTAACCAGAACTTTGGCGAGATGATGCATTCTGTAGCAGGGTTTCTTAAAGCGTGTGCCTCCTAATTTTGTAGAGGGACATTATTGTTATGTTACACTCTAAAAATATATATTAAAGGGGAACTGTGGTCCAAAAATTACTTTAGGTAAATTGATAGGAATTGCTCTCCTGAAAGTTTTTGCAATTTATTTCCATAGTTTTGAAGATATTTACATTTTTGTGTGTGATATGGCAGCAGCATCACCAGGTCCCCTGCACTTCCTGCTTCCTGCTCTGAAACCTGTCAGTCAATCTGCCTTGTGTCTCCTTCTCCCCTTTGCAGCCCCCCTGGTCCCTCCCACTCATGGACCCCATGGTCCCTCCAGTTGCAGGCCCCCCTTGGCCCATTCCCTTACAGCCCCATGTGGCCTCGCCCACTCACAGACGCTGTGGCCCTGCGCGCTCACAGGTGCTGTGGGCCACTCTGACACCACCCCCCCCGAAAACTCTGTGGAAACAGCCTTTTCAGGCAGAGTGAGAAGGGCTCTACAGTGAGAGAGAAGGGCTGTAGATTCCCTTACCTTCTCTGCAGCTGCAGGTCCTTCACAGAGCAGAGAGGAGGAGGGACTTCCTGTCTCCCTCACATACTGAGGGAGTCTGAGGCTGTGCTCGCCAGCGGCACTGTGCAGGAGCCTCCCACCCATTAACTTTCTGGTCAGTCATTTCTGTATATATTGGGTTGTGGAGCACATAACTGGCCTTTCATTTAAACTCAACTTGTTTGGAGACCACAGTTCCTCTTTAAGATAACGTTAATAGTAAATTACAATGTGAATGCAACATTAAGAACATGGGTGTTCTGCAAGAATAATGTGCCAATGTCTGCGATCTGAAAAGTTTGAGAAAATAGGGTAGCGGTTTAATTGTTTAAAGAGGCAAATTTACTTTGGCGTTGGAAACAGCCTAAATTATTTCAGTACAAATATCCCTTCAATTAGTGCCCCTTCCCCTAGCTTTAGACATGCTCAGTGTGATTAACCTAGGCAGAGAGAGGAATTCTCAAATTGGCTACTTTGTCTCTCCCAGTGCTAAAGGGAGGTAGGGAGTAATGATGGTGGCCTTTCACGCAACAATCATGTTCTTATGATCTGGATATGGTACCACTGTAGGCCCATGTATGGGCGATCGGATTACATACATACGATTTTTTGAAGTTGAAAAAAGAATTCTCTGCCAATACGACTGTACGGCCGCAGTCTTTGCATTTATTGCCACATTTAGTCAAAGAGGATGGGTTTACTTTCCTGTAGAGAAGGTTTTATTGAATTCAAATGGTTATATGTTAGGAATTACATCAGTGATGCCCAACCCATGGCCCGTTTGGAAAAAGATGTGGCCTACAGGACAGGGTGGTTATTGGCAGCCCGGGGGCATGTTCTAGGTAGATCAAGGTCGAAGCTAACCAACCGGTCCGGTATATGTCCAGTTGCTACTTTTGAGGTCCCCAGCCTGTCCCTGGTTGGGCACCCCTGAATTACATAGAAACACAAGTGATGCATTTTAATGGGCAGGTTTTTTGTTATAATGTTATGTAATGACTTGCAAAGCCTTTCTATTGTCTACATCAAAGCAAGCATCAAGGCTTCCTATTGGCTACATGATCATCAAGGCACTTACGTGATGGTGAGAGAACCTTTATGTAAGTATTCCAGCTGATCAGTAAAGCAGGTTTAGGTCCTCACCATCGATACTAGAAGAGGAGCGAGGGGAAGGTGAGTATAATTGTCATTAATAATAAATTACTACTAACAAGTTAATTTCATTTTCGTAAAGTGAAAGTTAACATATATTACCATAATTGTCACCTCTTTTTAAGTTACATTTTAAAACACGCAAATAGGCTAGTGTGAGTGCAATGAAGGTTTACACGACATTATATAGAGGCATAAATATTTCAAGGACTCGCCATCTGAAAGGAGACGATAGTACGCCACCTAGTGTACATATCGGTAATAACTATGCTAGTGTACATATCGGTAATAACTAAGCAGACAAATCAGACATAGAATATTGCCAGGTCAGGGTTTTTATACTGAGCTTTAATTATGTCTGGAAATGGCTTCAATTTTTAAGGCGGCACATCCCATTCTAGTAAAGCTGTCACAAGCTTTAATAATCTGCAAGTATTGTATTTATTTCTAACATAGCACTTAATATGTTTTCCAACACTTTTCAAATAGTTTATCTATTCACTCCTGGCCCTACCCCAAAAACCTTATTATCTGAGTTATGCAATCATACACCCTTAACCAATCAGTATATCTTTTGGATTGTAGGAACCCACACAAGAATAATCTCCTTCATGATGTATTCGAGGGTGGATTTAATCCCATAAACTATTTTTCAAGGCATTGGTGCTACCCACAGTGCTGTTGGGGTATTGATAAATGGCAATTAAACCATTCTAAGTGCCCCCCTTGCTAATAGTTCCTAGGGTGTAGACATAAATCGATGTGCCCTCACCCCTTGATCTTACCTAATTGTAATCCCTGCAAAGTTGGTGTTGTGAAGCAGCTTTCTGGCCGATTGACCAATGGGAAGATCCCATTAATTTAATACCAGAAAGCAATTATTTTGATTGGTTGTTATGAAATATAAGACTATTAGAGAATTGCAAACAAGACTCATATTTGTTAGGTCCGCACGTTGAGCTTTGCTAATATTTTCTTTTTTTAAAGGGCATGTCCACCCTTATGATAAACTTTTAGCATATAATAGAATAACTTCCCCCAGCCCCAACCGATATAAAATAAATTTAAGAAAGTGCCCCGATGTTTACTTACCTTCCCTCTCTCCTCCGACGCCCGGCCCGGCCTTCTGCTTGCAAAACACTGCAAGCAGGGGGCGGGACCGGCAGCCACGTCCGTGATTGGCTGAGAGGCAGCCAATCACGAAAGCGGCTGCCGGCTTCTCAGAATGCCGGGGGAGAGAGGGAAGGTAAGTAGAGTTCGGGGTCTTTCTTAAAATAATTTTTTAGCGGTTGGGGCTGGGGGAAGCTCCACCCCTGCACTAACCCCTGAAGTTCAATCCCAAATCTCTAAATGTCTGCTCTCTATCTCTTCCTGGATGGCGCACCGCCGCCTTAAACTCAATCTATCTAAAATGTAATTAATAATTTCCCCCCCTAAACTGGGACCTAGTCCACCCTTCTCAATCTCTATTGACAATATGGTTATTAACCCAGTTGAATCTGCACGCTTCCTTGGAGTTATCTTTGACTCCTCTCTTTCCTTCCATCATCACATTGACAATGTTACTAGGACATGTCATTTTCTCCTTCGCAATATTGCCAAGATCCGCCCTTTTTTCTCTCGCTCCACTACTAAAATGCTCACCCATGACCTTATAATCTCCCGTCTTGACTATACATTCTACTCCCTGTCTCTCATCTCTCTCCTATCCAGTCTTAAACGTGGCAGCTCATATCATCTCACTCTCCTCTAAAAGATAATCCGCAACCCCGATACTTCAGTCCATAGGGTGGCTTCCCATCAAAGAATCATATTCAATACCCTGCTTTTAACCTTTAAATTCCTTCGCTCTACTGCACCTGCCTACTTATATTCTCTCTCGGTCCCTTATGTTCTAGGCCGTGCCCTCCGTTACTTGCAAGGAAATCTTCTCCACAAACCTCCAACAAACACTGCTGCCTCCTGCCTTAAACCATTCTCTCTTGCTGCTCCCTACTTTTGGAACTCTCTCCCTCTCTTGCTTCACCTGGTGACATCCATTAATGCTTTCAAATCTAGACTGTTATCCTACCTTTCTGAGCATCAGCACAACCAATGATTATTAGCCCTTTTAAGCACTTTGTACCCATCCCCCCCACTTGTATCTGTATGTTCCTCCCACTTAGATTGTAAGCTCTTCAGAGCAGGGAACTCATTCCTAATGTGTCGAGACATGTTGCACTTATATCAATTTATACATAATTTATATATATGTTTTCTTAACTGTTGTATGAATTTTTTTTTATTTATCTGTATAATGGCTTGTACTTATCCCCTTCTTTGTATACTCCGTATTTTTTAAATGTACAGAGCTGCATACCCAAGTGGCGCTTTATAAATAAAATTATATATACATACATACATGATGGAAATTAAATCAATATAAGTATAAAAGTATATTTATACTATACTCTAAAATTTAACTTTTTTAAAATAAAAATTACATAGGGAAGAGAGGTTGGATTGATTATTCCTACCTCACAATGTCATTTTGTTAAGGAGATACAGCACTAACAGTTTTCATTTTCCAGGTTAGTCCTGGATTATTCCTTTATTAAAGATAGTGCTGAAGCCAGGAGGAAGACTGTCAGAATCCATTTTCTTTGGGCTGATGCTCCTCACAGAAACAATATTGAGAGGTAGAAATTACCAATCCTATATCCCTGTCCCAACTACTTTTCATTTTAACTGTATTTTAAAAAAAACTTTATAGACATGATAATCCTTTAATACTCAAGTACTTATTATATAATAATTAAAATAATTTTTAGTGGGCATGTTCACTCCATTCTATTAGATCCTAAAAATACATTTACAGGGAGATTTAAAATACAAGTTTACAGTATAAACTGATGGAGAAGAAAATGTGTTTTATGAGCTTTATTTATAGGTCTCTGCTTCCACCCTCTAAGTATATTAACACTCCTATCATTGCCTTTCATCGCCATTTATTTAAACTTACCCTTACCTAACAAATACAGACGCTTTTTTGAACTAATTTAACACAACATTTAAGTACTACTTATAGGCTTTTCAGTGGTATTTTATTTCACCAAAATGGCTTTGATATAACTGTTGAGTCACCATAAGTAAATAAAAAATTACAACAATAAATTCCATTTGTGTTAGTTCACACATAAGAATTTTCAGTCATTCTTTCTATGACTGTATAAACTGCTCTGTTCCTATGTTTTATGATACAGTTCAAAATTAAAACTTAGCTTAGAAATATTACTTACCATATATACTCGAGTATAAACCGACCCGAGTATAAACCGAGGTACCCAATTTCACCTAAAAAATCTAATAAAAGTTGTTGACTCGAGTATAAACCGAGGGTAGAAACTTGGCATTCAAGATGTTTGGAAACTACAACTCCCAGCTAATAAAGTATGCTGGGAGTTGTAGTTTCCAAAACATCTTGAATGCCACCGGCCGACGTCACTGCCCGGCGCCAATTAGTGACGTCAGCCGGCGCGCCAGTACATGGACTGATCGTGCGGCTGCCGGAATGGAGAGGACGCTGATCTTCAATGGTGAGTGACTCGAGTATAAACCGAGTCCGAGTTTTCAGGCTGATTTTTCAGCCTGAAAAACTCGGTTTATACTCGAGTATATACAGTAAATGGGCAAGGGGTTTTATGGTAGGGGGATGGATCGCAAAACGGGAGGGAGAGGGAGGGGGAGAAGGGTTGCAGTACGCATGCCAAACTTCTCCTGGAGGCCAGATAGGAGGAAGACTACAGGAGAACCTTATGGAGCTGGGATGTGAGGTAAGGATTGTATTACACTTCATGGTGGGGCCATTAGTGGGGGGATTATAGTTTTGGGGGTGCCCTTTAATGTAACATGTCCTCCTTTTTGCATTATAGTGCTTTTTTATATAATAAACAGTGCCCTAAAATAAATGTTGGTTAAAGGGCATCTATAGTGAAAAAAACACATTGCCCCTTTGCAAAGTTAAATTCATGTACTCTGTGCTGCCTTAATCCTATATCTGTCACTGACTCTGTTTAACCACGGTGTCAGATCTATGTGCAGCATTCCCCCCTTCTCCCTCCCCTCTGTTACCTCCTCCATGTCTCAGCTCCGGCTAACCGACAAGCTTTTTATGTGCAGTTGGAGTTAAAAGTTCAACATCCTAAAAAACACACCCACGCACAGTGGCCAATAGAAAGCAAGCTGTCCTGGAGACACGGAAGAAGGAGATCAGTACAGTTTACGATCTCTCACTTTGTGACCCATCATCAATCAGTGAAAGCTATTAAGAAGGGGGGTCAAGTGCAGCCTTATATCTAACATCAAAGCTACCTTTCTCCCCCTGCTAATGCTGTTATCTCTATGCTTATTACAGAGCAGGGAGGGGGGATCACGTCACAGGGATTTGATTGACAGTCCAAGTAGGAGTAGAGGAATGCAATCACGTATTCTTCTGGTGTATCTCAGGACAGAGAGGGAATCTGAAAAAAGTGAAGACACTCTGGGGGTTGTAGGGAATTATAGAACACATGGAAAGAAAGAAAGAAAAAAAAGTTAATTTTCCCACTATAGATGCCCTTTAAGCCCTAAATATGTTCATGCCTGCATTTTAAATAATTTTAGATGTCTAATAATAAAAATGTAATATAACTAGATTTTATTTATATCTAAAATATCTGCCAAATGGCTGTTCATCTATATTCACCTATATTCATCTATATATCCATGTATTTGGAGGTCAGATAAGATCGTTTGATGACATTTTGCATCCCCCTGTAATGTGGAACATTTATTTCAAATGATGTGAAGTCTTCTGTAATGAGAACCTTTCCTTTTGTAGAAGTAGAATTTGACCCCAGTGCTGCTTGTATATAAACAAGCATGCTACCATACTTATAAATTGGCCATCGGAGATTCAGCAACATTATTTCACTGGCAACTATGTATGTGTGTTTTGAAAATAATGGTACCTCCCCCTGGAAAAAGGGAGGTAAAAGGGGAGATTTATCTTGAGGTGCAAACAATCTGGTTCTGGCTGATTAATAATGCTTTTGCAGTTCTGGGTAAATCTCACTCAGGACCCTCTGTATGTCTTTGACTCCAGCTATAGGATAAGATGACATTAAAAAAATCAAATATAATACTACTTCCCCTCCAGCGGTGGCACGGGTATCTTATGCGCAACCAGGGATGCTTCTAAACCTTTTGGCACCTCATCCAAACTTTTCAAGCCGCCCCTACGTTTTCCACCACAAAAATAATGGGTGTAGCTTGTGGAGGTGTGAGTGGGGGACTTACTAATAGTAAACAAAAGGTGAAGGTGCACTCTATCCCAGCCAGTGGGTGCAGACGCTTTGGATAGTCATCTCTTGGGAACCAGAAAGTCCAATGAAAAATACAACTGAGGATCGCTCTCCAAAATAACTTTGAATTTATTGTGAACCACACATCACACGTAACACAACGTTTCGGGGGGGGGTTTACTCTTTCTACAGGTGCACTTTTATCTACCCCCCGAAACGTTGTGTTACGTGTGATGTGTGGTTCACAATAAAGTGAAAATTACTTTGGAGTGCGACCCTCAGTTGTATTTTTCATTGGACTTACTAACAGTGTCTGATAAACTGGAGGGCGGACTTGACACTGGCTGGTGAGCTGGAGGGATGGCTTAACAGTTGCTGCTGAACCTTCCAGTTCAGCAGACACTGCTAATTCAGGCCTTCAGTTCAGTAGACACAGTTAGTTCAGTACTCCAGTTCACCTGACACTGTTAGTTCAGTCCTCCATTTCAGCAGACACTGTTAATTTAGTTCTCCATTTCACCAGCTTGTTAGGTCAGCTGCCCAGTTCACCAGCTACTGTTAGGTCAGCCCTCCAGTTCAACATATACTGGTAGATCAGCACTTCAGTTTACCAGCCACTGTTAGGTCAATCCTCCAGTACACCAGCCACTGTTAGGTCATCACTCCTATACACTAGCCACTGTTCAGATCTCCAGTTCTCCAGAGAATGTTAGGTCAGCTCTTCAGTTCACCAGCCAGTGTTTACATAACAGTGGCTGGTAAACTGGAGGGCTGTCTTAACAGCGGCTGTTGAACTGGAGGTCTGACTTAACAGTGGCTGGTGAACTAGAGGGCAGACCTAATAGTAGCTGCTGAACCCTTAAGTTAAGCAGACACTGTGAAGTCAACCCTGCAGTTCAGCAGACACTGTTAGGTCAGCCCTCCAGTTGTTACCTTGATACACTGTTCTGTCATATGGTTACCTTGATACACTGTACTGTCATATGGTTACCTTGATACACTGTACTGTCATATTGTTACCTTGATACACTGTACTGTCATATGGTTACCTTGATACGCTGTACTGTCATATGGTTACCTTGATACACTGTACTGTCATATTGTTACCTTGATACACTGTACTGTGATATGGTTACCTTGATACACTGTACTGTCATATTGTTACCTTGATACACTGTACTGTCATATGGTTACCTTGATACACAGTACTGTCATATGGTTACCTTGATACACTGGTTACCTTCATACACTCTACTGTCGTATGGTTACCTTCATACACTGTACTGTCGTATGGTTACCTTCATACACTGTACTGTCATATGGTTACCACCAGAACTACAGTATATGTATTAATACCAGTAATTCTCAATATATATGTGCTTGTGAAGCTTCTCATCATCCAGGTCATGGTATATCTGTTGTATTCATTAGATCAACTGGACTTGAAGTTTAGTTCTTGAAGACGTTCGCTAGTCATCCGACTGGCTTTCTCAATTCAGAATGACTTGTACAAGAATCTGTGGCAATATGTAACCTGGAAAACCCAATTTGGATACAAAAGGAGGGAAGTGTCAATTCATCTAACAAGGAGGAATGGGTGAGAAACTGTGTCTAACAGGATCCTGACCCAGCCAGAAAATGGGAGTCCTTGCTAAGGGCTTGAATTTTGCCATCACTCATAAAGCCATCCTGTGGTGGATATTATGCAGCCACAGAAGCCTCAATTCACAATATAAGGTACCACAGAGTGAGGCAGAACAAATTCGCCTTAGGTATCTGCAGCCTTAGCCAGTGCTAAAAACCTTCATCTAACCTGACCACACAGCAAAGAAGAGCCTAACATCCCTCAAAAAGATTCAGTATCTCCATTCTACCCGCAGACAAGGGAAGATGCACAGTGGTACTCAACACCTCAGACTACCATGATAAGGTGACCATGCTCCTGGCCGATAACAACACCTATTAGGCCTTAACAAGGGATCCCCAGCCGTTACAAGAAAAGCGTCTGAATTACTACAACAGCATTCAAAAGGATAAAGCCATTGATCGAGCAATGTATCATCGCCTCTACCCTGGTGAGGCACTCCATGCATAATGGACTCCCAAAGATACTAAGGAAGGGCACCAATAAGACCTATAGTCAGCAGCATCAACTCTGTAAACATACAAGGTAGCAATACCTAGCCAACTTCTTAGGACCATTGGTGGGAAGTTCTAAGCATCACATCAGAACTCTCAGGATTTCACCAACAAGATAGAAGAGTAGTACTTGGTGCAGAAGAAACTATGGTGTCCTATGATGTGACATCTCTCTTCACTTGTATACCCACCAAGGAGGCTGTTGACATGGTGAGAAAATGGCTAGGCCAAGACACGCACTCTTACCAGCAGAACTGATCTCAACTCAGAACAGGTGTGTTCCTATGGACGTGCCTGAATACCACCTATTTCAAATACAGGGTAAGTTCTAGAGAAAAAACAACGGAGTGCTATGGGATCTCCAGTTTCACCTATTGTGGCCAACCTTTACATGGAGGAGGGAGAAAAACAGGCGCTTAATACCTTTAAGGGCATAGCACCCAGCCACTGGTTCAGATATGTGGATGACACCTGGGTTAAAATCACCAGATGGAAGTACAAGCTTTCAGAGAACACATCAATGCGGTAGACCAAAACATCAAATTTACAAGGGAAGAGGTACAAAACAACAATCTGGCTTTCTTGGACTGCTTGGTAGAAGTTAAGGAAAATGGTAAACTGGAAGTACAGGTTTACAGAAAACCACACACACACGATCAGTATTTGATGTTTGACTCCCACCACCCTTTAGATCACAAGTTGGTGTCATCAGAACCCTGCAACACAGAGCTGAAAAAATCCCACTAGCACAGAGGCGAAGGCTAAAGAAATGAAACACTCAGAGGAGCCTTAAAACTTGTGGATATCCAGACTGGGCCTTTGTAAAAAGAAGTAGAAGGAAAGAAAAGAACACGAATACCACAGTGAAGGAGAAAAGCAAGAAAGGAGAAGAACATTGGTCATCCCATATGTACCAGGGTCTCCGAGAAATTAAGAAGAATTTTCAAAAAACACCGTATCCCTGTTGCTTTAAATCGAACAACACACTGAGGCAGCAATTGGTAGATCTGAAAGACCCAATACCGAAACACAAGAAAAGCGACATCATATACGCAGTGCAGTGCAGTGAAGAATGCTCTGATTTGTATGTGGGGGAGACCAAACAGCAACGCACCAACATATGGCCCAGCACAGAAGAGCCAATTCCTCGGGTCAGGACTCAGACGTGTACCTGCATCTTAAGGATAAAGGCATACCTTTGAAGTTTGTAATGTTAACATATTGGCAAAGGAATGTGACTGGTTCAAGAGAGGTGTTAAGGAGGCCATTTATGTGAAAATAAAGAAACCAAGCAAATAGAGGTGTGGGGGTACGACACCAACTGTTGCCATGTATATGCTTTTTTGACACCTACTCTGCGTGTTCCTATAACACCTCTTAGCCACTATCCAATCAGGCCCTTAACACACCTGGCAGTGATATTGATCATTGGGATTTTCCAGGGTACACTAATTGACAAAGATTCTGTACAAGTCATTCTGAATTGAGAAACCCGTCGGATGACTAGCGAAATGTCTTCAGAACTAAACTTCAAGTCCAGTGATCTAATTGAATACAAACAGATATCAAATTATATAGTATCCCTGTACCGACCAGAACTACAGTATATGTTAATACCCGAAATTTCAATATTTTTTAGTTTTAGAAACTTATCTAGCCATTTTAAAGCTATTCAATGAACTTGCCATTACCACATCTGCTGGAAGTCAGTTCCACAGTTTCACCGTTCTCACTGTAAAGAAACTTTCCTAAACTGAAGATGAAACTACTGAATTGTTTATGGCCAACATAAGTCAATATTATTATTCCCTAATCGAGCCTGAAATTAACTTAAAGGGGAACTGTGGTCCAAAAATTACTTTAGGTACATGATGGAATTGCTCTTCTGAGAATTTTTGCAATTTATTTTCATTGTTTATTTTGCATAGTTTGAAGATATTTACATTTTTGTGTGTGATATGGCAGATCATTACCAGGTCCCCTGCACTTCCGTTTCCTGGTGTGAAACCTGGTCAGTCAATCTGCCATGTGTCTCTTTTGCAGCCCCCCTTTTCCCTCCCACTCATGGACCCCATGGTCCCTCCAGTTGCAGGCCCCCCATGGCCCATTCCCTTACAGCCCCATGTGGCCCCGCCCACTCACGGGTGCGTGGCCCTGCCTGCTCAAGGTGCGTGGGCCACTCTGACACCCCCCCTACCCCCTGAAAACTCTGTGGAAACAGCCTTTTCAGGCAGGTGAGAAACTGCCTGAAAAGGCTGTTTTCACATAGTGAGAGAGAAGGGCTGAGACCATTACCTTCTCAGCAGCTGATGTCCTTCACACAGCAGAGAGGAGGAGGGACTTCCTGTCTCCCTCCCTCACTGAGGGAGTCTGAGGCTGTGCTACCGACGGCACTGTGCAGGAGAAGCCTTAGGAATGTCACATGTCAGCCTCCCACCCATTCACTTCTGGTCAGTCATTTCTTTATATCTTGGGGTGTGGAGCACATGGAGATACACATAGCAATGAATCCAGTGCTTTACACTTTTCCAGTCTCCAACATGCAGGATAATCAAGTACATAAACAAGTAGTAAAATGTAATGCAATAACACAGGACTATAGCTGTGTGAAACAAGAATTTATTTAGCACTGAAACATGCGTGCACATTTTTCGGACCGGAGTCCTTTCTCAAGCAACTTGAGAAAGGTGCTTGAGAAAGGACTCCGGTCAGAAACATGTTGCACGCATGTTTCAGTACTAAATAAATTCTGTGTTCACACAGCTATAGTCCTGTGTTATTGCTATTACATTTATACTTGTTTATGGACAGTGTATGGCCTGCAATAGACGTAAACTCTTTTAATAGTTTTCAATTTTTTTACTCTATAAACTTAAAATGGAAAATTTTAACACATTTAAACAAATAAATTCAGGGAGATTCAATAAAAATTCTTATTGTAAAAAGGTGCTAATTTTGCCCCAACCAACCAGATCTTATTTAACAATTGAAGCGAACATCTGATTGGTTGGGGCAAAATTAGCACATTTTTAACGATAAGAACTTTTATTGAATCTCCCTGATCATATTTAGACATAATAATAAAGATTAGTTTTATCTATTCATATGTATTCATTACTAAAAAAAATAATTTGATGTTGTGTTTTGTTGTACCAGTCACAGCCTGGTAGTACAGATTTGTAGGCCTTAGCCATACAATGGTCCTTAGTCCATTCCCAACCAATTACAGATGACTCCCATTGGTAAATGATTGTGATTCCAATGAATATCCAGGAAAGTATTCCAACTTATATCATGGTTATATTATAAGAGACAATGTTATAAATAGAAATGGATGGTTTTATGAGGGACAGAACTGTCAAACAGGACTAGCCGGTATAAGTTTGTATATTTATATATAGTAATCACTTTAGACGATCACCAATGCTGGCCATACACTAGATGTTAAAGCTGATTAGACGAATGTTCACCGGCCGGGTTACACGTTACAGCTGTTATGTTGGTCGTAAAGTGGATCAGGAAATCCAGTTGGGAAAAGTCCAGTTTGGGAACATGATTTATCTAACGATCCCCATACAGACAGGCTGCATCCTGTTCTGGGAAAGCAATTAGAAGACCTAGAAAGACATGGAACAGAGCGATAAAGCAATGTGCATTGCACCTGAAATGTTAAGCAAGTTTGCAGGAAGACTGCTTAAGGGTGTTCAGGCGATGCCTTTACATTAAGCTCCATACACACAGAAAATTTTGGGCACGAAAGGCGTTTTTGGTGATAATTGCGCCTATGTGGGCATTTGGTCGCCGTTTATCCCCTCCCCAACATGTGATTATCGGGAAAATTGTGGGTTGACACTTGTGAGTCTGCGTCATGTGCCAAATTGACCGTGTGTACAGAGCTTAAAATGTGTGTGTAAAGATTCAGATGTGATGTCGCAGTAGACTCGGATATTGCTGAAGTGTCAGACAGGAAATGATTGCGTGGTCACCCAATTGGTACAATGATATAGGATTGTTTAAATGAAAGGGCACCCAATGTATGGTTCAGTTCATTCAGATCCATTGTTAGGCTGAGTCCCCACCACAACACCTTGAAGTGCATGCGTATTCGCGATTGCGTGTGAGATTCCGGTGCGTTGCTGCACATTGTTTCGCCTCTGTGCATGCAGTTTTGCAATTTAAAATAACAGAAACGCATGCGCTTGAGCAAAAAATGTGACGCAGAACGCAAACGGATGCGCAATCGCACAGCAACGGAACTGCATGAATTTTTGCATTCCCTCTATTTGTATTCTAACCAAAAATGCATGTGCAATCGCAACAAATGGATGTGCAAACGCGCGAAAATCCGTTAGTGTGGCCTAGCACCTTACTGAGTTTAGTTTATGTTAGCTCCATACACACAGACGTTTCACACACACCTGTCGATGAGCGTGAGCCTAGGTGTTGGTGGGCGGCGCCATTGGTGGTCTGACCTGTCAGATCAATGTTCAAAGCTCCAATAGAACACTCACACACTAATTCTCGTCTGAAATAGTCGTCATTGCCCATGTTTACTTTATGGCAAATCGTCGCGGTGAATGGAGCTTAAGAAACCATATTCATTATAACACTAGAAGGAAATCTCTGGACGTGGACCCTGGGCCAATGTCGATGAGTTCAGTTTATTTCTTAATAAACTCAGAGAAATCAACATTTTACTTTACAATTAAACTTAAACAAAAATGAATGAAAAAAAATAAGAAATGGGGCTTGTGTCTGAAGTGAAAGTCGAGAGGTGGCAGTTTGGTTGCGTTAGGCAACAGGTCAGCTAAACTTTGCAAACAACAAAACCTGCCTCCCCTCAGGTGCAGCCCCAGGCTGGTAAACTACAGTGACATTGGAGGGAACACGGATCTACAGTAGTTTCTAGTGGAGCCGCTAGGGATCTAAAGGAGCTTGATTTGTTTATCTTGTCCACTTTCCCTCAGGCTATGGATAAAGGGAAAAAAACAAACAGAGACGCCCAGACAATACCGAAAGCACAGGTAGAACCTCAGTGACCCTCTCTATAGCAGGTAGAACAATCTCATTGGGAGTCGGTTGAAATGTTTGGGATATCAACAGTTCAAAAGTACAATGGCACACTGCTGTTGGTCATTAGCCAGACAAGTTGGTAGGTGCCGTCTCTCAGTCCCCTACTCCCAGGGCTTCAATATCCAAGCAAGGCAAAGAGTAGAGGAGCACACTACTTCAGTGAATGTTTCTTTATTTGTGCAAAAACAACAGCATACAACGTTTCGGGACTCTAGGCCCTGAAGTAGTGTGCGTCCTCTACTCTTTGCTTTGCAATGGATACCATGGGATGGTGCCTTTCTACATTGCAACCGGTGATGATAGGGTTAAATAAGTGTTTCCCATGGTATTCTTTAGCCTGTGTGGGTAACAGCGATATTTCTTTGTTCATCTGTATGTTTCTGCTGTTAATACCTGACGGTGACAAATAAAAGCTGGTCACACATCTTAGGATCCCATTGTAATGTTATCCTATGTCAACCAAGACTGAAAAATGAGGGACTGCCTAGGAGTCTATAGCATCTATACATTCTCACTGACAAGCTTATTAATTAAAGGGTAAGTTGATTCCAAAACACCCCCTCCGTTCTGATATACTAGGGTGATGACCTAAAAAACTTGTTCTGATTGGCTAGAACTCACGGCTGAAATTACAGCTCCTGGCAAGCCTACAGAAGGTGCACATCTTGGGCTGGCCTTGCAACAGGACTTTCCACAAGTTTGCCCATCTTCCCATGACACGGATGGAGAGGAGCAAATTCAGCTTGAGTTCAAGCCAATCTATGGTAAACCCAGGGGTAAGGACTTAATCTGGGTACACACAGTAATGATTTATCTGCAAAGTCTGTATAAATCATACCAGAGGCTAACAAACATTCATTGTCAACATTGGGAACAATCGGAACTGCCCCCCAAAATTCTCCTTTGCCCTATTCAGATCCCTGAAATAAATAATAGGGAGCCAGCGATGAACGCTAGTGAGAATGGCTGTCCCAAATATCTCTATATACTTAATAAAGGAAGACCAATCAGTACTATGTTTAGCCAAGAGATGACAGACAGAATCTAGTTACAGTGTGTACCCAGCTAAACTCTTACAGTCCTCACCATGGGCACATCCAATTCCAATGCAGTTGAAATAACAGCCTTGGGCAGTATTGGCTCTTTTGGTCCATGCCGGTATTTTACGACCAAGATGTAAATGACCTATCGATACTGAATGCATTGTTAAATACAGATGCGATTGTAATAACCAAAATGAAGCACTGGGTTGCGAAATATTAAAGGGACACTATACTGAAAAAAATGAATATGCCTCATCTTAATCTATAATTGAATACATGTAAGTAGCACTTACTCTCCAGCACACATTGGTTAGGAGCAGTATCCCCCCTCCCTTTTAAACCACTCCCAATGCCATCCAACCTGACTTTTTTCCACAAACCAACTGTCAAGCCTGCACACAGCATTCCAACTGTCAAAACTCTGTCACCATTCCAGCTACAGTAAACTGCTCACAGAACTTGATTGACCGCTGATACGTAAAATATTTAAGATTAGATATAGTTTCCAGTAATGGTCAATATAAAATAACCTTTTATTCCAGGATAGTGTCTTTAAACAAGGGCATGTCCACCCAATAACAAGTAATGCTGTTTAGCCTAATTACCCCCATAATTGGGCTTTTTTTTTGTTTTTTACCTAACCATGATCCGATGCTCCACGCTGAGATATACTTACTTTACTTAATCTGTTACCTTTCCGGCAATTTTGAGACTTTACTAGCTCGTAACCGGCTCTTCCAGGTATGTACTGTCAGTCATGGCCTCAACAGTGAACATTTTCTAACCAGTGCAGCACAGTGGCTCAGTGGTTGTACTGATACCTTGCAGCGATGAAGTCTGGAGTTCAAATCCACCCTTGTATGTTCTCCTCGTGTTTGTGTGGGTTTGCTCCCGGCACTCCGTTTCCCCCCGCAATCATAAAGACATATGATAGGTTGTAGTATCAAATAAATGTGCTTAAGATTGTAAGCTCTTCGTGGCAGGGCCTGGTGTGAATGTATACATGGAATTGTAAGCGCTACAGAAGATGTTGGCACTATATAAATCCACCAATAACAATAATAATAACCATAAACCATCCCATGCAATGGACTCATAATCTGGGCAACATTTCAGCTGACCTGACCATTGAAATCTGCCCAAGGGTTGGTGTAAGGTGGTGCAGCTTGACTGGAACCCAATCAAGATCTGTGCTGATGTGTGCCACGCCCCCATTTTACACAGCTGGAAAGATTGCAAAGATTGCATGGAAATTGGACTGTCAGATTGAAAGATGTGGGGCAGCTTTTTTTTTTTTAAAAACAGTGACGCTCAGGTGTTTAGAAACTACAACTCCCAATATGCCTGTGTACACAGCTATTCCACAATAAAATAACTTTATAACCATATATTACGCTATAACAGATCTTTCCCATTAGCCGTCTGTACATTAGATGTAATGGGCTCAGACCCCTTAGATTATGTTGCTGTTCCCCTCTACTGCTAAGCTGTCAATCAAGAAGAGCATCATTCATTAATAAATAATTAATATATATGGTTATAATAATAGTAATACCTTACAATGACTACCACTGCCCCTGATCTCCAACAAAAAAAGACTTGTTATGTAGAGGCATGATGGGAGTTGTGTCCCTAACCAGGGGGAATTGTAAAGTCAGGTGTTCGCTCTATCCAGGAAAAAAAATCCCTCCCCAATGGAACGCGTAGTTTCTCTCAGTCGTCCAATCATGTGCTTCCTCACCGTTCTATCCCCTCCCACGGGTTGCGCTGCGACCAATCACAGGTCTCCCAGCTCCTAAACTCCGTCTCAATCACAGCCAAGCTCAAAAAAGCCAGAAAATTCAGACTCAACGGGTTTGTGCTCACAGGAGGGCAGATCGGAGCGACTGTCCCAACTAGAAAGTCCAGTTCCACCAGCGACCTGTGCAGGAACGAACATGACACAGGACTACGACAAGTAAGTTAGACAGACAGGGCCAGTGGGACAAGCGTGTGGACCTGTGGGAGCTGCTTGATACAGGTGGGCTGCATTGGGTGGATATATGTTGGAGTGCCATTGTGGTTGGTCACTATTCTAGTACTGCAATACTCTGCCCATCACCTACAGCCAATGGTTAATGGTCTCTACCTGTGTGTGAGGATTCCAATGGGCTGCAGCAGGGGAATGTAGGTTACCAGGTAAAGCTACTTCCATATCAGCTTATTGTTTATGTACCTTTTAATGATTGACAGTGTCTGGATCATATGCCCTGGAAAGTTTGTTTAAATTGGTCCCCATGGACTCCCATCGGCTCTTACAATCTGATTGTACAATCTCCCATCTGCTCGAACAATGATTGTACAATCTCCATTGCTGGTTTAACTTATATGAGTAGTTTTACTAGATATTCTAGATTACTGAGGAAAGTTCCCATTATGTTACTCATATTTTGTATTGATTGTATGAAGACTGTCGATTGCATTGTAAAATGTGTGTGTGCGCTGGGCACTCCTTAAAGTGATTCTGGATCTATTTAATTTACAGGGTCGCATTGAGCTAATGGGTCTATTGGGCAGGTGTTTTATTTACTTTATAATATATATATTTTTTTTCGATATGTCATACTGTTGTAAAAATCCATTAATGCAATGGGCTGTATATGATTAAATACTTGCTGTGTATATTTTAATACTTTGTGTGTGTGCAAATAATATGTGCATTCACTGTGTAGTGTGTGTATTTAAATTCGTGTGTGTGTGTGGGTGTGTGTGAGAGTAACCGTAGATCACGTGTATCACCTTCTTGCACATACAAGCTATATCTAATGTCAGGGTCTTAAGGGTTCTGTCCCAGCAGAGAAAATGGTGAGGAGAGTCAGGTAGATGAAACTAGACACCTGTAAGGCGTTGGTCATCTAAGTAGAAATAGACTAAGCACAATTAGTGTCTGCCATCACTTCCAAGTTCCAACTGACACACACATCTTTTTAAAGGGAGGGCTGCTGTGCTGCTAACTTGCAGTTTTCATCTCTTTCTTCAGTTGTTAATGGCAAAGAGGTTGTTTGGGATGCCCCATTGTGAGAGTAGAAAGAAAAGAAAGTGTGGATGAAAGCAACATAATAGGGGATCATTAAATCCCCTCAGGGCCACCCACTTGAGTTTTTTTATTACGTAGTGGTAGTTTTGGTTCTGTTGACCATTATGTTTGAAAGCATGTGGACTTTTCCCAACTTCTTTACATACACATATTTAAATGGCTGCCAACATCTAACAAACCTGTATGTTCACAATCATGAAATGTGAAGAAACATTTTTGTAATAGGCATTGGCAATAGACGTGACACAGTACCGTATAGTATAATACCACAGGTAGGTCCCCATTCAAGTTCTCAAGAAAGTACACCCCAGCACACCTTCTTTGGCACGGCCCCAATTGATAGGTGCAATCCTCCCAGCCCTCCACCTTAAGGGCCACAGCAATACGGCAAATGCAAGACAGTTGGAGGAGCACACTATTTCATTTCCAGTGTTTATTCAAGCAAAAACATACAACGTTTCGGGGGATGTGACTCCCCTTCCTAGGTGTATGTATATATATATAATATGTTGTATGTTTTTTTGCTTGAATAAACACTGGAAATGAAAGTGTGTCCTCAACTGTCTTGCAGGTCCCATTAATACAAGACATGGTTCCAGTTCCCCGTATAATCCACAGGTAGGTCCCCATTCATACAGACGTGGTCCAGTCTCCCCATATAATCGCACAGGTAGGTCCCCATTCATACAGACGTGGTCCAGTCTCCCCGTATAATCCCACAGGTAGGTCCCCATTCATACAGACGTGGTCTAGTCTCCCCGTATAATCCCACAGGTAGGTCCCCATTCATAAAGACGTGGTTCAGTCTCCCGTGTAATTCCACAGGTAGGTCCCCATTCATAAAGACGTGGTTCAGTCCCCCGTATAATCCACAGGTTAGGTCCCCATTCATAAAGACGTGGTTCAGTCTCCCGTATAATCCCACAGGTAGGTCCCCATTCATAAAGACGTGGTTCAGTCTCCCCGTATAATCCCACAGGTAGGTCCCCATTCATAAAGACGTGGTCCAGTCTCCCCGTATAATCCCACAGGTAGGTCCCCATTCTACAGAACGTGGTCCCAGTATCCCCGTATAATCCCACAGGTAGGTCCCATTCATACAGACGTGGCCAGTCTCCCCCGTATATCCCACAGACAGGTCCTCAACCTTGTATAATTCCACAGAGGGTTCCCATTATATCCAGACACGGTCCTGTAAGTAAATTGTTGGTCCCATTCATCAGATAGAACTGTTGTGCAATAGTTACGGCAGATGCATTCCCAACTGGTTTCCATTATGACAGGACTGTCACATTTGGAGACCACAAGGAGCGGGAAGCCAGTGCAATGTACACCTGGGAGTTTCATAGGGTGGATATGTATAGTGGGCTACCACAAAGTATATGTATTAATACCAGTAATTCTCGATATTAAATAGTATCCCCTTACCAACCAGAACTACAGTATATGTATTAGTACTAGTAATTCTCAATATTATATAGTATCCCTGTACCAACCAGAACTACAGTGTATGTATTAATACCAGTAATTCTCAATATTATATAGTATCCCTGTACCAACCAGAACTACAGTATATGTATTAATACCAGTAATTCTCCTGTATACCCCATGTATACCCTCGCTTTATAACCCTGTATACCCTCTATATACCCCATTTAAACCCTCTCTTTATACCCCCCTATACCCTCTGTATACCACATTTATACCCTCTTTATACCCCTGTATACCATCAGTATACCCCATTTTTACCCTCTTTATACCCCTGTATACCAAATTTATACCCTCTGTATACCTCATTTATATTATGTAACGCATGCGTTCACCATTTTTGGTGCGTTAACGCATGCGTTTCCATAACGTGAAAAGGCGAAAACGCATGCGCAGAACGCGAGCGCGAAACGCGCAAGAATCGCGCACACAAACGCGTGCGATAACGCTCGCGATTTTTGGCACGATTCGTGCGTTGCAGTGTGGCCTCACCCTAAGTCTACATTAAACACTGAATACATCTGATTGGTTGTTACAAATTAAGGAATTGGGCAACATTTTGCACCTTTTAAGTAAGCTTCAATTGCTGACATACCAAAAAATAAAGGGCGATATGGTAATTGTTGTTTTGATATGTCACCTCTTGGTGGAATATGTGGACTTAACTGGTTGGTCTTTTGTGTGTAGCCTTTTAAGCAAGAAAAAGTATTCTCTATTCGTTGTATTGCCTTTTTATCTGTATGCATTTAACTGGAAAATATATTTATATACTTTTTTTTCTGATGTGTTTTTTTTGATTTATATATATATAATTTTTTTTTTTAAATAAGTTCGTAAAATTGGGTGCTAATTTTGCCCCAACCTATCAGATGTAGAGGCCGAACTTTCGAAAGTTTGGTACGTTTTCGAACTTCTAAAAAAATATCTAAAGTCTGAAAACTTACCCATTATAGTCAATGGGGGTAAATAGTTCAGAAAGTTCGAATTATTGCAGTGTAAACTTACCTCACAGGCCCCGGGACCTTGGAGATGGTCTGGGGAACACGTCCGTGCGCAGGGAACAGCATAAAAACCGGACATATAGCGTGCGCTACTTCCAGTTTCCGCATGCCACTTTCGGTAATCCTCGAACGTTCGATAAAGCAGCACTTTCAAAAATGCCCAAACGGCCTGAGATTCCAGAAACAACCCGCGGACATTCAGGGGTCCCGCAACTCAAAACTGGGACCCCCTCCTGGGTCCTTACAAGGACCTTTTGTGCCCCATGAGTAACATATAGGTAGTTCAGCTCCGAAATATCTGCCGGTGTGTACCCCAGCCTACATTTATTTGATTAGAAGGGGTGTAGAGATCATCCTACAGTGGGAAATCAAGTTGCTTTCAGGCAGAATACAAAGATTGTGTTTTAAAGAAAATGGACTACACTGCCTAAAAGGACACAATGAACCCTCGGTGGGACTAAAGTCTAATTGTCTGTACCCAGCATTAGGTTCTGGGGGGTGGGGCAGGAGGTAAAACAGATTTGGGTTCTGGGGTTGGCAATACTTGCCAATGTTTAGGTTTTGCAAAGATGGCCATTAAAGAGCATGACCACCCCCAGCAATGATATCTATACTTACCTTTCCCATCCCAAGATACTTGGCTGTGTACACATGGTCCTATAATTTGGACTGAAATACTTTGCCAGAATTGGAAGAAAGATGGATCAGATGTGGAAATTTTGACCCGATCTAATGTGTTGGCCGTTTAAAACCACACGGCTGTGCCAAATTGGTAGCACTAATTCACCTGGACACCAAAAAGACTGGATCACAGAGGCGTGTTTAGGGGGGATTACTGGTGCCTGGAATTCCCTTTCGTCTAATCAGTGCAGTCTGCTGTTCTACTTCTCCTGGTGGCCATGGATGTTACATGGACTGTTACATTGTTAATTGAGCTGTGAGTTAGAAGCAGCATTTGTATATATCAAAGATGTATCCAGTCTGCCTGTGAAAATCCTGCACTTGCCCCGCATCATGAATAAGAATCGGTAGTCTGATAGGGAAATTGACTGGTTTGTACACAGACTGTTGGCCATTCACTACAAACAAACGTCTAACTACCGCATTTTTTACTTAGTGGTTTTATTCATACTTTTTTTTTGCCCGACCCATTCATTTGTCAATCACAAAAAGAACGGGTCATTCAATGGGGGGACGTGAAGGTGTGAAGTACAGTGTATTTACCTCCCCGCAGTCCCTAAAGCTCCTTATACTCTGTTGAGCGGTAGGCAAGTGCAATGGTGTCATGGTGTGGCACACACACTCACTGTCTGGGTGTGCCTGTGTTGTCTTTTTACATTTGTTCTCCTTTCCAAGGATAGTTTGATGGCATGAAACGAGAAGCATTTTATTCATTCCCAATCTAATTAATGTTTTTATGTTGGGTAATGCCACAGTGCCCAAGGGGACACTAAAGCTGGATACACAATATGAAGTATGTCCACCGTTTGCATTATTCAGTTTAACTGAAGAATGGAAGTAAATGCGCTATGTGTTTTCCTCCGCTCTCCAGTAAAACTTGCAGGAGGGAGGAGACCTACTGGCAAACGGTCCAGCGCAGACTTCTCCGCCAGGTCCATGCGTGCACAATGCAGGGACTGTGGATGGGTTGGAGACTGTCAGTGGCGTCGGAGTCTGGCAGCAGCGCTGGACCGTTCGCAGGTAAATTTCTCCCCTCCTGCAAGTTTTACTTTAGACACAGTCAGGGAGATTCAATAAAAGTTCTTATTGTTAAAAATGGTGCTACTTTTGCCCCAACCAATCAGATGTTATTTAACATTTGAAAGCTAACATCTAATTGGTTGGGGTAAATTAGCACCATTTTAAACGATAAGAAACTTTTATTGAATAACCCTGAGTGTGTTTACCTCCCATTCTTCAGTTAAACTGTAAATAATTATTATAATTATTGATTTATATAGCGCCTACATTTCCGTGGCGATTTACAGTTACATAGTCATACATTACTACAGGGTAATACATGTTTATAAAGTCATACATATTACATACACAGGTAATATAGTGGAATAGCACCCCCAACTGTAAATTATAAGGATATTAGAAGTCACCGAGGAGTTTCGTGACCATATAAAAGCACGAGGCCGCAGGCCGAGTACCTTTTATACAGGGCACGGAACTCCAAGGTGACTTCTAATATCCCTATAATTTACAGTTCGGGTGCATTATTTATTATAACCTACCCCTTTGTGGCTTCTGGTTTCCTTCCCTCTGGAACTGTAAGATTATAAGGCTATAATCTTACAGTTCCTCCCATAGAAATCCACTACAGGAGTAGGTTATTAAAATATAACTACACAGTGATGCGTTTCTTACAGCAATACCGTGATACATAGGAGAGAGGACCCTGCCCAAAGAGCTTACAGTCTAGAGGATATGGGGGTGAGACATAAGGTGACGTGAATCGGTGGCTGTAAATAGATTGGCAGTGGAGTGTGAAAGGCGGGTTGGATCATATTGGGTAGTAAGGGGATAATGTCTAGGCCAGGTTGTATGCTTGCCTATGGTGGGTTTTAAGGTTATGTTTGAAGGTATAAGGGATGTTGATTGACGGACAGGGCGAAGGGAGTTCCAGAGCAGAGGGGCAGCACGAGTAAAGTCCTGGATGCGGGCATGGGAAAGAGGTAAACAGGGTGGATGAGAGGAGGGTATAATGGGCAGCCAGTGGAGGGACTGACAGAGAGAGAGGCATTAGAGAAGCGAGAAGAGAAATGAATGAGCCGGGCAGCAGAGTTGCGGATGGATTAAGCGGTGCCATCACTGCCATGCGCTTGTTTGGTAAAAAGGTACTGATCTACTTTCCATTGCTATGGCAGACAATATAAAGGGTAACTATAGTCAAAAAACTATTTTGACTAATCATCAACAAAGTTCTATTTTTTTAAACCCCCAACCTGACCCAGGTACACACACCTACTGACCAACCCTTCCATTTCTGTGTCAGCTATACTTAACTATAGGGTAACTATAGTCAAAAAACAAATTTTGATCATAATCAAAAAAAGTTTTTTTTTTTTTTTTAACTTCCAACCTGACATGAGTACTCACACCAACTGGCCTACCCATTCATTAATGTGACAGCTATATTTAAAGGGTAAGTTAAAACACCATGTCCTCATCATTGCCATTATTGAGCTTTAAAATCTGCAGCATAGGGCCGTATTTATAAAGCCGCGGTATCACTTGTTAGCGATACGCGGGTGGTTAGTTTTACTCGCGGTCGTACATTTACGGCTGAACGTTCGGTAATTACCAAACTCGGTCATAGAATACCATGCGGTAGTTAACATGGTTTTACCAATCGTACCAATTGTTAAACCATATTAACTACCGCATGGTAGTTAAAAGGTGTGGTATTGCTAAAAAGCGATAATGCGGCTTTATAAATACAGCCCATAAACACACACACATTCCCTTCCAAATGCGGCCTTTCAAGCCAAATTCAACGTTTATACTTTCCCTTTCTAGTTATAAAGTAAAGTCTGGTCTATTACAGTAACGCGCCCTACTGTATGTATTGTATATGTTTCTATATATAAAGCCATTGGGGTATGCAGTGCTGTACATTGTATAGCGTATCAGGATATTTACAATTATACAGAGAATACCCTAGATAACTAGGGCCATATTTATAAACACGCAAGTCGGTAATGTACAACATTGGCCGTAGATGTAGTAAAATACTGCAATGGTATTCTACGGGGGTTGTAACTCTACAATTGCAGTCGGACATTTACGGTCGCTATAGATAATTAACAATCATTAAAGGCGCGGTATCGCTAAAAAATCAATACCGTGCCTTTATAAATATGGCCCATATCAAGGATAGAGAGGTATTAAGGGAAACCCTATGAGCTACAATCTAAATGTACATTAATGACAGGGCCGGCCTTGGGATAAATAGCACCCTGTGCAAGAAAGATTTGTTTACTGGCACTAGCACCCCCTCCAAAACACCCCCCCGGGCACACACAATATGCTGCTCAATGTGCTTGCTTGGCCTACTCAAGACCCCACCTGTGCTTACTGTCTTTCAGTATCTTCAGTGCTTGTATATAGGTGCGTACATTATGTAACACACTAAATCACAGACAGAACAATATACAGACATCTTAAGTAATGCTAACCTGTTTGGGGCTTTGTGTGTGGGGTGGTGCTGATACATATTGGTCCGTGACCTAAGACTCCCAGCTGGCGCCCTCTGGTAAAGTAACCTGCGCGGTCACACAGGTGTGCCCATATCAAAGGCCGGCCCTGATTAATGACTGTATGTGACATGACATTTAATTCCCATGAAACATAACCATGTGCTGGACTGATCTCCCATGGTTCATTTAAAATGACATTAAGGGAATTAAAGTATTGTCATGTATCAGAGCAGCTGGGTTAATATAATGTAAAGATGGCAAAGCCCATGGCAGACAGCAGGTGGGGGTCCCTACAGCGCGCCGCACACTAACACACCAATAAGGATGAGCACAATACATATCAGATAGAAGGAGTAAAAGTGTAGGCACTGCTGAGATTCGAACTCAGGATCTCCTGTTTACTAGACAGCGCTTTAACCAACTAAGCCACAGCGCCACATGGTTATGGAACTCAGAACTTGGATCATGTGTTGAACGTGGAATGGGCGGGACCCTGTTATTAACCGAAATGACTTGGAGTGTCTGTTCTATCGGAACCTGGAAGGTGAAGGGTTTATTCTTGTAGATTATGGTTATAAACCGAATGGGAGTCATGTCATGGGAAATATCAATTGCTTTACTCTGTGGAGCGTTGCCAGTTCCCCTATGTCACTCACTGTAACAACATTGACCTGGCAATCAAAGGGTTAATGTGCTGCAGGTCTTACAGGAAAGAGATGGGGCGGGGGGTCACTCAAACAAGCATGGATTTCATGTGTGTCTTGTCCCTGTATACCCCATTTATACCCCTGTATACCCCATTTATACCACCTGGATACCCCATTTATAACCCTTGTACCACCCCTATATACCCTCCTTTATACGCCCTGTATACCCTCTGTATACCCCCATTTACCCTCCTTATACGGTACCAATGTATGCCCTTGTATACCCCATTTATACGCTCTATATACCCCCTGTATACCCCATTTATAACTTCTCTTATACCCTGTATACCCCATTTATGCCCTCTTTATACCCCTGTATACCCTCTGTATACATTTATACCTCCTTTATACCTCTGTAACCCCATTTATACTCTCTCTTTATACCCTCTGTATACCCATGTATACCCTCGGTTTATAACCCTGGATACCCTCTGTACCCCCATTTATACCTCCTTATACGGTACCAATGTATGCCCTCTGTATACCCCATTTATACGCTCTATATACCCCCTGTATACCCCATTATTAACCTCTCTTTATACCCTGTATACCCATTATCCCCTCTCTTATACCCCTGTCCCTCTGTATACCCCATTTATACCCTCTCTTTATACCCTTGTATACCCATTTACACCTCTCTTTATACCCTCTGTATACCCCATGTATACCCTCGCTTTATAACCCTGTATACCCTCTATATACCATTTAAACCTCTTCTTTATACCCCCTATACCCTCTGTATACCACATTTATACCCTCTTTATACCTGTATACCATCAGTATACCCCATTTTTACCCTCTTTATACCCCTGTATACCAAATTTATACCCTCTGTATACCTCATTTATACCCTCTATATACCCAATGCATGCCCTCTACATAACCTCTATATACCCCATTTATACCCTCTGTATACCCTATGTAGGGCGATGCATTGGGTCTATAGAGGTATAAATGAGGTATACAATATAAATTTGGTATACAGGGGTATACAGAGGGTATAAATGGGGTATATAGAGGAGGTTATGTAGAGGGCATGCATTGGGTATATAGAGGGTATAATGAGTTATACAGAGGGTATAAATTTGGTATACAGGGGTATAAAGAGGGTAAAAATGGGGTATACTGATGGTATACAGGTATAAAGAGGGTATAAATGTGGTATACAGAGGGTATAGGGGGTATAAAGAAGAGGTTTAAATGGTATATAGAGGGTATACAGGGTTATAAAGCGAGGGTATACATGGGGTATACAGAGGGTATAAAGAGAGGTGTAAATGGGTATACAAGGGTATAAAGAGAGGGTATAAATGGGGTATACAGAGGGAAGGGGTATAAGAGAGGGGATAATGGGTATACAGGGTATAAAGAGAGGTTAATAATGGGGTATACAGGGGGTATATAGAGCGTATAAATGGGTATACAGAGGGCATACATTGGTACCGTATAAGGAGGTATAAATGGGGGTACAGAGGGTATCCAGGGTTATAAACCGAGGGTATACATGGGTATACAGAGGGTATAAAGAGAGAGTATAAATGGGGTTACAGAGGTATAAAGGAGGTATAAATGTATACAGAGGGTATACAGGGGTATAAAGAGGGCATAAATGGGGTATACAGGTATAAGAGAAGTTATAAATGGGGTATACAGGGGGTATATAGAGCGTATAAATGGGGTATACAAGGGCATACATTGGTACCGTATAAGGAGGGTAAATGGGGGTATACAGAGGGTATACAGGGCGTATAAAGGAGGGTATATAGGGGTGTACAAGGGTTATAAATGGGGTATCCAGGTGGTATAAATGGGGTATACAGGGGTATAAATGGGGTATACAGGGACAAGACACACATGAAATCCATGCTTGTTTGAGTGACCCCCCGCCCCATCTCTTTCCTGTAAGACCTGCAGCACATTAACCCTTTGATTGCCAGGTCAATGTTGTTACAGTGAGTGACATAGGGGAACTGGCAACGCTCCACAGAGTAAAGCAATTGATATTTCCCATGACATGACTCCCATTCGGTTTATAACCATAATCTACAAGAATAAACCCTTCACCTTCCAGGTTCCGATAGAACAGACACTCCAAGTCATTTCCGGTTAATAATCAGGGTCCCGCCCATTCCACGTTCAACACATGATCCAAGTTCTGAGTTCCATAACCATGTGGCGCTGTGGCTTAGTTGGTTAAAGCGCTGTCTAGTAAACAGGAGATCCTGAGTTCGAATCTCAGCAGTGCCTACACTTTTACTCCTTCTATCTGATATGTATTGTGCTCATCCTTATTGGTGTGTTAGTGTGCGGCGCTGCTGTAGGGACCCCCACCTGCTGTCTGCCATGGGCTTTGCCATCTTTACATTATATTAACCCAGCTGCTCTGATACATGACAATACTTTAATTCCCTTAATGTCATTTTAAATGAACCATGGGAGATCAGTCCAGCACATGGTTATGTTTCATGGGAATTAAATGTCATGTCACATACAGTCATTAATCAGGGCCGGCCTTTGATATGGGCACCCTGTGTGACCGCGCAGTTACTTTACCAGAGGGCGCCAGCTGGGAGTCTTAGGTCACGGACCAATATGTATCAGCACCACCCCACACACAAAGCCCCAAACAGGTTAGCATTACTTAAGATGTCTGTATATTGTTCTGTCTGTGATTTAGTGTGTTACATAATGTACGCACCTATATACAAGCACTGAAGATACTGAAAGACAGTAAGCACAGGTGGGGTCTTGAGTAGGCCAAGCAAGCACATTGAGCAGCATATTGTGTGTGCCCGGGGGGGTGTTTTGGAGGGGGTGCTAGTGCCAGTAAACAAATCTTTCTTGCACAGGGTGCTATTTATCCCAAGGCCGGCCCTGTCATAATGTACATTTAGATTGTAGCTCATAGGGTTTCCCTTAATACCTCTCTATCCTTGATATGGGCCATATTTATAAAGGCACGGTATTGATTTTTTAGCGATACCGCGCCTTTAATGATTGTTAATTATCTATAGCGACCGTAAATGTCCGACTGCAATTGTAGAGTTACAACCCCCGTAGAATACCATTGCAGTATTTTACTACATCTACGGCCAATGTTGTACATTACCGACTTGCGTGTTTATAAATATGGCCCTAGTTATCTAGGGTATTCTCTGTATAATTGTAATATCCTGATACGCTATACAATGTACAGCACTGCATACCCCAATGGCTTTATATATAGAAACATATACAATACATACAGTAGGGCGCGTTACTGTAATAGACCAGACTTTACTTTATAACTAGAAAGGGAAAGTATAAACGTTGAATTTGGCTTGAAAGGCCGCATTTGGAAGGGAATGTGTGTGTGTTTATGGGCTGTATTTATAAAGCCGCATTATCGCTTTTTAGCAATACCACACCTTTTAACTACCATGCGGTAGTTAATATGGTTTAACAATTGGTACGATTGGTAAAACCATGTTAACTACCGCATGGTATTCTATGACCGAGGTTTGGTAATTACCGAACGTTCAGCCGTAAATGTACGACCGCGAGGTAAAACTAACCACCCGCGTATCGCTAACAAGTGATACCGCGGCTTTATAAATACGGCCCTATGCTGCAGATTTTAAAGCTCAATAATGGCAATGATGAGGACATGGTGTTTTAACTTACCCTTTAAATATAGCTGTCCATTAATGAATGGGTAGGCCAGTTGGTGTGAGTACTCATGTCAGGTTGGAAGTTAAAAAAAAAAAAAAAACTTTTTTTGATATGATCAAAATTTGTTTTTTGACTATAGTTACCCTATAGTTAAGTATAGCTGACACAGAAATGGAAGGGTTGGTCAGTAGGTGTGTGTACCTGGGTCAGGTTGGGGGTTTAAAAAAATAGAACTTTGTTGATGATTAGTCAAAATAGTTTTTTGACTATAGTTCCCTTTATATTGTCTGCCATAGCAATGGAAAAGTAGATCAGTACCTTTTTACCAAACAAGCGCATGGCAGTGATGGCACCGCTTAATCCATCCGCAACTCTGCTGCCCGGCTCATTCATTTCTCTTCTCGCTTCTCTAATGCCTCTCTCTCTGTCAGTCCCTCCACTGGCTGCCCATTATACCCTCCTCTCATCCACCCTGTTTACCTCTTTCCCATGCCCGCATCCAGGACTTTACTCGTGCTGCCCCTCTGCTCTGGAACTCCCTTCGCCCTGTCCGTCAATCAACATCCCTTATACTTCAAACATAACCTTAAAACCCACCATAGGCAAGCATACAACCTGGCCTAGACATTATCCCCTTACTACCCAATATGATCCAACCCGCCTTTCACACTCCACTGCCAATCTATTTACAGCCACCGATTCACGTCACCTTATGTCTCACCCCCATATCCTCTAGACTGTAAGCTCTTTGGGCAGGGTCCTCTCTCCTATGTATCACGGTATTGCTGTAAGAAACGCATCACTGTGTAGTTATATTTTAATAACCTACTCCTGTAGTGGATTTCTATGGGAGGAACTGTAAGATTATAGCCTTATAATCTTACAGTTCCAGAGGGAAGGAAACCAGAAGCCACAAAGGGGTAGGTTATAATAAATAATGCACCCGAACTGTAAATTATAGGGATATTAGAAGTCACCTTGGAGTTCCGTGCCCTGTATAAAAGGTACTCGGCCTGCGGCCTCGTGCTTTTATATGGTCACGAAACTCCTCGGTGACTTCTAATATCCTTATAATTTACAGTTGGGGGTGCTATTCCACTATATTACCTGTGTATGTAATATGTATGACTTTATAAACATGTATTACCCTGTTAGTAATGTATGACTATGTAACTGTAAATCGCCACGGAAATGTAGGCGCTATATAAATCAATAATTATAATAATTATTTACAGTTTAACTGAAGAATGGGAGGTAAACACACTCAGGGTTATTCAATAAAAGTTTCTTATCGTTTAAAATGGTGCTAATTTACCCCAACCAATTAGATGTTAGCTTTCAAATGTTAAATAACATCTGATTGGTTGGGGCAAAAGTAGCACCATTTTTAACAATAAGAACTTTTATTGAATCTCCCTGACTGTGTCTAAAGTAAAACTTGCAGGAGGGGAGAAATTTACCTGCGAACGGTCCAGCGCTGCTGCCAGACTCCGACGCCACTGACAGTCTCCAACCCATCCACAGTCCCTGCATTGTGCACGCATGGACCTGGCGGAGAAGTCTGCGCTGGACCGTTTGCCAGTAGGTCTCCTCCCTCCTGCAAGTTTTACTGGAGAGCGGAGGAAAACACATAGCGCATTTACTTCCATTCTTCAGTTAAACTGAATAATGCAAACGGTGGACATACTTCATATTGTGTATCCAGCTTTAGTGTCCCCTTGGGCACTGTGGCATTACCCAACATAAAAACATTAATTAGATTGGGAATGAATAAAATGCTTCTCGTTTCATGCCATCAAACTATCCTTGGAAAGGAGAACAAATGTAAAAAGACAACACAGGCACACCCAGACAGTGAGTGTGTGTGCCACACCATGACACCATTGCACTTGCCTACCGCTCAACAGAGTATAAGGAGCTTTAGGGACTGCGGGGAGGTAAATACACTGTACTTCACCCTTCACGTCCCCCCATTGAATGACCCGTTCTTTTTGTGATTGACAAATGAATGGGTCGGGCAAAAAAAAAGTATGAATAAAACCACTAAGTAAAAAATGCGGTAGTTAGACGTTTGTTTGTAGTGAATGGCCAACAGTCTGTGTACAAACCAGTCAATTTCCCTATCAGACTACCGATTCTTATTCATGATGCGGGGCAAGTGCAGGATTTTCACAGCAGACTGGATACATCTTTGATATATACAAATGCTGCTTCTAACTCACAGTCAATTAACATGTAACAGTCCATGTAACATCCATGGCCACCAGGAGAAGTAGAACAGCAGACTGCACTGATTAGACGAAAGGGAATTCCAGGCACCAGTAATCCCCCCTAAACACGCCTCTGTGATCCAGTCTTTTTGGTGTCCAGGTGAATTAGTGCTACCAATTTGGCACAGCCGTGTGGTTTTAAACGGCCAACACATTAGATCGGGTCAAAATTTCCACATCTGATCCATCTTTCTTCCAATTCTGGCAAAGTATTTCAGTCCAAATTATAGGACCATGTGTACACAGCCAAGTATCTTGGGATGGGAAAGGTAAGTATAGATATCATTGCTGGGGGTGGTCATGCTCTTTAATGGCCATCTTTGCAAAACCTAAACATTGGCAAGTATTGCCAACCCCAGAACCCAAATCTTGTTTTACCTCCTGCCCCACCCCCCAGAACCTAATGCTGGGTACAGACAATTAGACTTTAGTCCCACCGAGGGTTCATTGTGTCCTTTTAGGCAGTGTAGTCCATTTTCTTTAAAACACAATCTTTGTATTCTGCCTGAAAGCAACTTGATTTCCCACTGTAGGATGATCTCTACACCCCTTCTAATTCAAATAAATGTAGGCTGGGGTACACACCGGCAGATATTTCGGAGCTGAACTACCTATATGTTACTCATGGGGCACAAAAGGTCCTTTGTAAGGACCCAGGAGGGGGTCCCAGTTTTGAGTTGCGGGACCCCTGAATGTCCGCGGGTTGTTTCTGGAATCTCAGGCCGTTTGGGCATTTTTGAAAGTGCTGCTTTATCGAACGTTCGAGGATTACCGAAAGTGGCATGCGGAAACTGGAAGTAGCGCACGCTATATGTCCGGTTTTTATGCTGTTCCCTGCGCACGGACGTGTTCCCCAGACCATCTCCAAGGTCCCGGGGCCTGTGAGGTAAGTTTACACTGCAATAATTCGAACTTTCTGAACTATTTACCCCCATTGACTATAATGGGTAAGTTTTCAGACTTTAGATATTTTTTAGAAGTTCGAAAACGTACCAAACTTTCGAAAGTTCGGCCTCTACATCGATAGGTTGGGGCAAAATTAGCACCCAATTATTACGAACTTATTAAAAAAAAAAATTATATATATATAAATCAAAAAAAACACATCAGAAAAAAAAGTATATAAATATATTTTCCAGTTAAATGCATACAGATAAAAAGGCAATACAACGAATAGAGAATACTTTTTCTTGCTTAAAAGGCTACACACAAAAGACCAACCAGTTAAGTCCACATATTCCACCAAGAGGTGACATATCAAAACAACAATTACCATATCGCCCTTTATTTTTTGGTATGTCAGCAATTGAAGCTTACTTAAAAGGTGCAAAATGTTGCCCAATTCCTTAATTTGTAACAACCAATCAGATGTATTCAGTGTTTAATGTAGACTTAGGGTGAGGCCACACTGCAACGCACGAATCGTGCCAAAAATCGCGAGCGTTATCGCACGCGTTTGTGTGCGCGATTCTTGCGCGTTTCGCGCTCGCGTTCTGCGCATGCGTTTTCGCCTTTTCACGTTATGGAAACGCATGCGTTAACGCACCAAAAATGGTGAACGCATGCGTTACATAAATACATGTGGTATACAGAGGGTATACAGGGGATAAAATTAGGTATAAGAGGGTATATGAGGGCATACATGAGGTATACAGAGGGTATAAAGGTGGTATATAGAGGGCATATATGGGGTATATAGGGGGTATAAATGGGGTATACAGAGGTTATATAGAGGGCTGCATGCCCTCTACATAACCTCTATATACCCCATTTATACCCTCTGTATACCCAATGCATGCCCTCTATATAACCTCTGTATACCCCATTTATACCCCCTATATACCCCATATATGCCCTCTATATACCCCATTTATACCCTCTGTATACCTCATGTATGCCCTCTATATACCCTCTGTATACCATAATTTTATCCCCTGTATACCCTCTGTATACCACATGTATACCCTCTGTGTACCCCTATACCCCTGTATACTCTGCTGCATACCCCATGTAAACCATCCTGTATTCTTTTCTAAATTCTCACTCTGTACCCTACTGTATACCCCCGGTATACATTCTGTATACCTTCTGTTTTGTATATCCTCTTTATACCCCCCTGTATACCCTCTATACCCCCTGTATAACCCTCCTGTATTTCCTTTGTACATACCTCTTTATTTATGTAACGCATGCGTTCACCATTTTTGGTGCGTTAACGCATGCGTTTCCATAACGTGAAAAGGCGAAAACGCATGCGCAGAACGCGAGCGCGAAACGCGCAAGAATCGCGCACACAAACGCGTGCGATAACGCTCGCGATTTTTGCACGATTCGTGCGTTGCAGTGTGGCCTCACCCTAAGTCTACATTAAACACTGAATACATCTGATTGGTTGTTACAAATTAAGGAATTGGGCAACATTTTGCACCTTTTAAGTAAGCTTCAATTGCTGACATACCAAAAAATAAAGGGCGATATGGTAATTGTTGTTTTGATATGTCACCTCTTGGTGGAATATGTGGACTTAACTGGTTGGTCTTTTGTGTGTAGCCTTTTAAGCAAGAAAAAGTATTCTCTATTCGTTGTATTGCCTTTTTATCTGTATGCATTTAACTGGAAAAATATATTTATATACTTTTTTTTCTGATGTGTTTTTTTTGATTTATATATATATAATTTTTTTTTTTAATAAGTTCGTAAAATTGGGTGCTAATTTTGCCCAACCTATCAGATGTAGAGGCCGAACTTTCGAAAGTTTGGTACGTTTTCGAACTTCTAAAAAAATATCTAAAGTCTGAAAACTTACCCATTATAGTCAATGGGGGTAAATAGTTCAGAAAGTTCGAATTATTGCAGTGTAAACTTACCTCACAGGCCCCGGGACCTTGGAGATGGTCTGGGGAACACGTCCGTGCGCAGGGAACAGCATAAAAACCGGACATATAGCGTGCGCTACTTCCAGTTTCCGCATGCCACTTTCGGTAATCCTCGAACGTTCGATAAAGCAGCACTTTCAAAAATGCCCAAACGGCCTGAGATTCCAGAAACAACCCGCGGACATTCAGGGGTCCCGCAACTCAAAACTGGGACCCCCTCCTGGGTCCTTACAAAGGACCTTTTGTGCCCCATGAGTAACATATAGGTAGTTCAGCTCCGAAATATCTGCCGGTGTGTACCCCAGCCTACATTTATTTGAATTAGAAGGGGTGTAGAGATCATCCTACAGTGGGAAATCAAGTTGCTTTCAGGGCAGAATACAAAGATTGTGTTTTAAAGAAAATGGACTACACTGCCTAAAAGGACACAATGAACCCTCGGTGGGACTAAAGTCTAATTGTCTGTACCCAGCATTAGGTTCTGGGGGGTGGGGCAGGAGGTAAAACAGATTTGGGTTCTGGGGTTGGCAATACTTGCCAATGTTTAGGTTTTGCAAAGATGGCCATTAAAGAGCATGACCACCCCCAGCAATGATATCTATACTTACCTTTCCCATCCCAAGATACTTGGCTGTGTACACATGGTCCTATAATTTGGACTGAAATACTTTGCCAGAATTGGAAGAAAGATGGATCAGATGTGGAAATTTTGACCCGATCTAATGTGTTGGCCCGTTTAAAACCACACGGCTGTGCCAAATTGGTAGCACTAATTCACCTGGACACCAAAAAGACTGGATCACAGAGGCGTGTTTAGGGGGGATTACTGGTGCCTGGAATTCCCTTTCGTCTAATCAGTGCAGTCTGCTGTTCTACTTCTCCTGGTGAGCCATGGATGTTACATGGACTGTTACATTGTTAATTGAGCTGTGAGTTAGAAGCAGCATTTGTATATATCAAAGATGTATCCAGTCTGCCTGTGAAAATCCTGCACTTGCCCCGCATCATGAATAAGAATCGGTAGTCTGATAGGGAAATTGACTGGTTTGTACACAGACTGTTGGCCATTCACTACAAACAAACGTCTAACTACCGCATTTTTTACTTAGTGGTTATTATTCATACTTTTTTTTTGCCCGACCCATTCATTTGTCAATCACAAAAAGAACGGGTCATTCAATGGGGGGACGTGAAGGTGTGAAGTACAGTGTATTTACCTCCCCGCAGTCCCTAAAGCTCCTTATACTCTGTTGAGCGGTAGGCAAGTGCAATGGTGTCATGGTGTGGCACACACACTCACTGTCTGGGTGTGCCTGTGTTGTCTTTTTACATTTGTTCTCCTTTCCAAGGATAGTTTGATGGCATGAAACGAGAAGCATTTTATTCATTCCCAATCTAATTAATGTTTTTATGTTGGGTAATGCCAAGTGCCCAAGGGGACACTAAAGCTGGATACACAATATGAAGTATGTCCACCGTTTGCATTATTCAGTTTAACTGAAGAATGGAAGTAAATGCGCTATGTGTTTTCCTCCGCTCTCCAGTAAAACTTGCAGGAGGGAGGAGACCTACTGGCAAACGGTCCAGCGCAGACTTCTCCGCCAGGTCCATGCGTGCACAATGCCAGGGACTGTGGATGGGTTGGAGACTGTCAGTGGCGTCGGAGTCTGGCAGCAGCGCTGGACCGTTCGCAGGTAAATTTCTCCCCTCCTGCAAGTTTTACTTTAGACACAGTCAGGGAGATTCAATAAAAGTTCTTATTGTTAAAAATGGTGCTACTTTTGCCCCAACCAATCAGATGTTATTTAACATTTGAAAGCTAACATCTAATTGGTTGGGGTAAATTAGCACCATTTTAAACGATAAGAAACTTTTATTGAATAACCCTGAGTGTGTTTACCTCCCATTCTTCAGTTAAACTGTAAATAATTATTATAATTATTGATTTATATAGCGCCTACATTTCCGTGGCGATTTACAGTTACATAGTCATACATTACTACAGGGTAATACATGTTTATAAAGTCATACATATTACATACACAGGTAATATAGTGGAATAGCACCCCCAACTGTAAATTATAAGGATATTAGAAGTCACCGAGGAGTTTCGTGACCATATAAAAGCACGAGGCCGCAGGCCGAGTACCTTTTATACAGGGCACGGAACTCCAAGGTGACTTCTAATATCCCTATAATTTACAGTTCGGGTGCATTATTTATTATAACCTACCCCTTTGTGGCTTCTGGTTTCCTTCCCTCTGGAACTGTAAGATTATAAGGCTATAATCTTACAGTTCCTCCCATAGAAATCCACTACAGGAGTAGGTTATTAAAATATAACTACACAGTGATGCGTTTCTTACAGCAATACCGTGATACATAGGAGAGAGGACCCTGCCCAAAGAGCTTACAGTCTAGAGGATATGGGGGTGAGACATAAGGTGACGTGAATCGGTGGCTGTAAATAGATTGGCAGTGGAGTGTGAAAGGCGGGTTGGATCATATTGGGTAGTAAGGGGATAATGTCTAGGCCAGGTTGTATGCTTGCCTATGGTGGGTTTTAAGGTTATGTTTGAAGGTATAAGGGATGTTGATTGACGGACAGGGCGAAGGGAGTTCCAGAGCAGAGGGGCAGCACGAGTAAAGTCCTGGATGCGGGCATGGGAAAGAGGTAAACAGGGTGGATGAGAGGAGGGTATAATGGGCAGCCAGTGGAGGGACTGACAGAGAGAGAGGCATTAGAGAAGCGAGAAGAGAAATGAATGAGCCGGGCAGCAGAGTTGCGGATGGATTAAGCGGTGCCATCACTGCCATGCGCTTGTTTGGTAAAAAGGTACTGATCTACTTTTCCATTGCTATGGCAGACAATATAAAGGGTAACTATAGTCAAAAAACTATTTTGACTAATCATCAACAAAGTTCTATTTTTTTAAACCCCCAACCTGACCCAGGTACACACACCTACTGACCAACCCTTCCATTTCTGTGTCAGCTATACTTAACTATAGGGTAACTATAGTCAAAAAACAAATTTTGATCAATAATCAAAAAAAGTTTTTTTTTTTTTTTTAACTTCCAACCTGACATGAGTACTCACACCAACTGGCCTACCCATTCATTAATGTGACAGCTATATTTAAAGGGTAAGTTAAAACAACCATGTCCTCATCATTGCCATTATTGAGCTTTAAAATCTGCAGCATAGGGCCGTATTTATAAAGCCGCGGTATCACTTGTTAGCGATACGCGGGTGGTTAGTTTTACTCGCGGTCGTACATTTACGGCTGAACGTTCGGTAATTACCAAACTCGGTCATAGAATACCATGCGGTAGTTAACATGGTTTTACCAATCGTACCAATTGTTAAACCATATTAACTACCGCATGGTAGTTAAAAGGTGTGGTATTGCTAAAAAGCGATAATGCGGCTTTATAAATACAGCCCATAAACACACACACATTCCCTTCCAAATGCGGCCTTTCAAGCCAAATTCAACGTTTATACTTTCCCTTTCTAGTTATAAAGTAAAGTCTGGTCTATTACAGTAACGCGCCCTACTGTATGTATTGTATATGTTTCTATATATAAAGCCATTGGGGTATGCAGTGCTGTACATTGTATAGCGTATCAGGATATTTACAATTATACAGAGAATACCCTAGATAACTAGGGCCATATTTATAAACACGCAAGTCGGTAATGTACAACATTGGCCGTAGATGTAGTAAAATACTGCAATGGTATTCTACGGGGGTTGTAACTCTACAATTGCAGTCGGACATTTACGGTCGCTATAGATAATTAACAATCATTAAAGGCGCGGTATCGCTAAAAAATCAATACCGTGCCTTTATAAATATGGCCCATATCAAGGATAGAGAGGTATTAAGGAAACCCTATGAGCTACAATCTAAATGTACATTAATGACAGGGCCGGCCTTGGGATAAATAGCACCCTGTGCAAGAAAGATTTGTTACTGGCACTAGCACCCCCTCCAAAACACCCCCCCGGGCACACACAATATGCTGCTCAATGTGCTTGCTTGGCCTACTCAAGACCCCACCTGTGCTTACTGTCTTTCAGTATCTTCAGTGCTTGTATATAGGTGCGTACATTATGTAACACACTAAATCACAGACAGAACAATATACAGACATCTTAAGTAATGCTAACCTGTTTGGGGCTTTGTGTGTGGGGTGGTGCTGATACATATTGGTCCGTGACCTAAGACTCCCAGCTGGCGCCCTCTGGTAAAGTAACCTGCGCGGTCACACAGGTGTGCCCATATCAAAGGCCGGCCCTGATTAATGACTGTATGTGACATGACATTTAATTCCCATGAAACATAACCATGTGCTGGACTGATCTCCCATGGTTCATTTAAAATGACATTAAGGGAATTAAAGTATTGTCATGTATCAGAGCAGCTGGGTTAATATAATGTAAAGATGGCAAAGCCCATGGCAGACAGCAGGTGGGGGTCCCTACAGCAGCGCCGCACACTAACACACCAATAAGGATGAGCACAATACATATCAGATAGAAGGAGTAAAAGTGTAGGCACTGCTGAGATTCGAACTCAGGATCTCCTGTTTACTAGACAGCGCTTTAACCAACTAAGCCACAGCGCCACATGGTTATGGAACTCAGAACTTGGATCATGTGTTGAACGTGGAATGGGCGGGACCCTGTTATTAACCGAAATGACTTGGAGTGTCTGTTCTATCGGAACCTGGAAGGTGAAGGGTTTATTCTTGTAGATTATGGTTATAAACCGAATGGGAGTCATGTCATGGGAAATATCAATTGCTTTACTCTGTGGAGCGTTGCCAGTTCCCCTATGTCACTCACTGTAACAACATTGCACCTGGCAATCAAAGGGTTAATGTGCTGCAGGTCTTACAGGAAAGAGATGGGGGCGGGGGGTCACTCAAACAAGCATGGATTTCATGTGTGTCTTGTCCCTGTATACCCCATTTATACCCCTGTATACCCCATTTATACCACCTGATACCCCATTTATAACCCTTGTACCACCCCTATATACCCTCCTTTATACGCCCTGTATACCCTCTGTATACCCCCATTTACCCTCCTTATACGGTACCAATGTATGCCCTTGTATACCCCATTTATACGCTCTATATACCCCCTGTATACCCCATTTATAACTTCTCTTATACCCTGTATACCCCATTTATGCCCTCTTTATACCCCTGTATACCCTCTGTATACATTTATACCTCCTTTATACCTCGTAACCCCATTTATACTCTCTCTTTATACCCTCTGTATACCCATGTATACCCTCGTTTATAACCCTGATACCCTCTGATACCCCCATTTATACCTCCTTATACGGTACCAATGTATGCCCTCTGTATACCCCATTTATACGCTCTATATACCCCCTGTATACCCCATTATTAACCTCTCTTTAACCCTGTATACCCATTATCCCCTCTCTTATACCCCTGTCCCTCTGTATACCCCATTTATACCCTCTCTTTATACCCTTGTATACCCATTTACACCTCTCTTTATACCCTCTGTATACCCCATGTATACCCTCGCTTTATAACCCTGTATACCCTCTATATACCCCATTTAAACCTCTCTTTATACCCCCTATACCCTCTGTATACCACATTTATACCCTCTTTATACCTGTATACCATCAGTATACCCCATTTTTACCCTCTTTATACCCCTGTATACCAAATTTATACCCTCTGTATAACTCATTTATACCCTCTATATACCCAATGCATGCCCTCTACATAACTCCTCTATATACCCCATTTATACCCTCTGTATACCCCTGTATACCAAATTTATTTGATACCTCATTTATACCTCTATAACCCAATGCATGCCTCTACATAACCTCTATATACCCCATTATACCCTCTGTATACCCAATGCATGCCCTCTATATAACCTCTGTATACCCCATTTATCCCCTATATACCCCATATAGCCCTCATATACCCATTTATACCTCTTGTATACCTCATGTATGCCCTCTATATACCCTCTGTATACCACATATTTTATCCCTGTATACCCTCTGTATACCACATGTATACCCTCTGTGTACCCTATACCCCTGCTATACTTGCTGCATAACCCATGTAAACCATCCTGTATTCTTTTCTAAATTCTCATCTGTACCCTACTGTATACCCCCGGTATACATTCTGTATACACTTCTGTTTGTATATCCTCTTATACACCCCCTGTATAACCCTCCTGTATTTCCTTTGTACATACCTCTTTATGCCCTCTGTATATCACATGTATAACCCCCTTTGTATAGTCCATGTATAACCCCATGTATACCCCCCTGTATACCCTCTATACCCCCTGTATAACCCTCCTGTATTTCCTTTGTACATACCTCTTTATCACTACAGCAAAAATTGTTTAAAAGCTAGGGCAACGTTTTAAAAAGATAGCTAGGGCAGGAGGAAGGGAGAGGGGGGGGGGCTCCTGCGCATGTCCCATACCTTGTTGAGGTAGGGAAATAGCAGGGACCGATGACTCACTGGCAGGCTCCTACACTACACTTTCCTGGACTTAGAACAGTTATTACAAGAGAACCATTTGGAGCAGGGATGTAAGGTAAGGATTTTAAACACTACATAGTGGGGCCAGTGTGGGTTAAATTTAGTTTGGGAGTGGACATGCCCTTTAAGGATAAATGTATTGCCTCAATGCATTTTAATTGCTTTGAAAAGAGTAAAGGTATGCAGCCCTCACCATATATTATTTTCGGGGGATATGGCCGAAACGTTTGATGTTTTTTGCTCAATAAACCACTGAAAATGAGTAGTGTGCTCCTCCAACTTATTTGCATTGCCGTATTGCTGTGGCCCTTAAGGTGGAGGGCTGGGAGGATTGCACCTATTAATCAAAGGCCATTCCAAAGGGGGTGTGCTTGAGTGTACTCTATTGAGGAAGAAATTGTGTTTACCATGGCCCTGGGCCAGCTAGAAGGCGGGTTTTAGCACTCATCTCTTTGCTGTGTGATATCTAAGGGAGAGCAGCACGGTTGTAAATGTAAGTGATTTCAGCTGCTGGAAGTGTGGATATGTAATGGGGGTGATGTTTTTTATATTGTGTGGTGGAATTTTGTAACAGAAGCACTGTGTACTTAAATGTTGCGAGTACTCATTTTAGTTGAGTCCAACTGTTATAAACTAATGGAGACTGACTTTCCCAGTCTCTTGGAGCCAGGAACAGGAAACATTTCAAGTTTAAAGGCATGTCCACCCCCAAAACTATAATCCCCCCAACTACTGGCCCCACCATGTAGTGTAGTTTAATCCTTACCTCACATCCCAGCTCCATAGGGTTCTCCTGTAGTCCCCCCAAAGTCCCAAAAACTGCCACCAGGAGGCTAGCAGAGTCCATATAGGAACTCGCTCCTACCTGGCCTCGGGAGAAGTTTGGATGCGTACTGCAGCCTCTCCCCCTACCTCCCCCTCCCTATCCCTCCCTCTCTCCGATTCCTCCCCCTAGCGTAATGTCTTTAATATATAAGATTCCCCAGGGCTCCCAGCCCCAACCGCAATATTGTATCTTCAGAAAGCTCCCCAAACTTTACTTACCTCTCCTCTTTCCTCCGGTGTGAAGTGAGCTGCCGGCAGCCGCGTCCGTGATTGGCTGCCGCTCAGCCAATCACAGACGCGGCTGCCGGTCCCGCCCCTTGCTAGCATTTCTCGCAAGCAGAGGGCGGGAGCGCGGGGCGGAGGAAAGAGGGAGGTAAGGTAAGTAGAGTTTGGGGGCTTTCTGAAGATACAAGCATAGCGGTTGGGGCTGGGAGCCCTTGGGGAAACTTATGTAAAAAAAATATTTTGTGGGTGGACATAGCCTTTAACATAATTTAATGGCCTATTTCAGTGATTTTTATAAAAAGAATAGGACATCAAAATAAAGGCAATTTATTATTTCAAGGGTGACATCTATCATTGCAGTACAGTGTTTCAAGACAACTATAGGACAGTACAGTGTTATGAAGGTAACCAATGACAGTACAGTGTATGAAGGTAACCATATGACAGTACTGTGGATCAAAGTAACCATATGACAGTATAGTGTATGAAGGTAACCATATGACAGTACTGTGTATCAAAGTAACCATATGACAGACAGTAACAGTGTATGAAGGTAACCATATGACAGTACAGTGTATCAAGGTAACCATATGACAGTACTGTGTATGAAGGTAACATATGACAGTACAGTGTATGAAGGTAGCCATATGACAGTACAGTGTATGAAGGTAGCCATTATGACAGTGACAGTGTATGAAGGGAACCATGACAGTACTGTGTATGAAGGTAAACCATATGACAGTACAGTGTATCAAAGTAACCATATGACAGTACAGTGTATCAAAGTAACCATATGACAGTACAGTGTTCAAAGTAACCATATGACAGTACAGTGTATCAAGGCATATGACAGTACAGTGTTATCCAGGTAACCATACGAACAGTACAGTGTATCAAGGTAACCGTACGACAGTACAGGTATCAAGGTAACCATACGACAGTACTGTGTATGAAGGTAACCATACGACAGTACAGTGTATGAAGGTAACCATATGACATTACAGTGTATGAAGGTAACCATATGACATACAGTGTATGAAGGTAACCATACGACAGACTGTGTATCAAGGTAACCATATAGACAGTACAGTGTATGAAGGTAACCATACGACAGTACACGTGTATGAAGGTAACCATATGACAGTACTGTGTATCAGGTAACCAATGACAGTACTGTGTATCAAGGTAACCATATGACAGGACAGTGTATCAAGGGAACCATACGACAGTACAGGGTATGAAGGTAACCATATGACAGTACAGTGTATCAAGGTAACCATATGACATTACAGGTAAACATATGACAGTACAGTGTATGAAGGTAACCATACGACAGTACAGTGTATGACAGTACTGTCATTGACATATGACAGTACAGTGTTGAAGGAACCATACGACAGTACAGTGTATGACAGTATGTCCATATGACTGACAGTACTGTGTATGAAGGTAACCATATGACAGTAGAGTGTATGAAGGTAACCATACGACAGTACAGTGTATGAAGGTAAACCATACGACAGTACAGTGTATGAAGGTAACCATACGACAGTCAGTGTATCAAGGTAACCATACGACAGACGTGTATCAAGGAACCATACGACAGTACAGTGTATCAAGGTAACCATACGACAGTACAGTGTATCAAGGTAACCATACGACAGTACAGTATATCAAGGTAACCATACGACAGTACAGTGTATGAAGGTAACCATACGGCAGTACAGTGTATGAAGGTAACCATACGACAGTAGATTATGAAGGTAACCATACGACAGTAGAGTGTATGAAGGAACCATAAGACAGTACTGTGTATCAAGGTAACCATACGACAGTACAGTGTATGAAGGTAACCATACGACAGTACAGTGTATGAAGGTAACCATATGACAGTCAGGTATGAAGGTAACCATATGACAGTATTGTGTATGAAGGTAACCATACGACAGTACAGTGTATCAAGGTAACCATACGACAGTACAGTGTATGAAGGTACCATATGCCATACTGTGATCAAGTACCATATGACAGTACGTGTATGAATGGTAACCATACGACAGTACAGTGTATGAAGGGTAAAACATATGACAGTACAGTGTATCAAGGAACCATATGACAGTACAGGTAACCATATGACAGTACAGTGTATGAAGGTAACCATACGACAGTACAGTGTTGACAGTACTGTCATATGTCATATGACAGTACTGTGTATGAAGGTAACCATATGACAGTACAGTGTATGAAGGTAACCATACGACAGTACAGTGTATGAAGGTAACCATACGACAGTAGAGTGTATGAAGGTAACCATAAGACAGTACTGTGTATCAAGGTAACCATACGACAGTACAGTGTATGAAGGTACCATACGACAGTACAGTGTATGAAGGTAACCATACGACATTCAGTGTATGAAGGTAGACATACGACAGTACTGTGTATTAAGGTAGCCATATGACAGTACAGTGGATGAAGGTAACCATATGACAGTGCAGTGTATGAAAGTAACCATATGACAGTACGTGTATCAAGGTAACCATATGACGTACAGTGTATGAGGTAACCATATGACAGTACAGTGTATGAAGGTAATAACGACAGTACAGTGTATGATGGTAACCATACGACAGTGCAGTGTATGAAGGTAACCATACGACAGTGCAGTGTATGAAGGTAACCATAAGACAGTACAGTGTTCAAGGTAACCATACGCACAGTACAGTGTATCAAGGTAACCATACCACAGTACAGTGTATCAAGGTAACCATACCACAGTACAGTGTATCAAGGAAACCATACCACAGTACAGTGTAAGGTAACATACATCAGGGTAAAGGTAACCATACGACAGTAGAGTGTATGAAGGTAACCATACGACAGTACAGTGTATCAAGGTAACCATACGACAGTACAGTGTATCAAGGTAACCATAACGACGTACAGTGTATGAAGGTAACCATACGGCAGTACAGTGTAAAAGGTAACCATACGACAGTAGAGTGTAAAGGTAACCACGACAGTAGAGTGTATGAAGGTAACCATAAGACAGTACGTGTATCAGGTAACCATACGACAGTACAGTGTATGAAGGTAACCATACGACAGTACAGTGTTGAAGGTAACTATGACAGTACAGGTATGAAGGTAACCATATGACAGTATTGTGTATGAAGGTAACCATACGGACAGTACAGTGTATCAGGTAAACCATACGACAGTACAGTGTATGAAGGTAACCATATGACAGTACTGTGTATCCTGGAAACCATATGACAGTACAGTGTATGAAGGTAACCATACGACAGTACAGTGTATGTATGAAGGTAACCATATGACAGTACGTGTATAAGGTAAACCATATGACAGTACAGGTAACCATATGACAGTACGTGTATGAGGTAACCATACGACAGTACAGTGTATGAAGACTGTCATTGACATATGACCGTACTGTGTATGAAGGTAACCATATGACAGTAACAGTGTATGAAGGTAACCATACGACAGTAGAGTGTATGAAGGTAACCATACGACAGTGAGTGTATGAAGGTAACCATAAGACAGTACTGGTATCAAGGTAACATACGACAGTACAGTGTATGAAGGTAACCATACGACAGTACAGTGTATGAAGGTAACCATCGACAGAAGTGTATGAGAGTAGCCATAACGACACGTACTGTGTATATAAGAGTAGCCATATGACAGTACAGTGTATGAAGGTAACCATATGACAGGCAGTGTATGAAAGTAACCATATGAAAGTACTGTGTATCAAGGAACCATATGACAGTACAGATGATGGTAAACCATAGACAGTACAGTGTATGAAGGTACCATAAGACAGTACAGTGTATGATGGTAACCATACGACAGTGCAGTGTATGAAGGTAACCATACGACAGTGCAGTGTATGAAGGTAACCAAAGGACAGTACAGTGTATCAAGGTAACCATACGACAGTAAGTGTATCAAGGTAACATACCACAGTACAGTGTATCAAGGTAACATCACAGTAAAGTGGATGAAGGTAACCATACGACAGTAGAGTGTATGAAGGTAACCATACGACAGTAGAGTGGATGAGGGTAACCATAGACAGTAGAGTGTATGAAGGTAACCATACGACAGTAGAGTGTATGAAGGTAACCATACGACAGTAGAGTGTATGAAGGTAACCATAAGACAGTATGTGTATCAAAGTAGAACCATACGACAGTACAGTGTTGAAGGTAACCATACGACAGTACAGTGTAGAAGGTAAACCGTATCGACAGTACCGTGTATGAAGGGAGCCATACGAAAGTACGGTATGAAGGTAGCGCATTAGACAGTACAGTGTATGAAGGTAACCAATGACAGTGCAGTGTATGAAAGAACCATATGACAGTACTGTGTACAAGGTACTATGACAGTACAGTGAGAAGGTAACCATATGACAGTACAGTGTATGAGGTAACCATAGACAGTACAGTGTATGATGGTAACCATATGACAGTGCAGTGTATGAAGGAACATTGCAGTGCAGTGTATCATGGAAACCATATGACAGTACAGTGTATCAAGGTAACCATATGACAGTACTGTGTATCAAGGTAACCATATGACAGTACAGTGTATCAAGGTAACAATGTGACTGTACAGTGTATCAAGGTAACCATATATCAGTACTGTGTATCAAGGTAACCATATGACAGTACTGTGTATCAAGGTAACCATATGACAGTACAGTGTATCAAGGTAACAATATGACAGACAGTGTATCAAGGTAACCATATCACAGTACAGTGTATCAAGGGTAACAATATGACAGTTACAGTGGTATCAAGGTAACCATATGACAGTACAGCGTATCAAGGTAACCATATGACAGTACAGTGTATAAGGTAACAATAGACAGTACAGTGTATCAAGGATAACCATATGACAGGACAGTGTATCAAGGTAACCATATGACAGAAACAGTGTATCAAGGTTAACAACTGGAGGGCTGACCTAACAGTGTCTGCTGAACTGCAGGGTTGACTTCACAGTGTCTGCTTAACTAAGGGTTCAGCAGCTACTATTAGGTGGCTCTAGTTCACCAGCCACTGTAAGTCAGACCTCCAGTTCAACAGCGCTGTTAAGACCCCTCCAGTTTACCAGCCACTGTTATGTAAAACACTGGTGGGTGATGAAGAGCTGACCTAACATTCTCTGGAGAACTGGAGATCTGAACAGTGGCTAGTGTATAGGAGTGAGTGATACCTAACAGTGGCTGGTTGTACTGGAGGATTGACTACCTAACAGTGGCTGGTAAACGGAAGTGCTGATTACCAGTATATGTTGAACTGGAGGGCTGACCTAACAGTAGCTGGTGAACATGGGCAGCTGACCTAACAAGCTGGTGAAATGGAGACAACTAAAACAGTGTCGCTGAAATGGAGGACTGAACTAACAGGGTCAGGTGAAATGAGAGTACTGAACTAACTGTGTCTACTGAACTGAAGGCCTGAATTTGCAGTGTCTGCTGAACTGGAAGGTTTCAGCAGCAACTGTTAAGCCATCCCTCCAGCTCACCAGCCAGTGTCAAGTCCGCCCTCCAGTTTTATCAGACACTGTTAGTAAGTCCAATGAAAAATACACAACTGAGGGTCGCACTCCAAAGAATTTTCAATTATGTGAACCACACATCACACGAACACAACGTTTCGGGGGGTAGATAAAAGTGCAACCTGTAGAAGAGTAAACCCCCCCCCGAAACGTGTGTGTTCGTGTGAGTGTGGTTCACAATAAATTCAAGTATTTTGGAGAGCGATCCTCAGTTGTATTTTTCATTGGACTTCTGGTTCCCAAGAGATGACTATTCCAAAGCGTCTGCACCACTGGCTGGGATAGAGTGCACCTTCACCTTTGTTTACTATAGTAAGTCCCCCACTCACACCTCCACAAGACACCCATATTTTTGTGGTGGAAAACGTAGGGGCGGCTTGAAAAGTTTGGATGAGGTGCCAAAAGGTTTAGAAGCATCCCTGGTTGCGCATAGATACCCGTGCCACCGTGGAGGGGAAGTAGTATTATATTTGATTTTTTTAAGTTCATCTTATCCTATAGCTGGAGTCAAAGACATACAGAGGGTCCTGAGTGAGATTTACCCAGAACTGCAAAAGCATTATAATCCGCCAGAACCAGATTGTTTGCACCTCAAGAATAAATCTCCCCTTTTACCTCCTTTTTCCAGGGGGATGGGTACCATATTTTCAAAACACACATACATAGTGCACAGGTGAAATAATGTTGCTGAATCTCTCGATGGCCAATTTATAAGTGGTAGCATGCTTGTTTAATACAAGCAGCACTGGGGTCAAATTACTTCTACAAAAAGGAAAGGTTCTCATTACAGAAGACTCACATCATTTGAAATAAATGTTCCACATTACAGGGGATGCAAAATGTCAGTACGCATGCCAAACTTCTCCCGGAGGCCAGGTAGGAGGCAGAGTCCTATATGGACTCTGCTAGCCTCCTGGTGGGCAGTTTTTGGGACTTTGGGGGGGGACTACAGGAGAACCCTATGGAGCTGGGATGTGAGGTAAGGATTAAACTACACTACATGGTGGGGCCAGTAGTTGGGGGGATTATAGTTTTGGGGGTGGACATGCCCTTTAAACTTGAAATGTTTCCTGTTCCTGGCTCCAAGAGACTGGGAAAGTCAGTCTCCATTAGGTTATAAACAGTTGGACTCAACTAAAATGAGTACTCGCAACATTTAAGTACACAGTGCTTCTGTTTACAAAATTAAACCACAACAATATAAAAAACATCACCCCCATTACATATCCACACTTCCAGCAGCTGAAATCACTTACATTTACAACCGTGCTGCTCTCCCTTAGATATCACACAGCAAAGATGAGTGCTAAAAGCCCGCCTTCTAGCTGGCCCAGGGCCATGGTAAACACAATTTCTTCCAATAGAGTACACTCAAGCACACCCCCTTTGGAATGGCCTTTGATTAATAGGTGCAATCCTCCCAGCCCTCCACCTTAAGGGCCACAGCAATACGGCAATGCAAATAAGTTGGAGGAGCACACTACTTCATTTTCAGTGGTTTATTGAGCAAAAAACATACAACGTTTCGGCCATATCCCCCGAAAAATAATATATGGTGAGGGCTGCATACCTTTACTCTTTTCAAAGCAATTAAAATGCATTGAGGCAATACAGTTATCCTTTAAAGGGCATGTCCACTCCCAAAACTAAAATTTAACCCACTACTGGCCCCACTATGTAGTGTTTAAAAATCCTTACCTTACATCCCTGCTCCAAATGGTTCTCTTGTAATAACTGTTCTAAGTCCAGGAAAGTGTAGTGTAGGAGCCTGCCAGTGAGTCATCCGGTCCCTGCTATTTCCCTACCTCAACAAGGTATGGGACATGCGCAGAGGAGCCCCCCCCCCTCTCCCTTCCTCCTGCCCTAGCTATCTTTTTAAAACGTTGCCCTAGCTTTTAACAATTTTGCTGTAGTGTAGGGCCCCCTAATCTACCCCCAACTGCCAAGTTTGATTTCCAAAAAAAGATCAGAACGGTACTTACAATCCTTCTTTCCTCTGATGTTCAGCAAAGCTGGCAGCCGCATCCGTGATTGGCTGCCTCTCAGGCATTCACAGACGCGGCTGCCGGTCCGGCCCATTGCTTGCAGTTCTAGCTTCAAAAATGTAAGTCTGTCACCATTAGCGAACCATGATGGATGAACGACGCCTGACGCCCATACACAAAGGTGTATATTGCACGTCTGTATCTATTTTTAAGGTAATTTAAGTTCTTATCAGCTCATCTCTGTGCAATATGTTCCAATACTAAATAATCCATATACTGTAACAAATAAAATCAGCAACACAAACACATTAAATTTCTTTTTAATACTTTCATTTGCAAACCGGTGTAACACAAACCCACAAATGTTTATTATTGCCATAATGCCCTGCAAGAATTAACACCACCCCTGCAAATTGTCCTGCTTGGTAGAAATTACCAGATACTATACGTTGTATGGATAAGTAGGAGGGCAAGACACTAAAAGCAAAATCTACCACTAAAGATGTATATGGATGCACACTCCTGTGTGCTAGAGCGATACCTCTAAAGGGTAACAGAGGAGGCATCTTGCCCCAGGTGGCATTTTTACCAGAAATGCAACCAATTATATGTCTAATAATGCTATCTTCTGCCTGTTGCTTGACTGTAGGTCTCAACACCTAGCGAAGGTTGACACCTTAAAATAAACCTGGAATTTACTTGCTGTTAGACTGAACAACGGTTCATTAAATCACGCTTTATGTCTACACTAAAATGAAGCCTGCATCTCGATTCTAATGGAAATCCTGACCAGCCTTCTGATTTTATCGATGTTTGCTTTTAAAGGGAAGAATTAGCAAAAAACTTGCATAAAGCTGTGAATACACTGACACAATGTCAGCACATTACTAATCTGTCAGTGTCTTTTGAAATCAATGTATTGGAAATGGTCAGAAATGGATTCCTGATGGTACTAGTTTAATACATTTTTGTTTGATCACTAAAAAGGCCACACAGATTAGAATTATTTTCAAATTAGAATGATGCTTGTGAAGGTTCTCATTCATCCAGGTCATGGTATATCTGTTGTATTCAATTAGATCAACTGGACTTGAAGTTTAGTTCTTGAAGACGTTTCGCTAGTCATCCGACTGGCTTTCTCAATTCAGAATGACTTGTACAAGAATCTGTGGCAATTATGTACCCTGGAAAATCCCAATTAGCATATCACAGCCAGGTGTTAAGGGCGTGATTGGATAGTGGCTAAGAGGTGTTATAGGAACGCCCAGAGTAAGGTGTTAAAACAGCATTGTACATGGCAGACAGTTGGTGTCGAACCCCCCCCCCACCTCTATTTAGGCTTGGTTTCTTTATTTTATGTGAAAATAAAGCCTATTTATGTGAAAATAAAGAACCCAGCCTAAATAGAGGGTGGGGGGGTTCGACACCAACCGTCTGCCAAGTACAATGCTGTTTTAACACCTTACTCTGGGCGTTCCTATAACACCACTATCTAATCACACCCTTAACACCTGGCTGTGATATGCTAATTGGGATTTTCCAGGGTACATAATTGCCACAGATTCTTGTACAAGTCATTCTGAATTGAGAAAGCAGTCGGAGACTAGCGAAACGTCTTCAAGAACTACATTTCAAGTCCAGTTGATCTAATTGAATACAACAGATAAATTAGAATGATATTTCATTCACTTTCGTGTCCTATCTATAGAAAGTAGAATTTTGTTATATTTATAATCTTTTGTTAATCCAATAAAATGTGTTTGGTTACATAAACTTTTGAGCTTTTTCCATTTGTTCTTAAGGTGTTAATCAAAACTGGAAATACAGAGGCTCTGGGAATTACACTAGTCTATAGCTCACTACTGCATATCTTGGGAACATGGAAGTCTGCCATCTCGCACAACATGGTTCCTATATACATATACCAATATCAGCTATAGATAATAGCACTTGTGGAGCGCTGACAGCTCTCCCTCCGGCACACTTCTTCAAACATATGTGCATGCGTGCTTGTTGGAGATAGAGAGGCACGTAGTGTTGGGGTTGAGAGGGAGTTGGGGTTGGAAGGGATGAGCTGTCAGACACTCCACAGTGGCTATCTTCCAATGCTGATTTGAAAGCATGCGAGTAAAAACAGGAGGCAGGAGTACTCACTTGTACCTCCCACTTAAATATACTATTGTAATTAACTTACATTCACGTATATTCTGAACTTCACTTGTTAATGTTTTCTAAACAGTAGAATTAAAAATAAATCCAATTAGGGAAGGATGGATGTTTACCTTTCCTTTTTGAACCGTCATTTGTGTTACGAAAGTGTGAGAAATATACACAACAAGGATACTTCGCTGGGAACATATGAACATATTTGCATGTGCTGAAATCAGTGGCATGTGAGCAATAGTAATTTTCTGTCTAATGACACTTGGAGCTAGTAAAGCACTTATGGCTGCCAATACTATAGGTGGATAAAAGGTACAGACGGGCATTTACTTTTGCAGACGTGTGCCATTGTATGGACACCATAAAGGGATTCTATAGTCATGCAGTACCTGACTGTTCCTACAATCAGTGTCCATGACACACCTCCTATCCCTGACAAAGGTGAATGTATGTTAATAGATGAGGGGAGGTGCCAAAAAGCTGTCAGTTACTGCACAATTATAATGTTCCATGCTATTCTAACTAACATAATAAGCCTACTGTGCCGCCTTGTTATTGATACTCAGCTATCATATCTATTATACTGCAAGTACTGCAAAAAAGAAAAATTGCACTACATTAAAATGACAGGTGTCACAAGTTAGTTAAACTAAACTAGTATGTCTACTTAGCGTGGTAGCTGTAAACTAAATATAAAGAGATGAGGATACTAGGTTACATTTTGTACTAGCACATTACTGTTATTTTTTTAATCTGACTTGAATGAAGTCAGATTCCAAGCTTGTTTTGATGAGGTCACAATCAGTAGTTTCCATGGTAATGAGGAGGCGTTCTAATGAAGTGTGAAGAGAGGGGGCAGATACTGAGTAGGAGGAATAGATCACAATTAACTTAACTTCATCTCGTAGGGAGTCTTTATGTAGGAGTGAGGGTAACCTCCCACATCAGTTCGAGAAAAATATCTGAAAATCTTTTAGAGAAAGGCTGTTGTCTTTAATTTTACTTAGTATTTAAGAAAATGTCCCCAAGCAGTCTGTTGCTGGAAACAAACCATCTTGTAAAACGGTCAACTGCTAGAATAATTAAACAGCACACATTGTAATCTGTATGCGTCTCTCCCTGCTCCTGAGAGGATTGTGGCATGCGCAGTGGAGCTCTACCCCCCTCTGGATCGCTTTTAGTACAGCATCGCGATTCACAAAGATCTATGCCTGGAGGGGCAGGTTTGAAACCTCATAAAAATTACGGGGTGAGGTGGACATGTCCTTTCAAAATGTGAGCACTTTGATCACACACAGCTTATCATCATGTCTTTCTGACTAGGGACATTTGAACTCAGGACTTCAGCTCTATAAGGTATAACCACTAATTACTCTTCATTCAACCTCCAATACTATGTTGCTATGTATGTATGTTAAAAAGTTACTACAGCATGGGCCCCCATCAAAACCACAGTATGATGGAGCCCCTATCCGTGCTTCATCCACAGTGTTTTTTTGGGAGTAGGCTATATCTCATAGGCAAAATAAGATGATGGGACCCCTTGGCCCCTGGCCTCCAATGCCCTGGTAGTTAATCCCCTTCCCTGAACCTGACAAAAGTATCCCTTTCCTGTGGTCACAGGCCCGAACACTTATGGGTGGAGTCACGAGTCCAAACACTTATGGGTGGGGTCTCAGGTCCTAACACTTATGGGTAGAGTCATGGGTCCGAACACTTATGGGTTGGGTCAAGGGTGCAATGCACAGCATGCAGAAGTTTTGTGCATTAACGCACAGTGTTGCCATTGAAAATGATGGCCGTTGCTATGTGTTAATGCAGCAAAACATTCCACTAAATCGCTAACACGATGTTCCACTGTGCTAAAACAACGCATAGTGTGGACGTAGCATAATGGTATTGGTAAGTGAATTCTGGCATCTGGCTGGAGCCCTTAACCCTTTCACTGCCAGGAGATTTTCATTTTTTTTTTGGTTAACTGCCAGAAGAATTTTCAGGATTTTGTCCTTAATCGCTTTAGACTAATTTTACAGTAGGAAACCTTGCAGTAAATCAGGAATATTATACAGTTTTTTTCAGCACAAAGTCTACTTTAATATGGTAACAAAATTTGTAACTTTCTGGAATTTTACTGGAATTAGGGTAAAATATGTAAAAAAATGAAAAATTTGCAAATTTTCATGGATTTTTCCCATTTTTACTTATAGTTATCTTAAGGTTACACACAAAATCTTACTGTTCTAAAAGCTCAGATACTCCCGAGTACAACGATACAGATATATGTAGGTACCCGACGTTTCCTGTACAGGAGACCCCCCCCAAACTAAAAACTGCACTCCTAGAATATTACACAATTAAAATGTGTAACCACTACTGACAGTTAACATAGAATATCTACCAATTATCTAAAATATCCCCCCAAGTGAGATATTTTTAGAAACTACACACTCGCAGGATTTTACGAGTGAGGTTAGTTTCGATCAAAATGCAGATACCCGGAGCGCAGTTCTTCGTCAATTGTAAGTTCCTTTCTCACATTTTCCTTTTTTTCCTCAACTGTAAAGTCAGAGACAAATCAAATGCGAATTTCAGCAAAAACTGTGGAGGAAAGTTCAAACGCATCTCAAATATGAAAGCCTAACCCTCCCGAATAAAGGTATGCCACATTCATGGGTGTACCCAGAGACATGGCTGCCAACTACCCAGAGCGTGACCAGTGCCAAATGTCAGTAGCAGCAAAAAAAATTAGCCAGTTTTGTATTTGAACAGTCTGCAGTTTTTCCACAAAACACCCCCCCAACTCAAAATACCACCCCACAAACTATATATTCCTGAAATCTACACCTTCAGCTATGAACGCTGTAGTTCGTTCATCATATCATCAATGGTGTGGGCGCAGTTCTTCGTAGAAGTTTGCACTTTTACCAGATTTTAAAAAAAATGAACATCAAACAACGTTCAAAAGGTCGAAATCATGCCAAAACCCCATGGAAATGTAAAAAAAGGTACCAAATATCAATCTCCCAAATGTTCTGAATCAAACGGTATGCCATATGTGTGGTTACACGCGACGCGCGTGAAGCGAAAATCCACAAATGTGAGACAATGCACGATGGCTCAGAAACAGCGAAAATATTTAGCCAACTCCGAATTTGGACAGTCTGCAGTTTTTTCACAAAACACCCCCGTAACTTAGAAATAACCCCCACAAACTATATATTCCTGAAATCTACACACCTTCAGCATGTAACGCTGTAGTTTGTTCTTCATACCATCAATGGTGTGGGCGCAGTTCTTTGTAGAAGTTCGCACTTTTCTGAAAAAATGAACAAAAAAAACCACTTCAAAGGTAGAATCATGCACCAAAACCTGATGGAATGTAAAAAAAAGTTACTAAATATCAATCTCCCAAATGTCCTGAATCAAACGGTATGCCAAATGTTGTGACACACGCGGACGTGGAAGCGAAAAGCCACAAAGTGAGACAATGCACGATGGCTCAGAAACAGCGAAAATATTTAGCCAACTCCGAATTTGGACAGTCTGCAGTTTTTTCCACAAAACACCCCCGTAACTTAGAAATAACCCCCACAAACTATATATTCGTGAAATACACACCTTCAGCTATGTACAGCTGTAGTTTGTTCATTCATACCATCAATGGTGTGGGCGCAGTTCTTCGTAGAATTCGCATTTCTACACAATTTTCTGGAAAAATAGAGAAAAATACATTTCAAAGTTACAAAATCACACCAAAACCCATGTAATGTAAAAAAAACTTACAAAATCAATCTCCAAATGTCCTGAATCAAACGTCCGTATGTGCCCCTCTGTGTGCGTTACACACACTGACGTGGAAGCGACTAGTCAAAATGTAAAACAATGCGCAGTGAGCCAATAACAGCATTTTCCCAGATTTTCCAAACTGAACACCCCTCTAACTTGGAAATACCCCCGCAAAACTATATATTCTCAGAATCTACATACCTTCAGCTACGTAACGCTGTAGTTTGTTCATTCATACAATCAATGGTGTGGGCGCAGTTCTTCGTAGAAATTCGCATTTGTCTGAAAAAATGAACAAAAACAACTTCAAAAGGTAGAAATCATGCCAAAACCCCAAGGAATGTAAAAAAAAGCTACTAAATATCAATCTCCCAAATGTCCTGAATCAAACGGTATGCCATATGTGTGGTTACACACGTGGACGTGGAAGCCAAAAGACACAAAGTGAAACAATGCACAATGGCTCAGAAACAGCAAAAATATTCAGTCAAATCTGAATTTGAACAGTCTGCAATTTTTCAAATTTCCCCACAAAACAACCCCCACAAACCATATATTTCTCGAATCCACACACCTTTATCTACGAAATTCTGTAGTTTGTTCATTCGTACCATCAATGGTGTGGGCGCAGTTCTTCGTAGAAGTTCACAGCTTTAGCAGATTTTCTAAAAAATTAAAAAAAAAACACTCTCAAAGGTAGAAATCATGCCAAAATCCCAAGTAATGTAAAAAAAAGTTACCAAATAGCAATCTCCCAAATGTTCTGAATCAAACGGTATGCCCTATGTATGGTTACACACGCAGACGTGGAATCAACTAGCCACAAAGTGAGCCAATGAACAGTGGCCCAATTACAGCAACTTTTCAGATTTGTCAGACTAAACACCCCTCTATATTAGAAATACCCCCCAAAACTATATATTCTTGGACTCTACACACCTTCAGCTACACAATGGTGTGATTATTTTATGCATACCACCAATGGTGTGGGTGCAGTTTTGTGTACAATTTCGCTTTCTTACCAGATTTTCAGGAAAAATTTATAAAAATACAATTCAAAGTTAAAAATCATGGCAAATTTCCATGTCATGTAAAAAAAACTTGTCAATTATCAATCTTCCAAATGCCCTGAATCAAACGGTATGCCATATGCGTGGATGCACACAGGGACGTGGCCACCAACTAGCTCAAATGGGACGCATGCATCAGTGTAATTACAAGAAAAATATCAAAGTGCTCTGTAATTTCAAACAGCCCCAAAACTTTGAAATGCCCCCCGCAAATAAACCCCCCCACTAAATATCAATCTCCCACATGTTCTGAATCAAACGGTATGCCATATGCGTGGATGCACACAGAGACGTGGCCACCAACTAGCTCAAATGGGACGCATGCACAAATGCAATTACAAGAAAAAATCAAAGTGCTCTGTAATTTGAACAGCCTACCCTTTTTCTAAGGAAACAGTCCCAAAACATGGAGATTCCCCCCCCAAACTATATATTTTTGGAATCTACACACCTTCAGCTACGTTACGGTTTCATGCTTTCATGCATACATGAAGAATTCCAGACCCAGCGATCCATAAGAACTCAGTGTTTTACGAGGTTTTGTGAAAAATAAAATGAGATGATTCAAGGATTGAAATCCTACCTAAACCCACTTGACAAGCAAAAAAACCCACTAAATAGCAATCTTCCACATGTCCTGAATCAAACGGTATGCCATATGCGTGGATGCACACAGAGACGTGGCCACCAACTAGCTCAAATGGGACGCATGCACAAATGCAATTACAAGAAAAAATCAAAGTGCTCTGTAATTTGAACAGCCTACACTTTTTCTAAGGAAACAGTCCCGAAACATGGAAATTCCCTCCACAAACTATATATTTTTGGAATCTACACACCTTCAGCTACGTTACGGTGCCATGCTTTCATACATGCATGAAGAATTCCAGACCCAGCGATCCAAAGAACTCGGTGTTTTTACGAGATTTTGTGAAAAATAAAATGAGATGATTCAAGGGTTAAAATCCTGCCTAAACCTACTTGACAAGCAAAAAAACCCACTAAATAGCAATCTCCCACATGTCCTGAATCAAACGGTGTGCCATTTGCGTGGGTGCAAACAGAGACGAGGCCACCAACTAGCTCAAATGGGACGCATTTAGAAGTGCAGTTACAAGAAAAATTTTTAAAAACGCCACAACCCACCCCCCACACACACACTCTCCCCCTTTTAGTGGTATTTTAGTGAAGTCGGTTAGTATGGAGAGTCACACACGTTTTTGCACACTTTACTGATCCTAAAAATTCAATACGGTCTTTATTTGGTACCTCTGCAAAATTTCCTTATAAAATATAGGCTTAGTTTCCCTTGAAATCGAACAAATAAGTATCCTCGTTTACTTTACCGATATCACTGGGGACATTGGGGAGCTTGGAGAAGACAACTTTTTTTTCTAATTTATAGTTTTAGGGTAAAAAAAAAAAAAGGGTGTGTGTATCACTTTAAGAATTTTTTTGTGTGTATTTCCCCTTTTTTTCCCCGATCATTCCCAAAGATAATCATCAGATCATCTTAGGGAATGATACCGAACTTGGAATACGGGCATAAATGCCCGTTTTCCAATTCGAAATCCGATCGGAAAAATCACTTCCCGGAAATCATTTTCCAGGAAGTGATTTTTCATTCATTGGCAAAGATCAATAATTTGGTGATCAGAAGTGATCACCAAATATTGATCTCTGTCCCCAAGTAGCAAAGACTTAGAAAAAATCCTATTTGTGAATGGAACTTTGAGTTCCATTCACAAAATGTATAGTAAAGCTGGCAGCTTGACAGCTTGTTCTATACTAGGTACTACCACTTCAAGGGAGACCCCGGTGAAGGAGGAAGCTCCGTGACGTCACCGGGGTCTCCCTTTCCGCTTCCTCCTCTTCATCCACGTGGGACCAGAAGCTCCTGTACGGTCACGGCAGAAAAGGTATGATAACTCCCGATCCCCCCCTCGGATTTGGACACAACCGAGGGGGGGTCGAGGGGGATAGGGGGGCAGCTGAATGCTGCCCCCGGGTCGGCCCTAGCGCGCGGTGTTTTTCCGTTTTTAAAGGGGAAGCCACAGATCGTATATTCACGATCTGTGGCAGTTAAAGCATTCTCTGCACAGATCGTGAATATACGATCTGTGGCAGGGAAAGGGTTAAAGGGTATATTTACTCTAAAAAATTGAATTTTAATAGTACAGATTACAGATACAGCAATATTCCACTTCTCCAAAACTTTTTTCAGATTTTAAATCTGAGCAGTAGATTCTGAGAAATCATCGTTTTAATCACAGCATTTACAGGGAAAGACCTGTCACAGCATAAAGTATAATATGTTACCCATGCTTGACCTCTTTGCCTGCCTGCCAGCACATTTTCTGCAACTTTTAGTTGTAATCCCCCCCCCCCGGGCAGTGCGGCGGAGGAAAGAGGGAAGGTAAGTAATGTTTGGGGAAGTTTCTGAAAATAAAAATATAGCGGTTGGGGCTGGGGGACGAAGCACTACAGTATATTAAAAGTTGGTAAGAAGGGTGGACATACCCTTTAAACTTACTATGTGCACCATAATCAGAAAACATTAATAGAAATGTTAAAAACACATTTTATGGACCTTTTTCTCGAGCAATGGAGAATGACCCATGACCCAGATGGTTCTGATCCATTCAATGTCTATAACTCTTCAAATTGTTTGGAACAGTGGGAAAACCCCCCATATTAATTTGAATGAACATTTCAGGGTCTCTGCTCTGTCCTTTAGAATGCTAAGGCTCAGCAAGGGTTAAAGGTAGAGTAAACTGAACTAACAGACTCAACCCAGCTAGAAACATTACAGAGTCCAGAGATCGCAATGTCATGTCCCCTCCTCCTGGAGATTACAAACCACAAACTGATTTATTCTTTGTTTTAGGAAGACATTGCTTTCTATATTTTCATTCGTGTGTGTCCCTGGGGGTCCCTGAATCTTATCCAATTTAAATTAGCCTCATTAACCTCATCCTTCAGACCTGAAAAGCTGCTAGACACTTAACACTTGATACTAGACATAATTGGCAGACACTCCAAAGACAATATAATATAATGATACAGTAAAAGGCCAAACATAAACTTTTCTTCCAGCGTCAGACTTTCTATGAGTCAGCTGATCAATCAGCCAAGCTACTGGTCAAAGCAGACACACCCCAAACTCACATTCTAGCCATTAAAAATGCCCAAGGTGCCACAGTCACTTCCATCACTAAAATACAGAATGGGTTCACGCAATATTATGCAGATCTGTACTGATCTAAAACCCAAAATACATATGAATCCAACCTAAACTACCTAAACAAAATTAAATTCTCAAACTCCAAACTGCAATAGGCAGCTTACATCCAGGCAAAACACCGGGCCCAGATGGAATCCCCATAGAAATATACAAAAATATTATTTCCAATACATCACACAACTACTAATCATGTACAACTGTTCATATGATAACAAAATGCTTCCACACACTCTTTACGATGCCAACATTAGCCTTTTGTTAAAACAGGGTAAAGAGCCTACTGAGTGCAGCTCATACAGGCCCATATCGTTACTTAACTCTGACTACAAGATATTAGAAATTTTTTTGGCAAACAGACTGCAGAAAGTAGTATCCACTATAATGCACAACGATCAGACTGGCTTTATGCCAGGAATGCCTTCTACCACAAATATCCATAGAGTCCTTACTTACATGGTAATAGAGCATGACAATGCATTGGAATAATGGACTAATGATCAATGGAAGCGTATCGAAAGAATTCCTTTAATGTAGGGGAACGAGACAGGGATGTCCAATATCCCCATATCTATTTGCAAAATAACCCCTAGCCGTACAAATAAGAACCAATAAGGACATAGTTGGATTCAGACTATGGCCTTATCAAGAAAAAATAGGGTTATATGCTGACAACGTTTCAAATAGATATACAAATGCAATGCAGCCTATGACACAGCCATTCATGTTGGCTGACTCATTCAAATATCTAGGAATTGTAATCCCCCAAAATCTCCAATCGTTTTACAATATTAATGTAGCCCTCTTAATATTGTTAATAAACAAAAAAATTCGATATTGAAAGATCTACCAATTAATGTTATGGGCAGAGTCAATTTAATCAAGGTGATATTGCTACCCAAACTGCTTTAAGTGTTACAGCACACTATCAGGGAGATTCAATAAAAGTTCTTATTATTAAAAATGATGCTAATTTTGCCCCAACCAATCAGATGTTATTTAACGTTTGAAACGTCTGATTGGTTGGGGCAACATTAGCACCATTTGTAACGGTAAGAACTATATGAAAATACGGAAAGAGCCCGGATCAAACTAAAAACCTTTCAAGGTCCTAAAGAAAGTGGCAATTATAGACATTAGACTATACTACCTGGCTGCATAGATGAGATATATTCACAACTGGATAGCAGACTCTACAAAACTGACCATGTCAGAAAATATGCTTGCTATGTACAGTATATACATTACTTAGTAATTGATGTTGAATAAAGACATACGTCCACCAAGTCCAACAGTTGAGCCAGAGGAAGGCAAAAAAAACAGCTATAAAAGGGGGAAAAAAATCGTTCCTGACTCCAAATGGCAATAAGGAAGTAGCCCTGGATCAACCAGAACTACACGATATGTATTATCATTAGTAATTCTCAACATTCTAGTTTTAGAAACTTATCTAACCCACTTTTAAAGCTATTTAGTGAACTTGCCATTACCACATCTGCTGGAAGACAGTTCCACAGTTTCACCATTCTCACTGTAAACAAACCTTTCCTAACCTTTTAGGTCTTAAATCCTTACCAGTGCCTTGTTAAGAGGGAGAATAATATTTTTTTCTCTTGAATCTATTCCCCGCTATATACAAGATAATATCTTGCTAGCTCTAACCGTGTGGCATTTTTTGCTACAGCTAGGTGTACCAGAACCCCCAACTCTTTATCCAGTCGGGATTCACTTAACACACAGTTATATATGGTGTAGGTGGCACAGGGATTATTAAATCCTAAATGCATCACCTTACATTTATCAACATTGAATCTCATCTGCCACTCTGCTACCCATTTTGATCATCTATCTAGGTCAGCTTGCAGCAATTGTACATCATTTGAAATTTCAAAGCTCTGTATAGTTTAGTGTCATCAGCAAAAACAGAGACTTTGCTCTCAATGCCCCCTTCTAAGTCGTTTATAAAATATATATAATATTAGGGACAACATGCTTGCGTACATACAAGCCCCAGCTAAACACGATAGGAGGTAGTACCCCTATACAGTACATACGCAGATGTGAAGAGTGTGGAGAGAGGTGTAATTGGGAACTGGGAAATTATTTGAGAAAACTCCACTCTGGGACAACCTAGAATAACCATAAATGGCAGCATTTGAGGGAAAGCAGGACTGGGAAAAAGTCAAAATTACAAATTAAGGCCACCTTACTCGAAATCGGCAATCAATGACCTTCGAAGCACTACAACAAATTTTTAACTTACTGTACCTACTCACTACCATTTCAGATATATGCAACTAAGACACTGTCTACAGGCTCAATTTGGCACTACTAATCTGCATTAGTCTTTCCATCCTGCCATAGGTGTGCTGAGAACATAGGGTAAACAGGGACTAATGGACGAGGAGATGATGAGTGAAATAATATGGCAGCAGCACATAAACAGGTTTCATCAGCGGCAAATAACAGGCTGATACAACTATATATACTACATCAGGCATATATGCACCCAGTAACATTACACCGTATCAACCCAAACAACTCCACAGAGTGCCCAAAATGCCACTGTGAGAACTCTGACTTTTGCCATCCAATATGGGAGTGCCCAAGTGAGCAAACATTCTGGCAGAGGGTGGTATTGATACTATCCAGTGTTGTAACTCCATTAGATAACAAAATTATGATACTGATTATAGTTGATGAAGTGCTAACTACTAGGCACTTAGCTATATTCCTAAAAGTGACATTGTTCTATGCCAGAAAAAAACATTTATTAAAATGGATGTCTCCAGAACCCCCAAATATACAACAATGGAAAGAACTTGTAAATAACATTTCACCCTATGAAAAGATAATGTACACCAAAAGAGGTTGTCCTAATAAGTTCAGGTATGGGATAAATGATATCCTCCACAATAACTGCAACCTGATAAAAGTGGATTATATAACAAAATAGCAATTTCCTTGAAAAAGGTAAACCAGAAAGTAATACAAAGTGTATCTATTGCAATAATGCTAACTAACAATCTTGAAGTGTTTTCAAATAACTGTATCTGAGTTTATAATGTGATACAATGTTTAATAAAAAATCCTATTGTCAATATATAGTCAAATAGCTAATACTAACAACAGTCACACAATATCTAAAGGTTCGTACACACGTGCGAACGCCCGTTTTGGGCGATAATTGGACTGTGTATGGGCACTTTATGGGCCGAAATGGCCGTTTGTTCAGGGATCGTTGCCCCATCCGCCGGGCAGATCTTCGAACGAGCTGCTGTTTCGGCCAATAAAGTGCCCGCAATTGCACGTGTGTACGAACCTTTACAAATTATAAAGCAATATTATACATATAAAACTAAAATGCTGGCAACAATATGATATATGTAATATGATTTTTAAAAAAAAAAAAACAATTTAAAAATAAACCCAAAACGCTGGGTCCATGAGAAGAGTGCAGGGAGAATGTACAAGCAAAGCGCACAGTTCTGACTCCCTGCAGGGCCCAATGTGAATATCCAGCTCGTCTATATGCACATTTGCCAGGAATACAGGAATAACATTACCATTGTGGTTACATTTAAATAAAGGAGGGCAGGTGGGGACCCCCAGAACAGGGGGATTTCATTATAATGGTCTGTTAAAATACAGGAAACCTTGGTCACTACAAACAGGCCGCTCCCTGTACAGCAGAAGCCGAGCAGTATGTTTTACTCTACAGAGATCTCCCCAGGAAGGGTTACTTATGTGCTTATTAGATTATCTAATTTGTGTACAAGGCCTCATATTCTACTTGGTTTGTACATTCAGTTCATTGTCATTTATCCGACCAACTTCACTGTCTATTCACCTCAATGTTCCCCAAGGCTCCTCTTATCTACATTGTTTCACATCTTCCTTATTTCTGATGTGAATGTGTTTAAAGGTTCGTACACACGTGCGATTACGGGTGCCGACCCGTGACGCGCGATGTGTACGAACGTCCATATCGGACGATAATCGGCCCATGTATGGGCACTTTATCGGCCCATGTATGGGCACTTTATCGGCCGAAACGGGCGTTCATTTGCCACCTTAACTCATAACTATTAAATACATGATGTACATTTCCAACTGTGCACTTCTTTTACCCCGTCTCTTTCATTTAAGCCAAACACATACCTGTAGATAACAAATATTCACATGTGAACACAGGCAACGCAGGGTACAACTGCTAATTACATATAATTTAAAGGGCAAGTCCAGCCCTGAAATGAAAACTTACATACAGGTAAATCACCCCCCAAAACCCTACACAGTAATAGTTTGAAATGTGAAATATATAAGTCTAACCTGAAATCCTGCACAATGTCCTGTTTCCCCTGTTTCTGCTTCCTGGTTCTTCCAGTTAGCAACTGTCAGTTATGGATTGGACAGTTGACATCACAGCCAATGACTGAATGTTAATCCCCTAGCTGCCTCTTCTGAGCGTGCCCAGACTCAGTACAGGCTGAGTACAGGCTCAGTTTTCATGAGGCATCCAGAAGCATAGCAAGCATACAGAAATTAATTCATAGAACAAACTATGATATTATTTGCATATTGCTGAAAAGGGAGTATCAAAGCCTGAATTCTATCCCTACCCTATTTAATGTATAAGTGACGTCTGTCCATAGGTGCTTCACACTGCAAAACCGGAGGCCTGCACTACACTGATGATGGCTCAATAAAGCTGTGTGTAGTTGGTGCTCTGGTTTTTCATTTAGCTTGTGGAATGCTGTAAACGGTTTTTTATAGACTTACAGGGAGATTCAATGAAAGTTCTTATTGTTAAAAATGGTGCTAACTTTTCCCCAACCAATCAGATATTATTTAACATTTTAAAGCTAACATCTGATTGGTTGGGGCAAAATTAGCTCCATTTTTAACGATAAGAACTTGTATTGATTAACCCTGATGGTGAAGAGCTTCCATGTGTGAACATGGTAAATTCCCATAAGTCTTTGTTCCTTGTCTGTGTATAAATAAATGCTTCCGAAATACTGATTCCTGTTTGCTGGATCCTTAAAAGAGACCGTGATGGTCTTGCAGACATTCCACCCTGACATTTTTGGCTTCCAGGCAGGATGGGTCGTGGTGAGGGGGTGTGATATTTATGATGTCACTTAGTGATGGGGCGGGGTTCGCAGCCAAAAAGGGACGTGGCTGGTTGGATTAGAGACTCCTCTCCGGGAGACCTCCCCAGATGGCAGGAGAATCCCGTGAGGGGTGGGCTACCTGGTCTTGCCCTTGACCCAGCGCCTGGGTTGATTCAGTTGCTCAGTAGAGATCTGAGCATGTTTGACCATCCAACAGCCAATCAGTAGAAATAACTGTTAGGAACATTCCAAGGATGTGGTGCATCCTGGGAAGAAGAAGGACCGTTAGAACCTGAAATGTCAGCTCACTAATGTCAACAGCAGGTAACAGCCAAGGGGTAGAAATTCAACTGATTTGTCAAAATGGGTGAGAATATCTAGAATAACTAGTTAGTATAAAACAAACTAAGAATTGTAAAAAAAAAAAAATATTTTCCGTTGAACTTTCCCTTTAAGCTAATCAACTACCCTGGGCCTGGGGTAACGCAAGTTGATTCCTGCTAGTCTGCCCCGCCTACCACTGGCTATTAAAGGCGTCACATGACCCACCCGCGCGACACTCTGCGCACGCCTGCTTTCGATTGCAGAGCGGAAGTAAGAGAAATATGTCTTGAACGCTGCAGATTGTCACACGGTAACCGTAGTATTTATTACCGCGATGTCCTCATTGCTCGTCTTGCACTAACTTCCTCCCTACACCCAAAAAACCCGCCAAAGCATATCAACACAAATGCAGCATGGAGGAGGAAGATACCGTAAGTATGAGCTTTCTGACGTCATATGTGCGCGACAGCCATTTAAGTAGTCACATGGTTCCCAGCAGTGCTTGTCCCTGCAGTGTGTGTTTTTTTTCCTGGTGTTAAGAAGTATTTGTGGACCACTGTATTATTTGATATGTTTTTACTGCATCTTTCCATCCATATCCTGCTGATCATGATAACATGCACTGTGTATGCAGGTCAGAATGAACCTTTTAAACCTTGTTAGCTATATACAGAAATGTACTGAGACTGGTTTATAAACTGTCATGCAACCTGATACACTATTATACAATAATTGCATTGTTATTTTAAGTAACGCAGCATTTTGGACCAATAAAAAGAAAAGGCCATTTTGCAGTCTTTTAGTTCTGGGAGGAAATATTATCAAGATCAACAAAATGAGGTTATCACATTCCAAGGTGACTGCAACCCTGCACATTACTTTGGAGTGGGACTGACTATTCTTTGCAGTTAGATTTCAGCAGCTAAATAGCATCTTGCATTATGTTGTTACATTTTTCCTCCCCCTTTCACTTTTATATGCATGTTTAAGGGCTGTTCATCAGGTTTCATTTTAAAGGAGAACTAAAGTCTCCAGACAACGTTTTCCTAATAAAGAGCACATTTGCAAATAAACCATAAACTGTGTCTCACCTCTCCCTTTGCTGTGTCTTATGAAATTAACCAGTGGGTACTAGATCAGATCCCATAATACACCATAACTGGGTAACACCCAACTATGTGTACTCAGCTAAGTGTATGTAGTATACTAAAATGGTATCTCCACTGATAAAAAAAGGCATTTAGTTCTATTAAAGAACTAGATAGTTAAGCCTGTTATATAAACGAGCAGTAGACAGTGTCTGCCCCCCCCCCCCCCGCCTTGCAGTGTTCGTTCCCGTTCAGGTCCGGGTTTGAGCTTCCTCAATTTGCCATTTTGGTAATGTGCCATGACTGCACTGGGGGGACTTCAGGGACCTGCTATCCAAAAGACACACACACGGATGCACATTTAGGGTTTTATTATATAGCATGGGAGGTAAGATGTCTTACCTCCCGTTGTTCAATAAAACCATTACTCGCTCCTCCACCACATAGCCTGGCAGGTTCTGACGGACTTAGTATTCTATGCGCATAGAATACAGAGTCCGTCGGGACCTGTCAGACTACACGGCAGAGGAGTGAGCGATCAGTTAAGTACCTTACATTCTCTGCTGGCTACTGTAGGTGTTGTTGAAGAACGGGGTGAGACACAGCTCACCCAATAAAACTAAATACCAACATTTATTAGCAGTAGAGATACCCTTTAAAGGGTAACTGGTCTTCATACAAGTGTCATTTATTGTAAATAACTGTCACATGCCTTTCAAACAAGCCTAGGATGCTTTTTCTATCTTATCTGGATCTTAAGTTATATGCTTGTAAAGTTACACTTCTTTGTGCTGACTGTCTGTGACAGTCATTCATGTGCTGTGTAAGAATCCTCACCTTCCAAAAATCAATCTGGACACCATAGGGAGAGAAAAAAAATAACATTTTCAGGCTTGTGGGGCTTAGGATAACAAGCCCCTCAAGCTTTCAAAATCTTAGGGATTTCCATATTGGTTTGAAGACATCTATATAGAAAACACTTTGTGCATAGAGACAGTGAATACTGGGGTTGGAGCGTGGCAATAGGTGCACATGCTGACAAGGGGCTGAAGACTACTACAACATGAAAGCCTCAATTACAGAATCTATTTTTCACATGTACGTAAATTCAACTTACTACAGGAGAATCTTACAATGGTTCTGGGGAGAAAAGCTTTAATACAAGGATTAAAAAAAAATAATTTTAGTTATCTTTTAAATATTAATCTTGTTGGAATTATTTTGTCAGTTTCTCAGGACACCCTAAGGACTTCCTAAGTATCTGTACCTTTTCATACATTTAGCAATGTCATTCATCAACCTCGGTGTAGGCAACTAAGTCTGGGTACGCACCATCCAATATTTTAAGGTGTCTAATATTTCAGTGTATCAGCCAGTCGTGCTGCTAAAAATTGGATGGTTTTGCATGCAGCCCTGAGTAACATATGACTGACAAAACCGACGGGGTGGAAAATCAATGGCTTTGTTGCAGCTGGATTAGCCAAGAACGTTCCCTAGTGCTGCTGTGTACCCAGCTTAATAGGAAACTATAGTGCGTATAAAGTTTTTTAAAAAAACGTTAAAACAAAAAGTACCTGAGGTAGGGAGGAAGGATTGGTGCTTTTTACCTCCCAATATCCTTTATATGAGGAGCAGCAGGACAAAGAAAACCGCTTCTGCCAATCTTCCTGTATGCTTCAGTACTATCTTTAATATAGAATGGCCCAGGGCCATAACCTGGCAGATGAAAACTGTATGTGCTGTAGCTCCTCAACAAAACAATATTGGAAGGTGGGAATAATCAATCCTATCTCCTTGCCCCAGGTGCTTTTCATTTTTAAAAAGTTAATTTTTACAGTATAGTTATCCTTTAAGAAGATGCAGGTGTGCAGTCACTGAATGACAACATGTTTCTTTATTTGTAATTCTTTTCACTTCTGGTTATATTGCAACCAGATCCAGAAATTTATTTTGGTTCCAATGGGTAGTGTATTTGTGGGCTAAGCCACAATTCTCATCTGTTAGCATATAAGAAATGTATGCCAGTGCTTAACTATGTGTGTAATCACACACATAGTTAAAGTGAGCGCTTTTTGCTGATCGAATGCACTCTAATAACATAATATTCTACTTCACAAGCCTTTTATAGTTATTTTATGTGGGAAATCTTTTGAAATTTATTCCATTCATCTTAATCTTACCGATTGCTAAGGGATTTCTGAAATAAAAGTAAACAGAAGAAATTATTTGAATTTAGGACACATCACACAAGTATGGTAGGGGGTGTCTAAACATTACCATATTATTGTGTATTCTTTTTACAGAGAGGCTATAATAAACCTTGCCCGCAGTGTTCTGAAATTAACTGGGGAATAAGCGATGAAGGCAGATTTTACTGCAAGAGCTGTCATACCATCATAGAGGTATGGACGTAGATTTGACATAAGTGCCCTTGATAAAGATATCGTGTCATTTAATATTCCTTGGCTCTGTGTCAATATCTTGATTTTTAAAAGCTGGCGCTGAATTTCGAATTAAGTGGCAGAATAACAGAGAAACTAACATGTTAATACTAACACTATAGTTGACAATTACTTATCAAGAAAATAGAGACTGCATGTTCTACTGATTAGGAAGTGTAGCAGGACCATGCTTTTTTTTTTCTCTAAATCCAAGTTTATGAATTGCTTAAGCTAAGACTCTTTAAAGGAGAATTAACCCCCCCCCCTCCTTCTTCATGCCATAATTAGTGCCAAGAGTGAGGACATGAATCGCTAGGTCCTCACCCCTGGGTTCTTCTTAGACCAGTAGTGCTACTTACCATTCCTTCACCACTATTGTGGCCCATAATAAGGCATGATGCTTATAGAGTGTATTTTCTGATTGGCTGACTGATTGAGTGAGGCAGAGCTGACCAAAGCAGCAAAGATAAATAACGCTACTAATCTAAGAAGAATCCATGGATGTATGGATCTAGCAAATAATCCCCCCTCACCATGGGAATTATACATGTGTGGAACTTAGCTCAGCCCTCGTTACTGGGACGCCTTATACGATTGCCTCCTGTAGAAACCCTCTTGAATGTAATTACTATACAATGTACGTTACTTTATGTTCATGCACTGTAGATCCATGCCACTCAACATTCCTTAGTCACAGCACTTCTTATCTTTTAGACTAGGCAGTAATGCCCTTCTTGGATCATTCTCCCCTTACATTGGCAAAACATGCAGCTTACTGGTTTTCTCACTTTTTTCCTTTTCCCATTTCTTTCAACTGTTAAATGTTTAAGATGCTAGTATCCCATGACACTTCTTAGCTATTCTAATCAAAAAAACACTATTTTACTTAAAAGGGAACTAAAGTCTCCAGACAATGTTGCCCCAATAGAGTACATTTGAAAAAAATATCAAAGGCTGTCCCTCACCTCTTCCGTTGCTGTGGATGCTAGCAATAGAGTAAGTACTCCTGTACCATATCGCCCCGTGTGAGGGTCCATTCATGGAGACTCTAGTGGCTCCAAGGTACAAGTAAGTATATATAGAAGAAAAGGGGGACTCCATCTAACATGGTATAAAAGTTAACCTTTATTGCAGCATAAGAACACAGCACAACACACGGGAGCCTAAATCCTGACACATTTTCACGACGCTGAGCTGTCCCTTCATCAGAGGCAGTATGCTCATAGGTATGCCCACACCCCTAATATATACACACGAGACCTGGTTAGGGGGCTAGATGAGTTTAAAGGGGAACTGTAGTCTCCATACAAATTTTAATGGATGTATGTAAATATTTTAAAATGAAAGGCCAGTTTCCTATCTTTAAAATGAGCCACCAACCACCTTTCTACATGCTCCACAGCCCAAGATATAAAGAAATTACTGACCAGAAAGTTAATGGGTGGGACTGACGAGACATTCCTAATGCTGCTCCTCCACCTTGCTGCTGGTGAGCACAGCCTCAGACTTCAGTGACAGGGCAGGAGAGAGGCCTGAAGTCCCTCCCCCTCCCTGCTGTGTGAAGATCCCTACAGAGAAGGTAAGGGAATCACAGCCCTACCCACCCACTATGTGAAAACAGCCTTTTCAGGCAGAGTTCTCACACTCATGTGGCCCCACTCCTCAAGGGGCCAAGGGGGGCCTGCAAATGGAGGGGCCATGGGGTCCCTGAGTGGAAGGGACCAGGGAGGCTTGCAAGTGGAGGAGGGCTGTAAGGGGAGGAAGTCACATGGTTTCAAAGCAGGAAGTCCAGGGGACCTGGTGATGCTGCTGCCATATCACACACAAAAATCAAAATATCTATAAAACTATGCAAAATAAACAATAAAAATAAATTGCAAACATTTTCAGGAGAACAATTCCTATCAATTTACCTAAAGTCATTTTTGGACCTCAGTTCTCCTTTAAATACTATGAGAAACGCCAGGGAATAAAAAGGGAGAGTACTATACGGAGAGCAAACATAGATAAAAAACATGCCCACCCCCAAAACTAAAATTTAACCCCATACTGGCCCTACAGTGTTGTGTAAAAAAAATCCATACCTTACATCTCTGCTCCAAATGTTTCCCCTGCTGTGCTTGTCCAAAGTCCAGGAAACTGAAGAGTAGGAGGTGTCTTCCTGTGTGAAAGGTTTCCTCCTTGTCCTCTGAGAGGACAGTGGCATGGGCAGGGGAGCCCTTTTCCTCTATCCCCTCTGTAGCCCTCTTTGTTGCTGGGTGGCCTACTGCTAAAAGCTCTAAACATATGGTAGGTCATTCTAGCCTACCCCAAACCGCTAAGTCTGTTTGTTTAAAAAAGCTGCAGAACTCTACTTACTTCCATCTTACGATCCTTCATTACCCCGGTGTTCTGTATTGCGGCAGTCACTTCTGATTGGCTGCCTCTTGGCTGCAGTTCCAGCAGGTAAAAAGTGAACTACGATATTCCTTTAATGTATCGATTTAGGACCGGGTGGTTAAGGAGCTATACCTTACCTTCTGTTTTTCAATCAATTAACCAGGAGCCACGGGCGAAGATTGAAGATATTTACCGAACACGCGATCCTCTGCAGCAGTAATGACAGGTCCCAACTGCTTCCTGGTCCAGATTAACTATAGCGCGTATGCACGACAAGTCCATGGCTCCTGGTCAATTGATTGAAGAACGGAAGGGAAGGCATAGCTCTTTAACTTCCCGGTCTTCAATCAATACATTAAAGGAATAGCTCACTTTTCAAGTGAACTATTCCTTTAAATATTAATGTAAATCACGTTGGTAACTTTCCCAGAGCCACACAACAGTTTGTGAATCTCGCTAAGGAAATATTACCCATAGCAGCTGCGTCTCTGGGTAAATCCCCCTGCTTGTGCTCTCTTGTTTATGTTACTGAGCTAAGCATCTTTAGTTTAAAATTAAAGAAAACATTAATATATTATTTGTCTTTTTAAATTTGATACTTGTATGGTTTACCTGGCATCTAGGGATACTGTGGCACTAATTGATTTTAATTACAGAAAACTAAAGATAATGAAGTGTCAGAAATGATCATTGGCAGAGTACAGTCCATTTCTAGAGGCTTGAGAACAAAGAAGAAACATGGTAATTGTGGGACACCAAACTGGTGATACAAAATGTGTTTTACAGAGGCTTTGCACCAGCTTAGAACAACACAAAAATGTCCAAGTTTGTTTTATTTGCACTTTTAAAAGAGAATTTGATTTTCTATATATGGAAGGTTGAAATGATCTCCAGGCTACATTAACCTGACCTGTCATAATAAATAAAAATACTAAAATATAGCTTTACCCAAACCCTTAGTGATAATCATCATCCTAGGAGAGTCTTCATGTGATGTTATTACAAAAGTTAAGAATGGCCTCCCGTATAAAGCCCCATCGTGGTCAATCTATGGATGTCTTATAATGTGGCACTATTTTTGATATTAAACTTTGATAAATTTACTTATAGTCTAACCCCCCTGAAGATTTAAAGGGTAACTGTGGTCTAGTTTAAATCAAAAGCCAGTTTCCTACTTTTAAAACGAGCCATCAACCACCTCTCTACATGCTCCACAGCCCAAGATATAAAGAAATGACTGACCAGAAAGTTACTGGGTTGAGGCTGACATGTGACATTCCTAAGGCTTCTCCTGCACAGTGCCGCCGGCGAGCACAGCCTCAGTGTGTGAGGGAGACAGGAAGTCCCTCCTCCTCTCCCACTATGTGAAAAGTTCTCACTCTGCCTGAAAAGGCTGTTTCCACAGTTTTCTGTAGGGGGGGTGTCTGAGTGACCCACGGCACCTGGGAGGGTGGGGCTTGTGCACCTGCGGGTGGACTGGGCCAAGGGGGCCTGCAAATCGAGGGACATGGGGGGCTGCAAAGGGGAGAAGGAGACACAGGGCAGATTGACTGACAGGTTTCAGAGCAGGAAGCACGAAGTGCAGGGGACCTGGGTATGCTGCTGCCATATCACACACACAAATGTAAAGATCTTCAAAACTATGCAAAATAAACAATGACAATAAATTGCAAAAATTCTCAGGAGAGCAATTCCTATCCATTTACCTAAAGTCATTTTTGGACCACAGTTCCCTTGTAATGGACAGTGTGCCGCAAGAAAAAAGCAGGGAGATTCAATAAAAGTTCTTATCTTTTAAAATGGTGCAAATTTTGCCCCAACCAATCAGATTTTATTTAACATTTGAAAGCTAACATCTGATTGGTTGGGGCAAAATTAGCACCATTTTAAACGATAAGAACTTTTATTGAATCTCCCTGTAAGTATTCAACTGAATTTCCCAGCTCTTACCTTCTGCACTTCCAGCAACAAAATGGCAGAAATGAACAATAATATGGTTTTGGTGACACCTGCTGTCTCAGACCAGGAACTGACTTCCCCTGACCTTAATCAGTACTTTTCAGGCAGAGGGAATAGGGAAACAGAAGGCTGTGATCAAGGCAAAACAGAAGGGTGGAAATACTTGTTGCTGCCTCCCATAGAATTAGGGAAGTGGTTTAGTGGTCCTTTACATGGAGTTTAGATTTCACAATGGGATTTTTAGTGTTAAATTTAGAGATGAATTGTTGAACTTACAAATTAGGTTTTTTTGCGTACCATTAAATACCTGTGTGTAGCTTCTGGCAATGTTTTTTCAGGCTGATAACATATAACTTTAACCATGTTTGCAGAGAAGGGCTGGGAATGGTACATCTGTGAAGGGTTTCAGTTTATACTGCTCAAGCAAGCTCAGGCACTACAGACCCTTGGAGTGGCCCATCAGATTAAGGTAAGAACCAATCATGTAAAAACGAATTTGCAATGCAATATGGGAAAAAACAAGCAAGTATTTGGGCACCATAGTCCTTCAGGTATCTTTTTATACCACTTTCGGTGATGAAAATCACTTGCTTTTAAGTGTTCACACTGGGTGTTTTTAAGTAGCAGAACATCGCGTTTGTGATTAATGCGATGTTCCGCTGCGTTAACTTACAGTGGTGCCCATTTTTTTTCAGTGGCAATGCTGAGCGTTTACGCACCATATAGCTGCATGCGGTGCATTTTTACAATGCACTACATCGCAGTGCTGCAATGTGAATGGCGCCGTGCACTTACATTGCACATGCGTTTTGGTGCAATGACATTGCAACACACCGAACACGATCGCGATTGCGTGCACATGAAATGGTTTGCACTGCGATTTCTCAATATTTCGCTAGCCCTTAAATGATATCTTCACTGCTTAAAAAAATTTTTTGCTATTCATTTTTATTGAAGGACGGGAGGTAAAGGAGCTGTCTTACTTCCCGTTCTTCAATAAAACCTGTTGGAACCAGGAAAGAAGGTAAGGTACTTGCCCAATCGCTCGCACCTCCTCAGCGTCCTCTGACAAGTTCTGACGGACTCTGTATTTTATGCACATGTGCAAAGACTACAGAATCTGTCGGACCTATCTCACTACATGGTGGAGTAGCGAGCAAACCGGATAAGTACCTTATCTTATCCCCAGGCTCCTGAAGGTTTTATTGAAGAACGGGAAGTAAGACACCGCTCCTTTACCTCCCGTCCTTCAATAAAACTGTCCATGAGTATGGAGATACTCTTTAAAGGGCATGTCCACCCCAAAAACTGAAGTTTAACCCCATACTGGCCGCACTGTGTAGTGTACAAAATCCTTACCTTACATGCTCCAAACGGTTCTCCTGCTATGCCCCTCCAAAGCCAGGAAAACTGCAGTGTAGTAGCTGTCCATGACTCATCCTGTGCTTGTCTCTGCCTCAACCTCGGCAAGGTTTGAGGCATGCGCAGGAGAGTCATCCCCCCCCCTCCCTCTCCCTCCCCCTAGCTCTAAACCCCTTGTATTTAATGTAGGTATTGGTCCCCCAGCTCCAACCGCCTTAATAGAATTTAGAGAAAGTCCCCTGACAGTTACTTACCTTACTTACCTCTCTCCCCCGGCGTTCTGAGCAGCCGGCATCGGCGTCCCTGATTTGCTGCCTCTCAGTTCCGTGCAAGCAGAGGGCCGGGGAGTGCGGCAGAGGAGAGAGGTAAGTTAAGATCAGGGAACTTTCTCAAATTTTTATTATGGCCATTGGGGCTGGGGGACCAATACCTACATGTTGTAAAAAGGGGTGGACATGCCCTTTTAAAGAGATTTGTAACAAAAATATAACTGTAGCTCAATATTTGTGTAGCTATTTTTATTTTCGCCAAGCCACTGTATTGCATCTATTAATAGTTTAAGCGGTTAGTTGTAATATTTTCTTTGTTTCATTGATTATATAACAGGATGAGGTCATCTGTACATTCTGGAGACGATTTCTACAGAAGACAAACCAGGCATATGTTAAAAAGCCACATTATAGAAGCAATAGCTCCATAGTAAGTTTCTGCACATTTGTGTGTATTTATTTATAATATACAGTTCTGTAGTATGTAGGAGGTTGCATGCTAATATTGTTGTTTTATTCTTGTATTAGGTATCTGAGAGCCAAACCTCACACTCTGAAGGAGACAGTGAATTGGAAGCTTTTAGTTTTTCTGAGGAAGAACATACAGATACCAGTGCAGGTCTACCTACATCTGGCAACAGTACCTCTGCAGCAGGTGAATCTCCATGATTTTTAAGCTACAGAATTCTAGCAATGTTACTTCTTTAAAATGCAAATGGATGTTATAGTAGAAGTGCATATGTACTGCTTATACTAGCAGTATTGTAACTTTGAACAAGTGTTTTACTTAATATAGTAGTTAAAGGTTAAAGTATTTTTTGTAAACCTGATGAAGGGGACAAGGTGATCCCCGAAATGTTGGTTTGTATGCGATTCACAAATAAATGGAATTTCCTATGCACCTCAATTCTAATTGTTGCTTGTGCTATAGTTTGAGGTCCTAAGATAGAGGACTGATTGAGGTTGTACCTGCAACTACACTGGCAAAGTACCACAGGAGTGCCTAGGCCCAAACCAAACTTTGTGTAATTTTGAGGTCCACCTAATAGTTAATCAAAAGGAAAGCAAAAAACTATTTCTGAGGGCAAATCCAGTTTGAGTAAACATACGGTGGCTGTTTTAACTCTGTCTCACTGCTCTGTACAGGTACTGGCAGTGACTGATAAATAGCCTCTGGGGGGGCTGCTGTGGCCAGTACCTAGCAGTGATGGCAAAACTTGTAACTTTAGATAAAAGGCAACTCCCACCATGCCTTGATTGCATTCTGCTAATGGGAATTGTAGTTTCCAAAACTGTTCCAAGGTTTGGCCCCAGCAGACCCCCAAGAGAAAGATTGGCAGTCAGTGTGTTCAAAGGACATGTCCACCACCAAAATTAAATTTAACGTACTACAGGCCCCACTGTGTAGTCTTAAAAATCCTTACATTTCTCCTCTGCTCCTTATGGTTCTCCTGCAGTGGCTGTTCAAAGTCTTGAGGACTCTGGCATACGCAGGGGATCCCTCCCTTCTTTCTACCCTGCTGATTCTTTATGGCTCCCCTAACATAAAAATCTTTTTCTGTTGTATAGTGTACTCCAGCCCACCCCCAACCGCCATGTTAATTTTATAAAACAAGCCTCCGAAATAGACTTACGATCCTTCATTTCCTCGGATCTCTGCATAGCTGGCAGCCACATTTGTGGTTGCCTGACACTCAGCCAATCCGATGCGGCTGCTGGTACGGCTCCTATTTGCTACTTCTGGGAACCATAGAGCCGGGAGCAGAGAACCGAGGAAACAAAGGATTATAAGTCTATTTCTGGGGCTTGTTTTAAAAAATGAACATGGCATTTGGGGGTGGATCGGGGTATACTACACTGCAGCCCAAAATTTTTGGGGTAGACATACCCTTCAAGAGCATGTTTATGTGGTAAGTTCATTAGCCATTGTAGTCAGCCCTCCTGGTGGAGCTGTTTACAGAAAGCAAGAAGGTAGGTTAATTAATTGTTGGTGTATGTTATAAGCCGCCAAATGCCAGTGAGGAGGTGGAAATTAATCTCCATATGCAGTTGTAGAAGGCTGCTGTTAAGGGGCATGATCTGGTTATGGGGGATTTTAATTACCCTGACATTAATTGGAGTAAGGGAACTTCCAGCACCTAAAAACGTAGCAATTTTTCTGCTGATATCTAATAACCCTGAGCTCATTTTGGAGATGAAAGTAAAGGGAAACTTAGGGAATAGTGATCGTAATACAGTGCCATTTAATATAGGTTGCCAAAAATAAGTGTATTGGGTTAACAAAAACTTTTACTTTAGGAAAGCTAACTTAATGTTAAAGGAATCACTCCTGCTTATAGACTGGGGGATTTGTTCCTAGGTAATTATATTGAGTAGAAGTAAATTGCTTTTAAAGGGGTATTAAAGGGTATCTATACTTCCAAAAATCGAATTTTCAAAAATCATACCTTTACATAATGTAATGGACCACTACTCTAACACATTTGTAGATTTTCAGAAATCTTCATTTTAAATAACAGCATGTCCAGGGAAAGACTTGTCAATCAAACCAGGTATGCTAATTTGTGTCCCTCCCAGGGACCTCTTTCTAGGATCTCCCAAAACATGTCAAAACACTTATTAATTCAACCCCAAATATAATGAACTGATAAATCATATTGGTCTCCTGTCTATCTAAACTATCTCTGTCTGTCTGATCTATCTATATATCTGTTGCCCGGCCTGCCTGCTTGTCTACAGGAGTGTGTCACAGAAGGTCACTTACAGGAGCATGTTAGAAGGGAGAAGTGTCTCAAGCAGCAGCAGCTGGAAGCTTTGTTACGGGATTATATCCTTGACTTTGTCTCCATAACCGATCTTAGTAGTAGTAGTCCGCAAATAGATTGTGCCAGACAAATTTATATGTGAGTAAGAATTTAGATATAAAAAATTGTACATGGATAGAGAATTGGTTATTGGATCAGTTTGAGTGGTGGATAATGGAGCTACATCTATGTGGGCTAAAGTTCTAAGTGGAGTGCCTGAGGGTTCCGTACTTCTTTTTAATCTGTTTATAAATGACTTAAAGGGACACTATACTGAAAAAATGACTTTGCCTCATCTTAATCTATAATTTAATACATGTAAGTAGCACATACTCTGATTTGCGTGTGCTGCTGCATGCCTTCACTCCAGCACACCCCCTCCCTTTTAACCACCCCCACTTTCATCCAACCTGACTTTTTGCCCACAAACCAACTGTCAAGCCTGCATACAGCATTCCAACTGTCAAAACTGTCACCATTCCAGCTACAGTAAAACTACGCACAGAAGAATAGTTTGAGAGCAAGGAACTTGATTGAGAGCTGAAATATAAGAAGTTTTAGATTGACATCTAAGGCTGGGTACACACGGTACAGAGTTTTCCGCCCATTTGACCGATACTACCGCAACCGACAGACATTTGTCCCGGCCGAGCGCTCGCTCTTCGTTTGTACCCACCCTAAAGAAATAGGGGGCAGATCAACAAAAAAAATTATACAGTGGTGGTTGGGAAGAATTATAGTTTCCAGTTATGGTCAATAAAATAACCAATTTTTTGGTATAGATGCCCTTTAAGCTGGGTACACACTTAAAAGATTTTTGAAAGATGACAGACAGGATCTGCAAGCTCCTGTCTGTCATTTTTGTATGATCTGCATACATACAGTCCTGAGTGGGACTGTGTGTTTCCCTCAGCCGCGGCAGACTCCCTCTCTAGGCCGAGAGAAATAAATGATTTTTCCGAATGTGCGCTAGGCTGACCCAAACATTTGCCGGCCGTGCGCTCGTTTGGAAAAGCACCCACACATAATGCCGATAAAGCACCGATACTGTCTGATCCAACAGTATCGGGGCTTTATTGGTATTGTGTGTACCTAGATTTAGAAGGGGGCATTGAGAGCAAGGTCTCGGTTTGCTGATGACACAAAACTATGCAGAGCATTGGAAACTTATCATAATAGGCATGTAAATTATCATAATGGGCAGCAGAATGTCAGATGAGACTACTTAATGATCTGCTGCTTGGGGACCAGCCTTTGTGTGATTTACAGCCACCACCAGGCGCCCGGACCAAATGGACATGGCTTTTTTGGACTACAGAAGAAGTCTCGGGGGGCGGAGCTAAGCAGATTACAATGCTGACCCAAGATGTCAGCAACTTTACATCAGTAAAGGAAGGCTCAGGAGGGACCTAGAAAAAAAGGGGGAAGATTTTTTTTTAAAGCTGCTGCTTCCAATTAAACTTAACTTGGGTTTACAGCGTACTTAACCTTTAAAAATAAACCGCCTACAAGGGACTGTATAAAAAGCCTTGGCAAAATCCAAGCAGGGATGTTTCTAGGCATAAGCGAACTAGGCAAAAAGCTCCATTTAAATGTGGAGGATGCCATTTAAATTTTTTTTTTTAAAGGCAGGAATCCTTTTCAGACATTACCAGTCTAGCTCCCTGTAGCCTCTCTTTTATAATGATATTGGCTGAGTTTTCCAATCTATGCAAAGACTGATCCATGATGTGGTTGGGGGAAGTTTAGGTTGGGAAGAGAGCACCAGGGGAGTCTTGCTTAGGGAACCAAATTGGCCAGAACTGGCCATGAATCCAAGATCTATTCCTCATAAATCCATGCTGATTAATACTTATAAGGTCTGTCCTTGAAACATAATCTAGGATATGTTCCAGTATCAAACCTTCCAGTATCTTTCACACCACTGAAATTAAACTTACAGGCCTATAATTCTCAGTCTGTGAATGACTACTCTTTTTGAATACTGGAATTAAATCAGCTTTTTTTCTAATCCAGAGGCACATTTTTGGATAAGAGGGAATGAGATCTTTTTGGAAGTAGCGCACAGCACCCAATGCTATTCAGATTTTGTTAACATGGAATTGTATGGAGTCTTTAAAGGGCAAGTCCAGCCTCAAAATGAAAACTTACATACAGGTAAATCACCCCCTAAAACCCTATGCGGTAATAGTTTGAAATCTGAAATATATAAGTCTAACCTGAAATCCTGCATAATGTTCTGTTTCCTGTTTCTGCTTCCTGGTTCTTCCAGTTAGCAACTGTCCGTCATGGATTTGACAGTTGACATTACAGCCAATGACTGAATGTTAACCCCGTGTCTGCCTCTTCTGAGCATGCCCAGGCTCAGTACAGGTTTCTAAATTGCTCCGTTTCTATGAGGCATCCTGAAGCATAGCAGGCATACAGTACATGTATTCATAGGACAAACTATGATATATCAACATATTTTAAAAAGAACATATTTTAGAAAGAATGGCCTCATGGGGGTGGAGTTGTCCTTTAAAGCCCCACTAACAGCAGCGTCTTTCCATGATCCTGCAATGTAACCCGGACATAATCACGTTATGTCTGGTATTGCATTGTAAAAAATTAATGGCCACACATTTTCAGTCTTACTATTTATATATTTAAAAAGTTGTTTAGGGATAGTTTTGCTTTGTTCAGATATCCTAACTTTTTATTTTTTTATTTATTAGCATAATAAATAAAACTAGCATAATGCTTTCTTACAGTCCTTTTTACAGCTTTTATAGTTCCTAAAAGCCGGTTCGGTTTCCTCTAACTTAAAGATTTTAAATGCCATTCTCTTCCTTTTTATTTCCCACTTTATATCAGAATTCAGCCTCATAGGTGTGGACTTGTTTTCATAAATTTGTTTCCCAAAGGGTATTTAGATGTGAAACCCCTTCAAAAACAGACCACTTCTGTTCAGTATCTTTACCTGAGAATATATCATCCCAGTTTATATGCTGAATGGCTATTTATATCAAGGGAAAATTTGCTTTCCTGAAATAGTCTTTGTTAACCCAGTGCACTTTTCCTATATTAAATTACTATTTCATGGTCACAATTCACTATTGACACAAGGCAATAGAATTCAATAATTAATAATTTAAAGGGCAATTATACACTTCTCCCTCACCCCTCAATTAATAGTACCCAGAGTGAGGACCTAAACCGCAGAGTCCTACCTTATTCCCAAAAACGAGTCCTGCAAAGTCGGCTTTGTGAAGCCGCTTGCAGGGCTCCCATTCCATTGTCCTGAACTATGGCAGGGCTGACCAGTGGAAAGGCATGCTCTTTGAAGAGCGTGCCTTCCTATTCAGCCATTAACCCGGCAGTGGAGGATAGGGTCTAAAGCAGTCTCTCAAGAAGTCAACATTGAAATGCTGGTATTAAGCAACAAGGTAAGACCCCGGGGTGAGGACCTAGCATTTTAGGTCCTCACCCTGGGTACTATTATTGGGAGAAGGGGGAATGTGGGGAGGGGATAGTTCTCCTTTATTCTCGGTCTGTTTTATTTTTACATTTAAAATCTTAGTTGTTTGGATCAGCTCATACTGTTAGATACAATTTCCACATGAATCGATAATAAATTGCATCTGTTCATTGGGATCCTGCTGAAAACTATCACTCCAGTAATGTTGAACCTTGGCACTTATGTTTGGAAACAACTAAAGTATGTAAACATCTGGAGTTTTGACATCCCATTTAAGGTGGCCATACACATGCGATTTCCACAGATCACATGGGTATCTGTTTGCACACATGCTACGGGATACGACACCCGACCCATAAGTGGTATGGAGATTGGTCGCCCATGCAGCCATGCACAGTACAATTGGAAATTTTTCACTGTTCCCAACCAACCCTAATGCTGACTACAGTCGTTCGTCTGCGCTACGATCAGTCTGGAAGAGCCCCTACACACTGACGATAATGGGTAAATCCCGTCGTTCCCCAACAAGTTTTACCCATTATTGTTTGTGTTTATGGCCACTTTTATATGGATCTTCTTGGTAATTCTTGGTCTGAGCTTCAATATTGATTTGTGATGTCCAGCTAACCTTAACCTTCATTTCATAGGTGATCATACTAGTAACTAGAATATGATGGATGTAACTTAATTTGAAAGACATATACATGCAGAGTTTTTTGTAAGTATTAATATATACAGTAATAGTTTGTATTTAAGACCAAACATTATTTTAATGTAGAAAGTGCAGTGTCCCATCTGTCTGGTTCCGTGGATGGATCATCGTACATGAAGAGATCACGCCGGGGGACTGTAAAAATGTCCATGCCTATGACACTGGCTTTCTGTTACCTTGCTTTACTTTGGCTGAGAGAGTCTATCACACTGTCTGATTTACTGCGGTAAGACTTGTTTTCACCTTCTGTTATTTGCAACTTCTGGCCCTACCTGTCTATTAAACCCCCCACATATCTCTGGCTTACTTTGTTAAATTACCCCCCGATACATAAACTTTTTTGTATGTATTTGTTATGATCTTACTCTGTGCATGCTCATTATTGTGCATCCTTCCATATTTATTACAAAGCTATGTATGAAAAGTATTTTTTGGCAACAAAAGTATTGGCACTAACATTTGTGCCTTTTTGGCTTCTGCATTAATCATGTGGCTGATTTTGTTTGTTTCTGAATCTGTTGACAAAATGTTGGGTACTTGTTGGAACTTTGTGTGAGCTAATTGACACTTTACATCTGTGTTAAAGTTCAGTGAACCCAGCAGCACCTGGAGTTACCCACAAGTCAACGGGTAGAGATTACGGACCGTTATATTAGTTCTAACTACAATTTAATGGCAGCACAGCTGTGCTGTTTGAACACAACAACACAAAATAGGCACAAGTGGGCATTTTCACATCTTTATATCCTTAATAAAATAACATTTTTGATTGTAGATTTTTCTATATAGTGAGGTCCAGGGCATCATTACTTACATGTCTGAGAACTTCCCATTTAAAGCTGGTTACAGACTGTAATTGGATCCCTTTACATTTTTTTCATTGTATAGGTTTGTTTTTGAACAACACATTCCTTACCTAAATATAGAACAACATTTTCCGGAAGAAATAAAAATCTATGGACCAGATATCAAAATATTTAAAGTGCAGGTAAGGATGAAGGATACATTGTTTTCAATAGACAACACCATTTGGTTGTTATAACACAGGCAACCAGTTTTTGCATCAACATCCTTGTGTTTCCTATCGGTTTTAAAGCTTGGTATCGTAGGAAGCAGGGACATAATGTTTGAATAATCTAATGCAGTGTTAACATATGAAGGAAAATAAAACACTAATGATGTTACAGGAAGCCACTGATTAGAAAGAAAGGTTATCCCCTTGGCATTTTCCAATTTAAGTGACTGAACCACATTTTAAAGTGCTTCCTGCAGTGCCTTGCTGGGACAAAACCTTTGCTTAAGGTAACAAGATGCGTCACCATGAACAGTTGGTGTGTGACAACGCTAAACTGATCTTTGCTGTATAGAGAGATTGATTCGAACTGCATGTAGCCACATCTTTAACAAATGTCTGATGGAAAAATAATGGTAGTGCGTGTACTTACTGCTGGCTGTAAAGCCCACCCATCCCTTCTAAAAAATGTATGATAAAGGTTAGTACTATTCAGCATACGTCTGGATTCCACAGTAAAAGGCATCAGAGCCAAACAGATACTGCAAAAGGCTCAAACACAACTTCTGATTGAAAAAGTGCAACAGACACATTTTACTGGTTGATGTTTTAAAATACGACATCAGTCAACTAAAACAGAACCTGACCACACAGCTACCTGTGGCCATCTGGGAAGTGATGTATGGCCATCAGCGAGTGATGGAGTACACCAAACTTGCACAGTTATCTCTGCACTTTGAAGGCAGGGTAAGCAACAGAACAAGTTATCTATTCTGTCATCCCTGAACATCCTGAAAGGAGACAAACTACCGTGGAGACAAAAGGAGGGAATTGTCCCTCTACCTAACAAGGAGGAATGGGTGAGAAACATGTCTCATAGGACCCTGACTCAGCCAGAAATGGTCCTGGCTAGGGTTTGAACTTTACCATCACTGGTGGATATTAAAGCAGTCACACATACTATATATAATAGTGTTTCTTTGAAATGTGTACTTGTTATTATACTGGTAAATACTGAATGGTTACACTAGGGGGCGTTTGTTGTTTGAAATATTACTTACACTGCCTTGAACATGGAATAATCATTTAGTGAAAGGCAAGTACTAAATACTACTTTTTGCAAAGGTTGCAAACTCCTTCTTCACCTATTTGGCTGTTACTAGCTTGCAGATCACAGCGAGCAGACTGTTTGCTGACAAGAAAATATAAATTACATCTTTTCAATCTTCCTATTGTAGACTGAAGAGACTTAAAAAATTAGAAATGCTAATGCATGAGACAAATATTATATATCACAAATAGGCAGGCAATTCAGTATTGAGTGCTTGTCCGATATCCGTACTCAGTATAGCTTCTCTATTCATTCAGTGGGTATCTGGAGCAAGCAATTCATGGAACAAGCTTCTCCATATTTGTGGTATAAGGTAGCCCTTGTTAAAAGTCTGTTGTGTCTGTGCACCTGTTACCTCCATTACATGATGCTCTTCTGTTTGTGAGCAAGGGGGAATTAAATATAAGGGATAATAGGTATCAAATAGTATTTGAGGTTGAATAAAGGCATCCATCTAGTCCAGCCTTCTCAGCAATACCCATATTTCCTGCCCAACTGTTAATCCAGAGGAAGGCAAAGAAAACCCCACAATTCTGAAAGGGAAAAAATTCCTTCCAGACTCCAAGTGGCAATCGCAAATATCCCTGGATCAACTCTACTTTATGTATCAGTAACATGCAACATTCTTTGTTTTAAACTATCCAATTAAACTGCCATCACCAGATCTAATTGAAGACAGTTCCATAGCTTTACTGTTCTCACAGTGAAAAACCCTTCCGAACTTGAAGACTAAACTTCTTTTCTTCCAGTCTTTAGGGATGTCCGTGTGTCCTCTGACATGTTCTATTGGTGAACAATTGAACAATGCCCCAGATAGTTTATTGTATTGCCCATTAATGTATTTATACACAGTAATCATATGCCTATGCAAGTTAATTTTCTCTAGTGTGTATAATTGTAACTTATCCGATCTGTCTTCATATTCAAGCTCCCCTATTCCCTTTATTAATTTAGTTGCCCTTCTCTGAACCCTTTCCATTTCCAAGATGTCCTTTTTTGTACACAGGATTCCAAAACTGTACCTCGTTTTACAAAGGAAGCCTTACCAATGTTGCATACAGACCTTTTTAAATGCTTGTGATAGAGAGAGACAACTGCTGGTATACCTACCATACACCAGCCAGCTTAGCTTGTAATGACATGTACAGATACGGAGGTCTATGGGTGACGAATTGCTAAATTTCGGCCATCTTTAACAAACGTTCAACAAATCCCAACCACACTCCAGTCTTTACATTTTGCACCCAGCAAAGTTGAAGGTGGTATGCAACGCTTAAGTATATAAAAATTTATCTTTGACAAAGGCTCTATGCCTGTGGCTAGCTGGGTTACAGGGTCCTTGCTCTGCATCGTACTGAGCACTTTATACATTAGATAGTTATACGCCGTTTATGTATTTGTTTTCTACTTCACCTTCTTCTGTGAACAGGGAATTTAGTACAGTTAAGAGCACGTTATGTGTAATTAAGGGAAAAATTTACATAAACAAACCATATACTTCTTTCTCTGTGTCCTTAACCATGTTCTACATACAGCATAGGCAATAAGTAAAGACTGCCTGGTTTGCACAGCAAACAGATTCTGTTTACAAAGAGTTGACACACCAAAAACAACATGTAGGAGTTGGTAGGAAATTGATTACATAAACCTAAAAAGCAAATTTGTTGATGACTGATTGATCCATGGCGCTTTCCTAAAAACATGGCCTGTTATGGTTTTTATTTTTTTTTTGCATTGACATTCAAAAAAATAGCCCAAAACTATGGATTCATGTAAATGTGTGTGTACAATCCGTATATATATTTTATTATATAATCCATATGTAGGAAAGTGCTTTAGTGTAAAGATTAAGTAGTGATTAAGTTCAAGGGACTCTACACTAAAAAAAAAAAAAAAAAAATCTATAATTTACTGGGAAAATTCTATTCCTACCTCCTGCTCTTACATTTGGCAACATCGATAAGGAAGATGGGCGTACTGACCGCTTTCAACCCAGTTCCCCCGCCACTCCTCCCATTCCTAATGTGGCCAGGTGAAGATATTCACTAATAAGTCTGCCAGTCCCTCTTCTTCAATCTGCCACTATTCCTGGTGTTAGCTGTCAGTCATGACCCATTCTGGTTACGCCAAGTCCAGTGATTACAATCTCTACACAAACTCGTAGTTGTTAAAGTCATGAAAGGAGATGGACACAAGAGTGTGACCGGTGGACTTTATGGTGATTTATTTCAGGAATTCCGGGGAGAACCAAATAAGAACTGCAATACTGAGGTTCTGAAGGGTCCTGGTTTTGGGGGGGAAAAGTTTATCAAGGAGGTGGATATGGCATTTTAAAATACTTTTACTTGCTTTACACTTGTAGGTTAGACTGCTAATTGGGAATCATTTCTTGGAAATTGCTGATGACAATTTGGTAGAATTACATAACGAAGTTTTTAATAAATATTATTTAAGATTTTTAGTAATTCTGTTGTGGCATGTAACGTAACCCTTTTTTTCATTAATCTAGGTGTTTAAGTTTATATGAAACATTAAAGGGCATGTCCACCCCCAAAACTATAATCCCCCCCCCCCCCCCCACCCCCCCCCCCAACCTCAGTATAACATTCCCTCCCCCCCCCCCCCCCCCATATGGTTCTCCTGTCCCCCCCCCCCCCCCCCCCAAAGTCCCAAAAACTGCCCACCAGGAGGATAGCAGAGTCCATATAGGACTGTGCCTCCTATCTGGCCTCCGGGAGAAGTTTGGCATGCGTACTGCAGCCCTTCTCCCCCTCCCTTCCGTTTTGCTATCCCTCCCCCTACCATAAAACCCCTTGGCCACATAATCGTATATGTTCCCCCAGCCCCAACCGCAAACAAATTATTTTAAGAAAGTCCCCAGAACTGTACTTACCTTCCCTCTCTCCCCTGGCATTCTGAGAAGCCGGCAGCCGCGTCCGTGATTGGCTGCCTTTCAGCCAATCACGGACGCGGCTGCCGGTCCCACCCCCTCCTTGCAGTGTCTCGCAAGCAGAAGGCCGAGCATCGGAGGAGAGAGGGAAGGTAAGTAAATATCGGGGGCACTTTCTTAAATTATTTTTATAGCGGTTGGGGCTGTATTCTATTGTGTGCCAAAAGTTTTTATTAAGGGTGGACATGCCCTTTAAAGCAATTCTGCCTGCTATACAAGTGTTAAGTTAAAGGATGTTTATTAATTAAAACAACAATTTCTTTTGCTACATCAACAGGTACATAAAAGGCAACTGTAACCGGTTTTACACAATGGATTGTTTTTTGGTGGGAGGACTATACAATATACTTTGGGCCCTGTATTGAGCCTGTACTCAGTGTAACCCAGTCATACACAAAATATGTGATGGCCGATTCAATACAGACTCCTGCAATATTCTGTCAGATGTGCTGCTTTCTTATACCTGTGCATAGGGACCAGTTTCTCTTCTCAACAAACAAGCTCTATTTGTTCCCATTTGCTTCAGCCGGACCTATTCCTCTACTATATAGCAACATAGTACTTGAGGTTGAATAAAAACATATACTATTACGCCCTCCCTTTTAACCCTACCTAACAATTGATCCAGAGGAAGGCAAAAAAAACCCCAAAACGCTAAAAAGGGGGGGGGGGGGAGATTTCCTTCCTATCTCCAAATGGTAATCAAAGTATCCCTGTACCAACCAGAACTACAGTATATGTATTTATACCAGTAATTCTCAATATTCTATAGTATCCCTGTACTGACCAGAACTACAGTATATGTATTAATACCAGTAGTTCTCAATGTTATATAGTATCCCTGGATCAACCTGAACTGCAGTATATGTATTAATACCAATAATTAGAAACGTATCTAGCCCATTTTTAAAGCTATTCATTGAACTTGCCATTATCACATCTGCTAGAAGACAGTTCCACATTTTCACCGTTCTTACGGTAAAGAAACCTTTCCTAACCTGAAGATGAAACTTCTTTTCTTCCAACCTTAAAGGATGTCCATGTGTCCTGTGATATGACCTATTAGTGAACAATGCATCAGAGAGCTTATTGTATGGCCCATTAATATATTTGTATAAAGTGATCCCCATGCAAATGTTTATTCTCCAATGTAAACAGCCTTAACTTGTCTAATCTGCCTGCATAGTCCAGCCCCTCCATTCCCTTTATTATTTTAGTTGCCCTTCTCTGAACTGCTTCCATTTCCAAGACCTAATATCTGTCCATGTACAAATGGGTTTTTTTCTAGGCCATACATTAGTCGCCTGTGTGAGTATCAAAAGCTTTAGCAAAATCCAAGTATACTGTGTCCACTGTTATACCTGAATCTAAATTCTTACTCATTACTAAATAAAAACCAAGTAGATTTGGCTGACAATCTATTTCTCATAAATCCATGCTGACTACTACTAATAAGATAAGTTCTGGAGACAGTCAAGGATATGATCCTTTAATAAAGTTTCCAGCACCTTCCCTACCACTGATGTTAGGCTTTACTAATACTAATTGCTGAAGTGAAGCTGGCCAATTGGAGGGATATATAATCCGTGAAAAATTATTTGTGTATGGTCAGCTTTCAAGGCCATGTAAAGACCAGATACAAAATTATACCATAACTTGCCAATAAAATCCAGCAGGAATAAAAGCAAGTTTATTATTAGCAACCACATGCTTTTATTTGGTCATACAGCTACTTGGATACCTAACATCCATTTAAAGGTGGGCATACATATATCCGATTTTACTTACCCGCGTCATTAGACCTATCCTCCTGGAACCGCCTTTCCTGTTCTTCTATGCGACCGACATGCGATCACAAAATGAATGGTATTTGCGCATGTCGGTCGCATAGAAGAACGGGAAAGGCAGTTCAGGCAGGATCGGTCTAATGTCGCGGGAGCGCTCGGTTGGGTAAGTAAAATCGGGTATATGTATGGTGTATGGGCACCTTTACATTGGGTTGTACATTTATTGTAATATTATAATATACAGAATATGTGGGAAGAAAAGCATATACTTGAATTCGCCATTGTTTTTTTACATAGCCAGAGATGATCCTGCATCAGGTGGGGTACTTGCGGGTTATGCAGTTTTCAGCTCGGGTTTACCACAATAATATGAATGGGTTGTGGGTTGGGCTCGGATAGAATGCAGCGATGGGTTGAGTCAGGTAGCAGGTCTGGTTGAGGGTACGCTTAATTTCAGGTACAGATCAGGGTGTGGATATGGAACCCATCAGCAAAGCGGGTACAGGTAACTGTTTTGTGGGTGCATGTCTGGAAACTCTCTACTCTATATCCAAAGGAACATTTTAGGTTTCAAAGAATTGTTTGAAAGTCTACTTTATTCTGGTTCTATGCTGACTCACCTTGATTTAGACACATTGCTATGAGTTGAACAACATTTAACAATGTAAACTACAGAGAAGAAAACCTGGGCATCTTGTTAGTGTAGGCAGAAGACAGGCAGGTTTTACAGATCACAGGAGTCTTACTAGTGAAACCTGTAGTGGAAGTTTTTTTCCTTCATATTACAAGACTTGAATAGGTTCATCACACATTATAAAAGAAGTGATTACTGTACCCAAACTGTATGCTGAGCTGGGCAGTAAACACAGCTGACACCTAGTTACCTGTGCCTCTTCTCATAATCTTTGCATATGTATTTTAAAAAATATATATTTTAAAACCAAGAGCAGGGAAACTGCTGTCAATGTTTGTATTTGCCTGCAACCCTTCTTAGGAATCTGGAATGTTTTTGAGACTTGAAAAAAATGTTGAATGGCCTGTTTTCTTTTCTCTCGATTCTAGTGAACTTTATGGTATTCATTGTCTTTTAATTCTGGTGTTAACTCTATTATTAACGCAAAGCAGAAAAGTGAGCAATAAATATTTTGTTTGAACTGGCAGATAACAATAACAAGAACAATAACCTGGCAGATGAGAACCAAAATAATATTGGGTGGTAGGAAAAATCAATCCTACTTCCCTGCCCTAGGTACTTTCCATTTTGTAAAAAGTAAATTTTTACAGTGTAGTTGTCCTTTAATGTTGCATTATACAAGCCACACAGAATCTATTCAAATTGAATTAATTTGAAGCAATTTGAAACCATTCTCTGTATGTTAGATAAGGGAACGTTTTTTGTTGGCAGCTACAATAATTTATAAAAAGATATATTTTTTTGGATTTATATAGCGCAAATATCTTACATGGTGCTTCTATAATTGCATACTCGTACATGTATATACAAGGGTAGCACATATAATACAAAGTCATACATAATACAAATACAAGGAAAGAGGACCCTGCCCAGTGAGCTTACAGTCTAGGGGAAATGGGGTGACTCATAAGGTGAAGTGAATCGTTCGGCTGTATGTAGATGGAGAGTGAAGTTTGATTTGCAGGTAGAATCATATTTGGTAAGTGACGAGTAATGTCTAGGCCTGGTTATAAGCTTGCCTGAAGAGGTGGGTTTTGAGGTTGCGTTTAAATGACGGACAGAGGGAGGAAGGCAGTTCCAGAGCAAAGGGGTGGCGCTGGCAAAGTCTTGAATGCAGGTGTGGGAAGAGGTGACATGGGTGGATGAGAGGAGGATATAATTTGCAGAGCGGAGGTTCCGCCTAGGATAGTATCCATGGATCTGAGATGTATGGAGGGGCTGTATTAGTGTTTTATAGGATCGGGTACGCAGATTGAACTGGATCCTTTGTGTGATGGGCAGCAAGTGGAGAGAGGGACAGAGAGGAAAGGCGTTTGAGAAATGAAAGAAATCTTTGTGTGTATGGCCTCTTTTAGACCTTTGATCAGCAACTGTACGAAAAGGTTGTGATGCTGAATCCAAGGCAAAGCTAACTATACAAAAAACTGCTATGTGTGCAACCTAATTGATTGCCTGCTCTCAGCCAGGCAGACCAGGAAACTATTCTAATCCATTAACCAGCATTTAGTTGTGAAAACACAGCAGTTTATTAAGTTTTTTTAGCCTTTTTTAAGAATGGGATTTTCTCATTTACACCAAACTTTACTGAGAATACATCTCACGTAAGGGAAGAGCCAGAGACATTGTTACAAAGGACAAATGTGACTTAACACAGAATTTTTGTGTTTCAGATAGGCCACACATGCAGCTTTTCGGCAGGATTTTTTTATACTATGTGTTAAAGTCACACAGAGGGTTTGCTACTTAGGACAGTCTGGTCTCCCAACTGATGGTAAACTACAATGTGTAACAATTTGACAGTATGCAGTGTTATTATTATATTGATTCTAGTGTTATTTTGGCTCCCGCTTTATTGTTACACATGGAACATCTTATGGTGTGAAATAGCAAACACACAGTGTACTTTGTAACTGAGAGTAGTAGTAGTAGCTATTAATTTGCAACAATCAATCAGATATTAGCTTTTTACTGGGTTACTGTAGTTATCCAAACATCTGATTGGATGCAACAGATTAATAGCATGTACAAACGTTTGCACATTTTTTGCATCAGCCCTCAAACATTTTGTGGGACTGTGGGAACAAAAACATTAATCTTTCTGTCCTGCCATGACTGTGGGACAAGCATCAGACCAAAAAAAACAGAAAATAAGTGAAAGCGGAAATCCATATATTTTATAGAAATGGCTTTGGGCGAAGGCACGTGCTGCTGACAAATCTGCAGTTTTTGCCCCATTCCCTTTCACTAAAAAAGTGAAGTTGCTTTGCTGCAAGCAGAAAAGACATTATAAAATGGTCATAAACAGCTATGAAACAATGTAATAATATAAAGCAATGTCAGTATGGCACAATGTTACTTTATCATTATTATTATTATAACTATGATTTTTTTATTCTTACTTTACCTTGCACCTCAAAGCGTTTGCTCTGGTTGATTTAGCCAATAGACATTGATATGTGTGCATGATGAGATGGGACAGTTTTTGGGGGGTGGCTGGATCTAGCAGCCACTAACAATAGGTGGCTTATTGGTTTGAGTTGATTTCTTGCAGACCTTAAGCTGGGTACACACCATGCAATTCTTTATTCCGACCAACGGTTTTCTGCTACGTTTGATTCTGACAAACGAATGGTTGGATGTTGGTGGCGTCCGGCCTGATGGACCGATGCACTACACTATTGGTTGATCACCCCCGAAAATACTCTACTGAGCCTTCGTCAATGGTTTAAATCCACCGTAGGCTACATCTATAAATCTGTACCAGACAGGTTGCATATGCATGATCGGGCTCTTAGAATAAAGCTCTTCAGGACAGGGCTTGATTTAAATACACACTAAATGCAAATTGTATGTATAATTGTATTTATATAGTGCCTCTCGGGTACGCAGCGCTGAACATTATAAAATACAAACAAGGGGATAGGTGCCATTGTACAGATAAATTACATTTTAATAAATAAAGTTTAAGTGTATATATGTAGGTCTGTGTGGGTGTGTGTATATATATATATTATATATTATAATATATATATATATATATATATATATATATATATATAGCACCCAGGTCTTTGTAAAAAATTAACTTTTATTAGCAACAAATAAATACGCTATCATATTGATACGTTTTTATTTGTTGCTAATAAAAGTTAATTTTTATCATAAAGACCTGTGAGTGCAGTCGTGTATTTGACTGTATCTATCTAAGTGATTGGCACCCAGGCGTTTACTATTTAAAACGGAGTGCTTATCGGCTTTACCAACCCCGAAAACTCTGTGGAAACAGCCTTTTCAGGCAGTGATTCCCTTACCTTCGCTGCAGGTCCTTCACACAGCAGAGAGGAGGAGGGACTTCCTGTCTCCCTCACACACTGAGGGAGTCTGAGGCTGTGCTCGCTGACGGCACTGTGCAGGAGAAGCCTTAGGAATGTCACATGTCAGCCTCCCACCCATTAACTTTCTGGTCAGTCATTTCTTTATATCTTGGGCTGTGGAGCACGTAGATAGGTGGTTGATGGCTCGTTTTAAAGGTAAGAAACTGGCCTTTCATTTAAACTCAACTTGTTTGGAGACCACAGTTCCCCTTTAATACTTATTAGTATTCACCACGGCAAGCAAAAAGCTACGGACTTGCAAGCGAGCACGTAGAAAAAACGTAGAAAAAATGGTGTTACCAGCACCGCTGCCACCAATTTGTACCAGATCACTGCTTTATGGAAGGATTACGGGTAGCATGGCACACAGTGGGTTACTCTGGTGGTCTGGCACAAAGCACATAGTGCACATAAACAGATTCCACATAACGTGCAGTAATCAGGGGTGTCCCTGTCAATGGTGTACCATTTTGAATATTGACCAGGCCTGTATATTGTGTGTCCTTGTAAGTTAGAGTACACTTATCTGTGTCCTCAGAATTTGTATCCAATAAGGTAAATTGTATGTCCCATCATCTGTCCTCGCAACAGGTGGTAACAGGATCTTATACACAGGGTCTTGTGTTGCAGTCAATATCACTCCAAAGCACACACCACAATCCACGTTCACTTTCTCTCCTCCTACCATAGAGAGCAGGGATGTCTTGTATTTTATTACTCACTGACACCACCTGCAGGCTGGAGGTGGTATTTAAGGAGCCTTGGTGTATATATCCATTACAATACACATCACATCCTGTGTAGAAGACAGAAACTTTTTTTGGATTATACTTCCTTTCACATGGAGCAGACACAGGGGTGTGGTTTAAGCTGCAATTGACCATTCCATTTTAAAATAGGGATCTCAGCTCTGTAAGTAAGTTCATGTATTTTGTATATTTTGTGTTGTACCTAATATAAGTCTGATGGTCATTTGAATGGTAACAGTGAGATAGTACACACACCTTTCCTATGTGTAATATCCTATACCTTCCACCACATTGGTAGCTTCTAAAATAAAAGGTGCAGTAGAGTGAAGGGATTTAAAGGTCAAAAGAAGGGTATTGAATATGATTCTTTGTTTGATGGGTAGCCATCCTATGGTCTGCAGTATCGGAATTGCGGGTTCTCTTTTGGAGGAAAACGAGGAGATTCGAACTGGCGAGTTTAAATAGACTGGAGAGGAGAGAGATGACAGGCCAGAAGACCAAGTAGAAGACTGTTACAGTAGTCAAGACGGGAGATTATAAATGCATGTATGAGCATTTTCATATTGGAGTGAGAGGGCAGATCTTTTCATTATTGCAAAAGGCTTTGGCTTTTTTCTGTTTGTATATTTAAAATGAAACCCCATTCACATGGTCAAAAATGTGCCCAGCAGTACAGAGAGGACTGCTCAGAGAAAGGACTGCTTTCTCTGAGCAGTTTATGGACCCTACATGAGAGGCAAGCAATATAACCTTCATTCCTCTCTAGATCCACATTAGTTCTTGAGCAATTGAAATTGATTTGATTGCAAATGTTTTAAGACTGAAGGTCCCCATACATGGCATCAATATACCAATCAATCGGGCTAATTTGATCAAGTTGATCAGAATATCGAAGACCGTTTTCCAGCGATCTCAATCGGCCTATCGAAAAAGCTTTGATTGTGCTAGGTGGAACTTTTTTTGTTTACCCCATCTTCCAGAACCTATCAAGCTGAAACCTATGGAAGATTAGCGGCACATGGTGAGGAATGAAGATTGTTTTTTCTGATCAGATTTATGTTTGTTTCTGACGATTGTATGACCATCAGCCTATGTATGGCTAAGTTTGCCTTGCACCAATTCATAAAGCAATAATTTTGATATTTTTCATCATTCCTTTTGGAGTTGTCACAGTTAGCATGGGTGAGGCGTTCATCTTTTATTTTCACCTTAGGTAGCAGGAAGTTTCTTTTTTTTTTTAACAGGCTTATTGTCATGCGGTTTATCTGGGGAGTAAAGCCGTTGTGCAACAGAAACTGTGGCTTGTCCTTACCTGTCTCCAGCATGACCTAATCTGAAAACAAAACCGTGTTATATTTTGTGAGATTTCAATAAAACTTTTTTTCCCAGCATTTCAAGGACTGACTTATGTATTCAATGCTCACCTCCTCTTTAAACAAGAAACCATTCAGTGTGTAATTAGCCTAGTGCTGGTTCATTTATAGTTCCATATGTTCTGTAAAGACATTCCCAGTACATTTTTTTTTTTTGCAGTCAATGGAATTGTTTGCTTATTCTTTCCCGAAAGGACAGGTTGGAAGAAAAGAAAAGCATTTTGAATGGAAAGTCAGAGTTATGGGGCATATTCCTTTATTTAATTAACGCTCTCCCTTTTCACAACACTCTATAGTAGTAAGCAGAGCAGTAGAATAGGGACGAAATACAATGATGGTGAATCCTGAAACAATAGCCAAGTAGGTTAACATTAGAAATAGATTTATTGTGTTTTTATACATGGCAGAAACATATATTTTAGCATTAAAAGAAAAAAATGGACCCAGATTTTGCTTTTATATAAAGTAAGTAAAGCCATAATGATAGGTTGTATGTGTAAATAAATATGCTTAGATTGTAAGCTCTTCGGGGCAGGGCCTTATGTGAATGTATACATGAAATTGTAAAGCACTGCGGAAGATGTTGGCGCTATATAAATCCACAATAATAATAATGTGCCCATAGCGCTAGATGTTGGGTTGTAGTATAGCATCTACTGCAGAGACTTAATTGCCTTTATACCCTTACATATTTTTGCCCGGTTGAACATTGAACTGGTGAATATCATTGCTACATATACTTACAATATTTTTTATTACATTCTGAAAAATGTGTAGGGCTGATCCATTGATGTTTTCCCTGGGCTGTGCCATGTTCACATGCTTGACTAATAATACCCGTTCCAAACCACAACTCGTGTTAATACTTTACAGCTCCTACTAACAGGAAAAAACTGGAAAGAAGACAGGAACTAGGGACTGAGAAGGCATAGGATCCAGGGTAACCCCTGTAAAAAGAAAATATATATATATAACATCCAGTATCTAACTCCACTTATAAACCTTTCTGTTGGCAGCTATAAATGTGTATATAAGTGCAAATTGAACAACTTCCTGCAACTGTGCCCCGCTGTAGTTTTTACTGTACACCCATCAAACCGCCTGTGCCTCTTGTGGCTTTGTCCACCTTCTTTCACAGCTTCACAATATTGCACAGCCTTAAAGGAGGCTGCTTGTGTAGGGTTTGTAAGTCACACCGATTAATAGCGAATACCTGAAATAGCAGCGGATAGAAGAAGAGGGAATGCCAGGTAAATATTGTAAAACTGTTTTTTTGGGGGAAAAATTATCTGAGGGGAGTGTGGACATGTCCTTTAATGCAAAAAGATATCTACCGGTAAGTAATCCATTTCTTTAAATGTACTAACACTGACAACACTGTATTTCTTCCTTAGACTTTTCCGGAATATAACGATATATTGAAAAAGTCTTATGAACTTGGAATCTTTTTGGATTTGCCGAGATTTCCACCAATAACAGAAAATTGTTTCTTTCATCCCAATGTCCTGTGCATGAAATATCTGCTGGAAGTCAATTTGCCAGGTAAATCATTTTTCTTTGTTAATTACCTTTTATTTCTAAACATGTTATTTAGAATCATTTGTTCAAGGGGGATCTCAGCCCAATTTATCTATTGAATTTGAATTCTTATTATACCTGGTGCAATAATTTGCTTTATTTAAACGGTCATGTGAACTATCTGTGTTTAGACAGTGACACAGTTGGTGGCTCTATGTCATACGACTCGGTCACACCAAGCAATGTTTTGGAACAATCGATTATCAGGGATGATAATGTGGTCGATCTAGGTGAAATATGGACCAAAATTTTCTTATCAACTTTAAGGTATTTTAGTTAAATTTTTCCAAAATATCAATGCAGCTACTTTAATTCCCGACCAACAGACTACTAAATGTTTTATCAGTTCATAGATATGTCAGTGGGAAAATCAGGTCTGTACTATTCTACAGAGAAAAAGATGGTGTCAGGAATGACTGATCACTGAACATGGAACCTTTCTATATGTTTGATTGTCTGCAGTTCTGTTTTCGTCTGCTTCATTCAATAATTATTAAATGCACCATAGTGCAGCCTAAAGTCTTTCAGGTGTTTGAAAGCTAAAGCTCCCCGCATTCCCTTACAAAAAAGAATAGCGGATGGTGCCCAGGGAATGCTGGGAGTTGCCATTTTCATACACCTGGAGGGCTTCTGGTACATCTAATGTGTGCAGCCGATATCCGCTCCTTATATTAAAATATAGGTAGGTGATTAACAAAGGCAAACCAAATTATTCCATGTTCAAAGTCTGTCGTTCTTTAACTGGGATTGGATGATTTTTCACTTTAAACATGCTTGATAATCCAGATTTGTCTATTATTGACCATGAATGTATCCATCTTTAAACGAATTACTCTTACCTCTAGATCAGTGGTGGCGAACGGCACCGACAGTAAAGTTTGTTACCAGAAAGCCAGGGAGAAAGTGTAGCGGCTGTCTGTAGCAGAGAGAGGTCACATGCTATAACATTCAGCTCTGATTAACTCCCTGTTTTAGATCTCAAACTCCTGTCTGATAATGTAGGGTTAATGGTCACTGTTTTACATCTCAAACTCCTGTGTGGTAATGTAGAAGTTAATAGGTAATCTATAATGCATTCTGTCTACTGTTTTTTGGTCTGTGTCTATTTATTTGAGTTGTTTTTTCTAATGTATTAACTCCGCATTCAGGTTAAATGATCATATTGGTACTATGCAATAAAAAGGTCCACTACTCTATATATTTAAAAGGGGAAATAACATTTAATATACTTTAATATTTAATAACCTGTGTTTGCTAAATCTAGATAAACTTCTTGCACTTCCTTTCAATCAATTTTATGGAAAGAATGGAATATACATTACACGTTTTTACAGAACAATAAAACTGGTTCACCATTCCCATTAGGTTCCTTTCATGTAGCTTATAAATTAGTGTTGTAGTGTTTGCTTTTACTATAGTGGCACTGTCACCTACATAAAACTAATCCTGTGTCCATGCTTAGGATGGTAACCTTGAGGCAGCCAGCTATATCACTAAATAACGTTTAACTCCTGACGAGATAAAATTGTTGTTACATATTTACTTGTAATACTTCCCTAAAGTTACAATTGCAGAGCCGGTCTGATCCCACCCCCTGCTTGTTTCCACAGGCCTGGTCAGTGGGAGGACGTTTGTTGCTATAAACAAGCCTTTCCATTGGCCGGTCCTGGGCACTGTTAAGCTGTACCAGACCTGGACCTTTGCTATTTTGGATAAGTATTACAAGCGATCTAAGGTAAATGTAAGGATGAGGACCCAGCAGTTTAGATACTTACATTGGGTATTTTGGAAGAAAAAGGAAGGGGATGGTTTAAAGGGTATAATTTCCCTTTAAAAGTATGCCCAGGAGACCTAAAATGCTGAAGTGTCTTTCTGTGTCAGATGCAGACGACATAAGTTATGTGTACAGGTTAGATAATTGTCATTGGGGATTATCTTTCCAACAACAATTTCTTAAACGCTTGCTGTATGGAGAGGTTACTCTGCAGTAACCTAGCAGCCTACTCTGGGGAAGATGAGTGACCGGGACAAAGGAAACCTTTCTCCAACATCATTAAAAAATGGGGCCAAATGGATCACAAAACAATGTTGATGTTAAACTTGTATACACATTAGAAACGATTGTTCGACCCACAATTATCTAGCATGTGTACAAGTTTTAACATGACTGACCTCCATATAAGGGAGCTGCTATCAGCACTCTTTAAGTTGCTTATCTTCTAAATTCAGGAGGCTAGAAATACAACTGCAGTCCAGTAGAATGTTGGACTGAGAAGAAGCAGCAATGATGTCGGTTGCTCTTTCTATTAGAAAATTTGTCTGTACTTAAGACAGCTATACTATACTGTAAATTTTTACTTTTTAGAAATGAAAAGTACCTGGGACAGGTAGGTAGGATTGATTATTCCTACCTCCCAATATTGATTTGTTATAGTTCAGAAGCACTATTCATGTTGCCACTCTACAATGGGAGTAGAAGTACCAATCCTTCCCCTGGTACTTTTCATTTTAACGGTTTTTGAAAAAAGTTAATACGCACTCTAGTTCTCCTTTAACACCAAGTTAAAGTTACAGTATTTCATTCGATACAAGCATTTCTGCAAGGGTAACCTTGTTTTATATTTTCCACACTTATTTCTGCATTATGAAAAGCTACCTAGCTATAAGGACTGGTAACACAGCTGGAGTTTCCTGTTAAACTTGAAATACACTGAAAGCAGCAAACGGTGAGAAGATTCCTTCAGCCCAAATGTTCTTTCTGTCAACTGCAGGACAAGAAAGGTTCACATATTGCCATTGATCTAACACACAAACAGGTTGCACAACCTGTACGATGCAGCTCATTAATCACGTGCAAAGAGGTTATTATGTAAAATGTTGTTGCCATACATTACTGACAAATTGTTACAGATCAGAACAGCAACACCTGAGTTGAACTCTATTGTTGGAGTTGTTAGAAACATCTGATACCTTTTGAGGATTGTTCCTTTAAGACAGGACGGAATCAGTTTGAATCAAATGTTTTTTTTCACCTGCATGTGGACCAGTAGTAACTATTGTTGATATCAATAATACATTGTTGTGTATTGATAAACTATACTAGCACCATAGAACTACTGGCTCCCAAAGCATAAAGAACTTTTACCAGCATGTAAAAATAGCAATCAAATGGCCAAAACAAAGCTAACTGTGTATATTAGAAATGATAACCTATTCCTAGCAGTCTAATATTAGGCTATAGAACAAATTCCGTGACCTCTACAAAAGCTCTCCAGCGTCATGCCTCTAAATGGCTATGAAGCTACTTGGTGACTTCTCATATCTTTACATAACACAAGGGGTGAGGCACCTGCCAAGGAATTGAGCGACATTGGGTAGCCCCACCCTTAAAGAACGAACATATAGGCTCTAAACTCTGCCCCCCAGCCTGGGATCTATCCTATAGGAAATAGTGCTTTTTGCAGAGTGTGTCTTCTCGTTGGTTTGGCCTTGGGCCAGAATGAAGGACTTTATTGTTTGAACAATGGTGCAGGAGTGGTCCACAGGGTCACAGGGGAATCCCCGGTGGGCCCACAGCCCACTTACTCAAGAAAATACTCACTTAGGAATGTAATACATTGTTTAAAAGGCATCTCCATCTCTCAAATAAAAAACTATATAGGTAAATCAACCCCCAAAACTACAATAGTTAGAAAGGTGACAGACGTTTCTTATACTTCGCTAGAATTCCTGCTGCAATGATGGATGGCTGTTCTAATTAGCCATAGTATTTGGTTTTAAAGTAATGAAATGGCATCTTTAAGCTGAGATGTGATGAGCACTGGCAATGATTTCCATTGTTTTGGAGTTAGCAAATGGTTAATTCATACAGATCTGTCTGCATTGATGCTTTATAGACATTTGATGGGGAACAAATTGAACCAGAGGTAAAGTCCACTGCTCTGACAATTCACATAGCACAGGATTATTCATCAAAAAAAAAAAAAACTGGAATGATTTGTAATTGTCCTGTAGAAGGTGTCACAGGGCTGGTTGGATCTTATAGTAAAACAGAATGATGTCATGACAAGGTTAGGGTAGAATTTTATTAGAAACATTGAAAGAATCTTTTGTGTTAAATTAGTGTAAATTCATGCAGCTCACTTATTAAACATAACATACCAGGAATCATGTAATATAATAATAGATAATATATATATATATTCATATTATATATCTATATCTCTATCTATATAATAGATATATATCTATATCTATATATATATACACTAATTGCACGCAGAAGGGAGTTTTCAAGCTGAACCATAACCAGAAAGTAAGAGTATAAAGTACACACACAACACACACCTACAGCATACAACCATGCTGGCATCACAGCCAATGACTGAATGCTATTCCCTTCCCCTAGCTGCCTGCTCTGGCCATGTAAAAGCTTGTAAAACAACTAAGAGAGCTTGAAGAGTGTGAAACCTTTGAGAGGCAGAGGGAAGAAGGTGACTATCATTTAGCTCTACATCTGTCACCTTTCTAACTATTGTAGTTTTGTGGGTTTATTTACCTATATAGTGTTTTTTATTTGAGAGATGGAGATGCCTTTTAAACAATGTATCACATTCCTAAGTGAGTTGTTAAAGGACAACTATACTCCCCTCAGCCCGATCTTCTTCCTTCAGTCAGTTGAAAGTACCCAGGGTGAAAACCTAAACCGCTAAGTCCTTACCCCTAGTTTGAGCTGCTTACGTCCGCACTTACATCTTCAACGCTCGTCTTCACTTCTTACTTTCGGTCCGCAAGTTTACCAATAGGAAGGTATTGTGTTTAAAAAGCACCGCGCTGCAATTCTCACGAGCTAAAAGATTGCCAACGTGATCATAAGTGCATGTCAAATCTTGCTAGTGTGGCCTAGCTAATATAGTTCTGTATATCAGGGGAAAAAACACATAGACAAGTTATAGACAAGTTTTGTGTGGGGGCTCTAAACTTAGAAATATTGGCATCCAGACTTCTGGACAACGAAAGTGTTTACTTAATAATTCTTAGGTGAATTGGTGTGACATCTGTCTAATGCTATAATTCATTCCTTCTACTTATTTAGTTTACTGCTTCAGTCACCAAGGAGAATTATACTCATGCAGTCCCTGACTGCTTTCTGGCTCCTCCCACTCCTTCATTAACATATGTTCTCCAATGTCTATCATGGGAGTATCGTCGGTCACAATGACTGTGGGAGGAGGCAAAAATGAAATCTTCTTTAATGCAAACAAGCTGCAAAAATCTGCATGTTTCTTTTGATGTTGCTTATATTTGTGATCTTCTCTGTTTTGATCAGATGAATTACATTACTGGACTTGCCATATAACAAAGTTGGGAGGATTTGATGATGTACATTATTTGACATTGGACCCAGCTCGTAGAAGAACGAAGCATATCTGTTATGATGTTCAAGCGGCTGCTATAATAATAGTAGTGCTTAAAATAATATTTGCACTTGATGACGAAACAGAATGGTACGTTTCTAAAGGATGGGATTTTAAAAGGCACAGCACCTAATTGCAGTCTGATTATTTTTTTGTTTTGTCCTTCTTATACTTAAAGGAGAAGTTCAGTCTGTCAAATGGCTTAAAGGGGAACTAAAGTCTTCAGACAACAGTGCCCCAATAGAAAGATTACATTCACAAAGACACAAAAAGTTGTCTCCTTTGCTGGGGATGCTGGGTGATTTATGAAATTAACATGTGGATACTAGGGGCCAGCTGTCATAATTAGCCTTAGCTGGAAACACCCTATACTTTGGCCTCCTAAAAATAAAGCTTTCTACCTTTATCCCACAAGAGCTACTGGGTGGGGTATCGGTACATGTAGAATATTTATAATATGTTAGGTGGGAGTATAATAGAAACAAAAAGAATCTAAATCTGAGGAATTGAATCTGTCCCAACGGTCTGTCTGTTTCCAAAACCATGCTATGCGCACAGTCCATCGGGACCTGTCAGACTACGCAGCGGAGGAGCAATTGATCGGGTAAGTACCTTACCTTCTCTCCTGGCTCCTGAAAATTTTATTGAAGAACAGGAGGTAAGAGACAGCTCCTTAATCTCCCATTTTAAAATAATACTGAAAACATAAAGATTTTTAAGCAGTGGAGAAACCCTTTAAATTTTTTTTTTCGTTTTGGCACATTTGATTACTTTAAATCAATTCCCTCCATCTTGGTAATTCATAAACTGCAGTAATGTCTAAACCAAGGCTAAAATCTCCTTACTCAGATTGTGCCATTGGAGGCCCGAGTAATTGGAATCTTTGTCTAGCAATTCCACAGTTTGTATTCTGAATTCCCTTGCATGATGTCATATGCTAGAAGCGAATACTCTGCAGGGACAGGGTTTTCTGTAATATTGGCAAGTGTATGATTAGCTTAAAAAAAAAAAGAACCACTAATCATTTTAGAGATCTATGGACTTTGTATATATTCAAATTAAATGTAAGGTTGCCAGTTCATCCTATTGAATTTTATTTAGATCAGATATACTGCACATTGTACACGTTTGTTTTTTATTTGCATAACAAGTGTTGCTTCCTTATTCTTTCAAAACCAAACAAATTAAAGCCACAAACTATCCACGTACCTTCGGTTCACTTATAAATCTTGTAGACAATGTTATAGCATGCTGATTAGTGTCACAGCGTATGACTAAATCCTTCTGTTATTAAGGCCATTTTTAGAAGAGAAGAAAAAACAATGCAGATAAATGTAAAGAATTTTAGCCTCCCTGAATAAAGGGTCTAGCATGTGTACCTAATCTAATCCATAAATCTTAGTCTGTTATGTTTGATCCATGCCAGAAACATTGCCTTTAACGCAGCACATTTTTGTATTTTATTTACAGGCAGTTGTCAAAAACTTCAGAAATAAAGAACCAAAGAAAGGAGGGTGGGTAAAAGCCAAATGCATTTGATCTCATTTCTTATGTGACGATTGCTCGGTGTGTGGGTGCCAGTGATTGCTTTAAGGCGGGTACAAACACTAACGATAAAGGGACGATACCGTCTGATCCGTAAGTATAGTCCCTTTATTGTTCGTGTGTAGAGCATTTTCGAGCGTTCACGAGGCCAACGAACATTTCCCTTTTGCCACGGTCGTCTCCCTTTAGATAAAGTATAGGGAATCGGCTGCTGCTGACTTAAATTTTCAGTCCCGAGCATTCTCCCTATGCTTAACATAGGGAGACCGCTCGGGACTGTGTTTAGAGGGATCTTTAGAAATTCAAAGACAGAATCTTGCAGATTTTTTTTAAAAAGATCTTTCATGTGTGTACCCAGCTTTGGGGACTAGAAAATGTATCCAGGATTTCCTAATATAATTAGTGGTCAATTTGTTTTTAAAACCTGTATGTATGTATTTGTTTATAGAGGAATGCAGCACTGTACAATAATATAATACAAAAGGTCACACGAGGGAGACACCAAATATAAATACATGCATTAATAATTATATAACTAGACAAGCGATTGTATTTTAAGACTTAAGGAAAGAGGTCCCTGACCCGTACATCTTCCTATCTAAGATGATAAATATGTAACAAGGTTAGAAACACCTAAATAGTCATATTTAGCTCAGCTGTTGTGCTGGTGTCTTAAAATGAATTATAATTTAGCTAAGGAGTTAAGTAGAACGTTTAATGAGAATATATCAGTGATGGTGAACCTTATAGAGGCTGAGTGCCCAAACTGCAACCCAAAACCCCACTTATTATTGCATAGTGCCAACATGATCATTTAACCTGAATACTTTAGAATAATCAACTCAAATAGACACAGACCAATACAGTAGACAGAATCCATTATAGATTACCTATTAACCTCTACATTACCACACAGGAGTTTGAGATGTAAAACAGTGACCATTAACCCTACATTATTAGACAGGAGTTTGAGATCCAAAACATGGAATCAGAGCTGAATGTTATAGCATGTGACCTCTCTCTGCTACAGACAGCCGCTACACTTTCTCTCTGGCTTTCTGGTAACAAACTGGTGAACTCTGCTGTGCATGAATGCCCACAGAGAGGGCTCAGAGTGCCACCTCTGGCACGAGTGCCATAGGTTCGCCACCACTGGAATATTTCTTCTGAATGGACAAACATCATATGAACTTGTGATTGGCTTGCAGATCTACACCACATTGTGCAGCTGTGCTTCCTCTGGAACAAACATTAAGATTTTGCTCATTTCTTAGCTAAAGACAGCCACTGTGCATTCTGCGTCCTACAGATCCTTCTGTAGTCCATTGCTGCAGAGAGATCGCAGCCTCGGTGGGCATCTCTTTCCTTCATAGCAAAACAGAATCTTCTATTTATGTCAGCATATTCATCCCACACATACAGATTTGGTCAGGAAAGTACCAACATGTCCCAATATACCACAATAAAATGCAGCGATATACCTATATTAACATAATTGTTTATTTTATTGTTATATTACATGCAGATTTTCATATTAAGTGGCATTTATCTGTATATAGCTTTAAGTTCAAGACTAACATTACTGTTTTCAATTCCACAGAGAAAATGCTATTTGATTTCAGGGAATGGTACACTACCATAAGGCCATGCTACGAGCAAGCTCAACAAATGCTGGAGGGTGAATTAGCCAGGTACTGCCCAGTAAGATGGATCTTGTTTGAGTAGAGCTTCATACATTGGATAGACTTTGAACTAAGTAGTCCTCATTTTTAGAAGAATACATTTGTCTGCCTCTCCTAAAGCTGGATACAAACAGTGTGTCAAACAATGTTTCCTGAGATTTCCGGCTGTGATTACCTAAAGATACTATTAGGTTTACCCAGAACCGCTATCGCTCAAGGTAAACGTCCCTCCCCAAATTTAATATCGAGGGTGTCTCTTGCGATAGCTGTGCAATGGGGGTTAAAGTTGCGCCAACCAATATTGAATTCTCAACAGGGGGTTAAAGGGCATTTTCTTTCTTTCCATGTATTCTATAATTTCTTCAACCCCCAGAGTGTCTTCACTTTTTTCAGATTCCCTCTCTGTCCTGAGATACACCAGTTAGAAGAATACGAGATTGCAATTCTCTACTCCTACTTGGACTGTCAATCAATCCACTGTGACGTGATCCCCCCCCCCTCCCTGCTCTGTAATAAACATAGAGATAAGAGCATTAGCAGGGGGAGAGAGGTAGCTTTGATGGTAGATATAAGGCTGCACTTGACCCCCCCTTCTTAATAGCTTTCACTGATTGTTGATGGGTCACAAAGTGAGAGATCGTAAACTGTACTGTTCTCCTTTATCTATGTCTCCAGGACAGCTTGCTTTCTATTGGCCACTGTGCATGGGTGTGTTTTTCAGGATGTTGAACTTTTAACTCCTACTGCACATGAGAAGCTTGTTGGTTAGCCAGAGTTGAGACATGGAGGAGGTAACAGAGGAGAGGGGGAAGGGGGGAGTGCTGCACAGAGATCTGACACCATGGTTAAACAAAGTCACTGACAGAGATGGGATTAAGGCAGCACAGAATACATGAATTTAACTTTGCAAAGGGGCAATGTGTTTTTTTCACTATAGATGCCCTTTAAAGATATTGAATCGGTTAGCATGACTTTAACTCCAAGAACTTGCACTGCGGCTCTGAGTGAATCTGTTGACTCCTAATAAGGGGTCTGGGGAACCCTATGGGTCCCCGGGAGGTTGTTAGGTGGTCCTCAGTAGACAGTCGGGAATTGAACAGATATATCCTTGTGATGAATTTGAGAGTATTTTATTTGATAACAGATAATTTATTGGTCTACCTTTTACTTTTATATGGATTATGGTGAATAACGCAGAGAGCAATATATAAATATATATTTATATACAATCATTTTTAATGTAAAAGTTAAAGGTCAAGGATAAAATGGTTAAGAATCACTGGAATAGACAGTGTAGTGTTTAATAAAAACAAGGAAACATGGTGCCACTTATGATAAATTGATTAAATGATTCCATATTCAGTGCTATGTATGTTTGTTTATGAATTCATTTGAAGTGATACAAAATGTTTGATGTGCAGTTTATTGGTTATTAGTCAGAATTAGTTTTTTGAATTCTCTTTCTTTATATAGGTTTAGCTATAATATCCCATTTCTAGCTCACTGTTAGGGACATGGCATTTCCATTACCAGGGACAATGGGGTTTAATCTCTGTGGTCAAATGTTTTTCACATGGTTCAATGTTTTTATTTAAGGGATTTCATCCCTTAAGTTGAAGTAAAAAAATTTAGTCTTCAAGTTGGGAAAGGGTTTTTCTCTGTAAGAACAGTAAAACTATGGATCTGTCTTCCATTGGACATGGTGATGGCAGGATCATTGGATAGTTTAAAAAAAAAAAAAAGCTCAATCAGTTTCTAAAAACAAGGAATGTTGCAAGTTACTGGTATTGATACATAAAGTAGAGTTGATCCAGGGATATTTCCGATTGCCACTTGGAGTCGGGAAGGAATTTTTTCCCCCTTCATAATTATTTTTTGCCTTCCTTTGGATTAACCGTTTGGCAGGAAGAATGGGTATTGCCGAGTGGGTTGGACTGGATTGATGTATGTCTTTATTCAACCTAAAATACTGTACTATACTATACTAATAAATACTTTATGAATATTAATTGTATTTCTCAATTTTGAACTTTTTGAAAGAAACTTGTCACTATTTCAAACATTCCCAGGTTTGTATTTCTTAATGTTATCAATGTCATGTAATGTCTGTTTTTGGTGGGAGAAACAGACCTTGGCTCTTGTATACCAGAAAACATATGGTGATTCTCAGTAGAACCCCAGGGGATACAAACCTAATTAATCTGCTTTGCATTTCACTGTCAACAACATCAACCAATATTGGCCAGTGGCCCTCATGTTTGCTGAAAGCAGAAAACATCTTGCCAAATCCTAATGCTGGACATGCACTAATAAGATATTAAACATTCGATCATCAGATCTATGTAATGTGTTTAGAGAGTATTTCCAGTATTCTCCAGACCGTATTAAGGAAGAAGAACAAAGCACCAAAATCCATAGCCTTGGGCATCTTTCTGAATTCTTTGTGTAAAATAATACAAAGCTTGAAGTGCTGCAATACACAAAAAAAATAATAGATTTCAGTCTTAAAGACCCGATACAAAACAGGTGGCAAACAGAGAATGTTTTTTGGAATATATCCTTTATAAACTGTAGTTTTTTTGTTTGACTGGACTAACCTTACAATACAGATATTTTGAAGTCACTGTCTAGATGGAGAGGAAGGTCAGGGGAGCAGCTGTTTGTCGGTTCCCCACACTGGTGTAATCCTATCAGATTGCAAACATGACTTTTCAAATAAGCAATGAAAGAAGTTGATGGTTAAACAGGAATGTCTGATGGATCCTGAATTGGCCCATTGAACAGTTCACAGATCTGTTAAACAAGAGTAACGCTAAATTGTCCTGTTTCCTAAATAAAACCCTTTTTTTCCCCCCTTTTATTAAATTTACAAAATGCACCAGATTCCATTAGTCTTTGCTCCTGGTATTGGCACATTGTAATAGAAACATACAGGGAGATTCAATAAAAGTTCTTATTGTTTAAAATGGTGCTAATTTTGCCCCAACCAATCAGATCTTATTTAACATTTGAAAGCTAACATCTGATTGGTTGGGGCAAAATTAGCACCATTTTTAACGATAAGAACTTTTATTGAATAACCCTGATAATTAGTATATTGGTATAGACGCATTGTTAGCACATTGGTACAGACGTATGATGTACAATGCACTGCTAATATTTTAGTGCAAAAGTGAACGCATAATTCTTACTAGGTATTTTTTTTCCATTAGGTTCTTATGGAGAGGTGAAAAGAAGCTTTATTACTCACACACCATAAAACAACAGCTTCAAAAAAAAAAACGTGAGTACCAGTAAAAAGTCGGCATATCTATGTATCTGTAGCCCATATACTGGCCTGCAAATTACTGCAAATATTGGATAAGTTCAGGTCAGAGCCATTTGACTGTTTTTTCGGATTCTTTGTTTGTACTTGTTCATTAAGTTCTCTTACCACCTATCCTACTGTGTTCCAAACAAATGTCAGTATTAGGAGGTGGAAAAGGAGGTAGAAGTAAACCTTTGGGATCTCATGGAGAGACCATGATCCCATGAGTCTTCAATGTGGAGCATCATTAATCAAAATAACTTTTGATAAAGTACAAAACTTACCTCCCGACATTCCTGCGGTATTTCTGCGACGTTCAGACCTGTGTTTGGCATGAATATTTTTCTGTTGAAATTTGATCGAAAATAGAATGGGCCAGGGAACATTGAGAGATAAAACCCCCCCATGCCTTTAAGATATTCAGTAGATTAGATAATCAAATGTCAAATGTATCTAAGTATCAATAATATAGCCAGCGATCTATCTAATGTAACAGGCTATTAGAGACTTTTACATTTGATCACTAGGTATTTTATAGCCTATTGTTTTATGTCACTCTAGATGGGGGCTCCTAACATCCTATATTTTTGTTGTGTGCGATTTACAGTTATGTTTAATTACCAGCTAGGAGTTTATATGAATAGTGCCTTTTGTTTCTGTCCTCACAGAGATGTCAGACAACCTGCGAAGGCAGTTTACCAAGCTAACTGGAGCTACAGCTGACACTGGGAAGAAGAGCCCATCTAGTTTTTTGTTTAATTGGGAAGAACAAAACACAGACAGGATTTGTTTTCATGGCCACAGCCTGGAGGCTTTTATGCAAAAGGGCAAAAAAACACTCTCAGCTGCAAATGCAAATTATTGGTTGAGCTCGCTGAAAAAATGTAGAGCCAAGTAAGATTTCCTTTCCGTTAGTAATTTAACTAATCCGTGTGAAAATGTTTTAACTGTGCCGCACTACACAGAACCTAAATAAAAGCGGCCATGCACTTGCACCACTGCTGCACCCTGCATTACAATCAATTTGATGTTCATGTCCGATCAAACGTCATTGGGTCCGTGTTTGGACACCTTAAGGCTGAAGTGGGGGATGGAGGCTTCTTTTATTTAAGGAGAACTATAGTGTACATACATTTTAAAAAATGTGGAAATGAAAGTACCAGGGGTAGGAAGGTAGAATTGTATTTCCGTACTCCAAATATCTTTTCATGAGCATCATCACAAAGAAAACCACTTCTGTCAGGCTTCCTCCAGGCTTCAGCATTATCTTTAATACAGGAAAGTCCAGGACACTAACCTGGCATATGAAGAAACAATATGTGCTGGTGTTTCTCCATAAAATAATATTGGGAGGTAGAAACCCATCGAACAACAAGTAGCAAAAGATGGAGGTGCACTCTATCCCAACCAGTGGGTGCAGACACCTTGGGTAGTCTTCCCTCAGGAACCAGCAAGTCCAATGAACAAATCAACTGAGGGTTGCACTCCAAAACATTATTCAATTTATTGTGAATCACACTTAACACAACATTTCGGGGGGTGTTATGTGCCCCCTTCTTTCAAAACTTTGTGTTTCGTGTGATGTGTGGTTCACAATAAATTGAATATTGTTTTGGAGTGCAACCCTCAGTTGTTTTGTTCCGTAGAAACCATCAACCCTACCTCCCTGCCCTGGGTACTTTTTAGTTTTAGAAAGTAAATGTTTACAATGGTTTTGGTTGTTTAAGTCATCTGTCCTGCACCATTTGTTTAAAGGACAACTCCACCCTCATAAGAACATCTTTTAGAAAGAATGGCCCCTTTAAAATATGTTGATCTATCATACTTTGTCCTATGAATTCATTACTGTATGCCTGCTATGCTTCTGGATGCCTTATGGAAACTGAGCCATTTAGAAACCTGTACTGATCCTGGGCATGCTCAGAAGAGGCAGATAGGGGTTTAACATTAAATCATTGGCTGTGATGTCAACTGTCAAATCCATAACTGACAGTTGCTAACTGGAAGAACCAGGAAGCAGAAACAGGGGAAACAGGACATTGTGCAGGATTTCAGGTTAGACGTATATATTTCACATTTCAAACTATTACCATTTAGGGTTTTGGGGGGTGAGTTACCTGTATGTAAGTTTTCATTTTAGGGCTGGACTTGCCCTTTAACTATGCCAGGGAGTCACGGGTCTCCCGCTTGCTCCACCACAATCTGCTTATCAAAAGTTGTGTGGGCTATATGATAGCCATAGTATCAATGATTGATTCCCCTATTGGGAAACTATTGTTTTGTGTATGGCTAGCTTAACTGTTCTGGATTTATTGATCTTCTGGTATTTTAATTACATCTGGATTGTAGAAAGACCTGGAAACCGCTGCTTGGCATCCTGTAGCTCCTGTTAGTAACAGCTGGGGTGCCGCATAGTGTGTTTCTATCATTAGCAGCCTTGGGACCATAAAATGGGTTTGTAGTTAAGTAACGAGTTGCGACCTTATGTTTGGGGTTGTGGATTACAGGTATAACCCCAATACCTGTTTTTTTAATACAGAAATGTGAAAATCCGCATTTTGGGGTTGTAGTTCAATAACAGATGGAGAATAAGATAGACCCGTAGTTCAGTAAAACTAACCACACAGGTCAGTTTTTTGTTCGAATGATCAGTGATTTCGGTTCTTTAGTTTTCTTAAAATTTTATTTTTTCTTTGCAATCGATCAACCAAAAATTATCGATATTAAGTGTGAAATTGAATTATCGAGACATCTAAACAAATCCTGTTCAATCATATCACAAAGCATGCACAGCATGCTGGATAATCAGTTAAAAACGACATTTAGAAAGAAATCTAAATTTATCTTTTACACATGTCTGGCTTTGTTCGACAGTCTTTTTGATTGTTTTGTTGACAAGCCAATTTAAAGGCGATTCCAGCCCTCAAATTAAAACGTATTTACAGGTAAATCACCCCCCAAACCCCTAAACTGTAATAGTTAGAAATCTGAAATATATAAGACCAACCTGAAATTCTTAAAGGGCATCTATACCGAAAAATAAGTTATTTTAAATTGACCATAACTGGAAACTATAATTCTTCCCAACCACCACTGTATCATTTTTTTTGTTAATCTGCCCCCTATTTCTTTAGATGTCCAATTTAAAACTTCTTATATTTCAGCTATCAATCAAGTTCCTTGCTCTCAAAAACTATTCTTCTGTGAATAGTTTTACTGTAGCTGGAATGGTGACCGTTTTGACAGTTGGAATGCTGTGTGCAGGCTTAAAGGATAACTGTATTGCCTCAGTGCATTTTTTTAAAAATTGCTTTAAAAGGGTAAGGGTATGCAGCCCTCCCCATACATTTTTTTTTCCTCATTTCGAGCCTCTCTCCGCCTTCAATTAGCCATGCTGTGAAGGGGGTGTAACAATTCTGTCTGCCACTAACTGCCACTCAGCTAGCATGCGAGAAAACACTTCTCCACCCATCCTTGATCAGCTTGATTATGTAGGCTGTATCCTAGCAACCGGACATTTCAAGTTTGTTTAAAGGGGAAGTTCAGTGCAAATACATGTACTTTTCAGGAAAAAAAGCAGTAATTTCCCAATGACCTTAATCTTCCCATTCCGCATTGTGTCTGTGTATAAATCTATGCAACCCAAATACTGACTTCCTGTTTGCAGGACCCCTATTAGTGACAGTTATGGTCTTGCCCTTGACCCAGTGCCTGGGTTGATTCAGTTGCTCAGTAGAGATCTGAGCATCTTTAACCAATCCAACAGCCAATCAGTAAAAATTACTGTTACGAACATTCCAAGGATGTGGTGCATCCTGGGAAGAAGGACCATTAGAACCTGAAATGTCAGCTCATTAATGTCAACGGCAGGGAACAGCAAAGGGTATGAAATCAACTGATTTTGCAAAACAGGAGAGAATATGTAGAATAGCTAGGTATGCACAATACAAACCAAGAATTTTTAAAATATTGATATTTTCCACTGAACATTCCCTTTAACCGGTAGAGGAGGAGGAAAGAGGTTGTAACATGCCAAGTCTTATGTCAATCAAGGCCCTGGGCCCTCTAGGAGGCGGGCTTTTAGCACTCATCTTTGCTGTGTGATATCTAAGGGAGGGCAGCACTGCTGTAAATGTGAGTAAGTGATTTCAGCTGCTGGAAGTTGTGGACATGTGATGGGGTGATCTTGTCCTTTAACAGTTGGTTTGGTGGAAAAAAGTCAGGTCGGGTGGGAGTGGTTAAAAGAGTGGGGATACTGCTCCTAAACAAAATGTGTGCTGGCATGCAGCAACACACACAAATCAGAATAAGTGCTACTTACATGTATTTAATTTTAGATTAAGATGAGGCAAAGTCATTTTTTCAGTATAGTGTCCTGTTTCCCCTGCTTCTGCTTCCTGGTTCTTCGTTAGCAACTGTCAGTTATGGATTTGACATCACAGCCAATGACTGAATGCTAACCCCCTAGCTGCCTCTTCTGAGCATGCTCCGGCTCAGTACAGGCCATTGAATAGCTCCGTTTCCATGAGGCATCCAGAAGCATAGCTGGCATACAGTAATGAATTCAGAGGACAAAGTTGGATATATCAACATATTTTAAAGAGGCCATTCTTTCTAAGAGATGTTATTGTGAGGGTGGAGTTGTCCTTTAAGTGTAAATTCATTGAACACTAAAAAACTCGTGTATGGCTAGCCTAACAGCGACAGGCTGAATTTGAAATTGGCATCAGGTAGGAGAGCATTAGAATCTGAGTAAGGCAAGGTACATATATGCCAATATTTCGACCAGACCAACTGAGGTGTCCTGAAGAAGGGGAACAAGGTGATCCCCAAAACAATGTTTATGTGATTCACTAATTAACAGAGAAATCCAAAGGAAAAGTGTGCACCTCCATTTAATTCTTGCTTGTGCTCTAAATTTCAGCTACTTGTGCAGTCTTCTATAGACTGCACTATTGGTCAACCAATATTTCATCCCATGTGTATCAAGATGTTGGACTTATACATTTGCAACAGTCGCAGAACCACATGTTGGCTTTAAACTCTATCAAAATTTGGAGGACCACACGTTATGTTGGCCATACACTGGCTAAACATATGTATTCAAAGTTCATGAACATCAAATAGATTGTGATGCCGGCATTCCCATAATGTTTCTCTTCTGGAACATTTTTGCAATTGACATTTAATGTGGATCACAAAATGATCAGTGGATATTAGGCCAGTCTGATCCGATTCGATTTATCAAAGATTGGTGTATGGCCAATCTTTACATTCTATGTGCAAATGCACTTCACAGTCACTTTGTCTGTATAAAACTGACAAAGTGGCATTACGCAAAATCAAAGCTTGTTTACCATTTATATATAATGTCTCAAAAAATCACATTTACACCAGAGTTGCTTCACATTGAACAGGGCAGCCAATGACGAGTGCCCCAGACTTGTTTGATTTTAGAATAACTGCCATCTATTAAGCATTACTCTTGTACATTCCATCCCTCCCCGCCTTATTGTTTCTTTAAGAGAATATGACATTGATTTTATATTCCAGGAAATAACGTTCTTTAGGGGGGTAGAACACTGGATATGTGTAGTGATATCTAGCACTGCTTAGCTCATGTTTTTTTTTCAGGGGCGTTTTGTATGGAAGAAACACTCTTAAAGGTTTATATTACCGTATAAGCCAATCTGTAAGGATTCTATTGAAATGTGGAAATAGTGCAAAACAATGGTCAATTCTCAGTAACTGCAAATAAACTCAGGTCCTTAACGCGGTGAGATTTCTTTTCTTTTCGAGGCGAATGAAATTTAAGTTTACTCTGTGCAGGATAAAGCTGTGTCTCATTGAACAAACCCACTTGCTCAGTGAATTAACGTAGACACTAAAGACATGAGCTTTGCCAATGTAAACAAGGGGGATGTAAAGGGATCACTATCCCAGACTTTTTTTTTTCAGCGTGTCAATTATGATTAGAATTTATACAGAGCTTCCTTTTTCCACACTAACAAAAGGTGTTGTGTGTGTTTGCTTTCCTGTTCTGGATCTTTTCCACACCCAGTACATTGTGGAAAAGGTAAGTGAGGTGGAAGGTGTTTTGGGATCTGGAAAAAGGATTACAACACATCCCTACATGTTGACTGAAAACCAGAAAATATATACAAAGCAGAACAAGAAATGTTAGTAGGAGTTATACTGTAGATGTGTAGTAAGTAGACTTAAGGCGCCCCTACACATGCAACCTCAGTCTCAAACTCTCCACGGCATTGTAACCTATCCGTACACGTGTCTGATGTTTAGTACATACTGTCAGATGTGACGAAAATATCCATGTGTATGGTCACCTTAGGTAAAGTGGGACCTTGGCTAAATCTCTATTTTCTGTAGTGCTGGACATCTGATTGGAATTCTACTCTGATAAATATTCCTTTACAATGGCAGGGACTAGTCTCTTGTACAGCATTACGTTGAGTACATAGAACATGTCTTTTTCACAAGTGTTTCTTATAATTCTCCCAAGACTAGTATTTATCCTTGATAAAAGTACCACATGACAGTTATTGCTTTGTATTTTATCATGATTTACCTGCCATTTTGTATATTTTTATGTAGCATTGAACATATTTGCCAAGTTATTGGTCAGTCTTGTGCATTGGCATCTTGTGTTCCCGCCTTTTGGAACACCTTATTCCATGGGAGAGCAGAAAATGAAATTAAGTATTCTCTTACAATTGGACAGTTTGAGGAATGTGTCCTCAACTTTCCAGAAACAACCAGCTAGTAGTCCTACTGTTGTGATGCCAGCTAATGGGTTTTGGCCTGACCCCAGTTATCTATGAGAAAGTAGAGTGAGTGATGCTTTTTTTTTTTTTTATAGCTCACCCTGCAAGGTTTTGGAAGGAAAACAGTCTGTCCATTCTATATCAAGGGAGATATCATTTTCAGTGTGTCTGCACAACCAAACTTCACTTTAATCATGGGCCTCCAGGCAACAAGATTCAAAATGTAAGATAAGCCACTATAAGTTTGTTGCATCTACATAGTAGGGACAATACTAATTAACAGCAGCTCTTGGAATGAATATCCCCCCAGAAGTGTCTAAAAGTGAAGGTCGGGATAACTTTTAAGAAGTTCCTTGTGAAATAATCCATTGCCAAAATAATACAATTTATAGCATAATAACATCTGGCAGAGTAGACTGGCTCCTCCCTCAACCAAGGCTGTCACTGCTGACATCACAGCCAATTATTGACTGCTGTTTCACCTGCTGCCTCCTCGGCACATGCTCAAGCTTATAAAAAGCTCATTGAGCAGGGGGAGGAGGCAGATAACTTTTTGCCAGAAAGGAATAGAACTTATCATTAAATATCTGGTTACAAATAAACTGGTAAAAATAGCAGTTGGGGTTACACGTGTGTGTGTGTGTGTTAAAAAAACTCCATCTGAAACAATAAATTGTGAGCAAATGAGAGCTGGTTTTAACCTAATCTGTATGTTTTTTACTCAACTAATGAAATTGCCTTGCTATTATTTTATATTAGGGGGATGTGAAAGATTTTATATAAAAAAAATAAAGCAAACAGATCTCCGTCTAAACTACCATAAAATGCATATGTACAATTAGTTTGTGAGCAGTTTCTCACTGGATGGTAACACTGTTATAGCAGTGTAACTTTATATTTAGCAATGTTGCAATATTTTACCATTATGGCTCAATGTAGTAGAAATGCTACAGTTTTCCAGTTTTCATTGGCCAGTATTCAGCTACATATGCATGGTGGTTTGGACGAGACTGCACTCGAGTAGAACGTGTTTGTTGTATGAGAGAACATCTGGAATTACACCGTGTGGCTGATTTGGTTTGGGTGGAGCTATGTTACCAACACCTGATTCTAATTTTATTTGCACACCGTGGTGCTGCGGATCTATGGGGTAACTATAAAAACAGTTCTGACTTTCATTTAGTTTTGTTTAGCCAATGGCAGAAACTACTTTTGTGATCGCTTACTCAGATGATTTGTTATTATATACTGAATTATTAGTCATTATCTGCTTAAATATCTTCAATTTACTTGGACATGTAAAGCTAGGTACACACCTAGCGATTTTTCCTCCTGACCGACCGTTCGATACTTTCGAACGGTCGGCCAGGAGGAAGGACTGTCGGTCGCGGCAAAAGCAGCCGCGTCCGATAGTCACCGCGACCGATCGTGCGGTCCATAGAGGACCGCACGATCGGACGAGGTTTTCCACCCTGTCCGATCGTCCTTTCCTCCGATTCGGACGAACGGTCGATCGGACATAGGCACATTCGGATTCGATAATTTCGGTCCGATCGACCGATACACTGAACTATCGGTCGATCGGACCGAAATATCTAATCGTGTGTACCCAGCTTAACACATTATATTAAGACTGCGGAAGGCAACACTCACCTGTGTTACCTTTAAATTTCTGCTTTGCACTAGTCTGATCAAGAGAAGATTTCTTGCTTATGGTTTGTTCTCAATTAAATTGAAACGGTTAAGTCACTCCTGTCTATTGACTGTTTGGCTCTGATTGGAGTCTTTATTGGTATCTTGTATAGTATTTGAGGTTGAATAAAGACATACGTACATCCAATCCAACCAGTCTAGCAATATCCTCATTTCCTGCCTAACTGTTGATCCAGAGGAAGGCAAAAAGACCCCACCAAATTTATGAAGGGGGAAAAAATTGGAAATTTCCCTGGATCAACTCTACTTTATGTATCAATACCAGTAACTTGCATCATTCCTTGTTTGCAGAAACTCATCCAGCTTTTTTTTTAAACTGACCAATGAACCTGCCATAACGTCCACTGGAAGACAGTTCCATAGCTTTACCGTTCTCACAGTGAAAAACCCTTTCCGAGCTTGAAGCCTAAACTTTTTTTCTTCAAGTCTTAAGTGATGTCCTCATGTCCTCTGACATGTTCTATTGGTGAACAGTGCCCCAGATAGTTTATTGTATGGCCCTTTAATGTATTTATACACCGTAATCATATCCCCACGCAAGCGCCTTTTCTCTAGCGTACATAATTGTAACTTTTTCAGTCTCTCTTCATATTCAAGCTCCCCCAATCCCCTTATTAATTTAGTGGCCCTTCTCTGAACCCTTTCCATTTCAAAGATGTCCTTTTTGTATGCAGGATTCCAAAATTGCACTGAATATTCCAAATGAGGCCTTACATGTAAAGAGGGAGAAGAACATTTTCCTCCCTTGAATCCATACCTCTCTTTATACAAGACAATACCATGCTGGCTCTGGCTGTTGCCGCCTGGCACTGCTTGCTTCCTTTTTGTTATCCACCAAAACTCCAAGATCCCTTTCCAACAGGGATTCACTTAACACAGAGCCATTTATAGTATAAGCAGCACAAGGATTTTTAAGTCCAAAATGCATCACCTTACATTTCTCAACATTGAATCTCATCTGCCACTTAGCAGCCCAATGTGACAATCTATCTAGATCCCCCTGCAACAATTGCACACCCTCTGAAGTTTTTAATCGTCGACAAAGTTTTTTGTTGTCGGCAAACACAGAAACCTTGCTGACAATACCCACTTCCAAATCATTAATAAATAAATTAAATATAAGCGGCCCCAACACAGAACTTAGCACTTTAGTCCATAATGATGAAGCCCCATTAACAACTACTCTCTGCGTCCTATTCATTAACCAATTTTCTATCCATGTACAAATGTGACTCCCCAGACCAACAGACCTTAGCTTATACATTAGTCGACTATGGGGGACTTATCAAAAACCTTTGCAAAATCCAATTATACTACATCTACTGCTATGCCAGAGTCCAAATTTCTACTTACTTCCTTATAAAAGCCAAGCAAGTTAGCTTGACAAAATCTATTCCTCCTAAATCCATGCTGGTTACTACTTATGTCAGTCCTTGAAACATACTCTAGAATATGTTGCCTTATTAAACTTTCCATTATCCTCCCCACCACTGAAGTTAAACTTACAGGCCTGTAATTACTCGGCTGTGAACGACAAACTTTTTTGAATATTGGAATAACATCAGCCTTTTTCCAATCCAGAGGCACACCACCAGACATGAGGGAATCTACAAAAATAAGAATAGAATCAATGGCCTAGATAAAACTGAACTTGGCTCCCTAAGTACCCGAGGATGTATTTTATCCGGTCCAGGAGATTTATTAATATTAACCTTATTTAGTGCTTTCTGTACCATATCCTCGGTTAACCAAAATGCACTTGAATCTTTTATACCATTATTGCTACTATACTCTGATATCTGTACTTGGATCTTCTATAGTGTATACAGAGGGAAAAAAATATTCAAGACATTTGCTTTATCGCCATCCTCTGTAACTAACTTATCCCCATTAATTAATGGGGCCGTATTTTCAGTCCTCATCTTCTTACTATTAATGTACTTAAAAAAAAAATTAGGCTTAGTGATGCTTTGTTCAGCTATCCTAACTTCATTATTATTTTTAGATGGTTTGATTGCTTTCTTACACTCCTTGTTACAGTTTTTATAATCCCTAAAGGCCCTTTACGTTCCCTCGGCCTTAAAGGTTTTAAATACCTTTTTCTTCCTTTCCATTTGCCTCTTTACATCAGAATTCAGCCACATGGGCGCAGATTTTTTTCTTTTTTTTTTTTAATTTATTTCCCTAGTCATGCATTTTGCACTGGGCTTGCCATCTCAGATGGTCACCCCCATTACTAGAGAAATAGAAGAGTATCGTCATGTCGTTTGCCAGCTACTAGGGTGTCATGTTGTCTTATGAGTTCACACCCATTTTATGTCAACAAAAGTCACACGGGTATAACATCACAAGACATGTTTATGATCATTTTGCACAACCACAGGCGTGTTAATACAAGCCATGACATAATGTCACTGTCCTGAAGCTTTATAGCTTTTATATTGTTTAAAGGGTTTATCCAGTAGTTAAAACCACTTTTTTCTATTCACTTTTATTGGGAAAAAAGCTGTGTCTTACCACCCATTCTTCAATAAAATGTTTAGGAACGAAGTGAAGGAACTTACCCGATCGCTCCCTCCTCCGCCATGGACTCTGTATTCTATGTAAACACAGCTCCTTTGCCTCCTGTTCTTTAATAAAAGAGAAAACCCTAAACTACTTTTTCCAGTCGAGATACCCTTTAAGACTGGCCATATGGAAACTTTCTTACTAAAGGTTCGTACACACGTATGATGCGTGCACCGAGCCACGACACCTGACCACGGCGCATTAGTATGACGAACGGCAGTTTCTCGCACGAATGCGTTGTGGTCGGGGGTTGTGGCATGGTTCCAAATCGTACATGTCTACAAACCTTTACTCTTGCTCTCCCCAATTCACTTTCATTGTCTGCATTTTTATTGTAATTATGGCTTATTTAGAATGTTATATGTAAGTATTTTTTTTCCTTTTAAGGCGTTTACTTAACACTCAATCGAATCTCGTGTTAAATAGCACTCGCTATTGACCAATTGATGTGGCCACACTAGGTGCACTGGTGCCAGTTGCGCTGCAGTCCGGTTATCAGAGCACATGTGATTTGATCCCCAAATATCACAAGGATCGCACGAAAAGCAGGCACCAACACACACGTCAGTGTGGATGTCAGTAAGCAAAGCACAAACAGGTTGCAAATGCAGAAAAAACATTAATGTGGCCTAGCCCTACAGGTCAGAAAGCTGATTACAACAGTGTATCACTTGTCTTCCTATGTGATGCCTAATTAATGATACATGGAAAAATCTTATAGTACTGAGAGCCCTGGGGGGGGGGGGCGGGGGGGGGGGGGGGGGGGGGGGGGGTATTTGGGTGTATTTTTCCTCCTAGAAAACCACTGTAGGTAAAACAGAGATTGGGGCCCCGTCATAGTTTTATGGGGAGCCCAGTGATTACTAGTTATGCCACAGCTGCAGTTCCTTCTAACTGGAAGAAAAATTCTCCAGTCATATAGTTGCCATTTCACTGTGGTACACCAGCAAATATCAGCAGTCTTGTGCATGTTTATTATAGTGTGTAAAACCTTTCCAGCCATTTGACCAGTCTCAGCTTTCCAGCCATTTGACCAGTCTCAGCTTTCCAGCCATTTGACCAGTCTCAGCTTTCCAGCCATTTGACCAGTCTCCGCTTTCCAGCCATTTGACCAGTCTCCGCTTTCCAGCCATTTGACCACTTACAGATTTCCAAACATAGAAAAGATAATCAATGCACATTTGTAGGCCCCATTCAATATCATATTATCTGCACACTGGCATACTTTATAAACAAAGGGGTTTTAGTATACATTACTGTGATCACATGAATGAAAAGCATTCTAACCACATCATGGTAACCCCAGTCTGGAAGGTCCTAACTTCTAACCTTTTTAAATTTCTTATACTTCTATTACGATTAGCAAACTTTGCATTTCTCATTCTTACACACTGGATCCATATAACAGGCTCTTTCACTTCCCCCCAGCCCTTTGGCTTTTTAAAATGAGGGAAGAGGCCATCCAGTGCTTTATTTTAAAGGCATAGGACCTCCCATAAAAGAAGGCTTTTCATTCATGTGATCACAGTAATGTATACTAAAACCCCTTTGTTTATAAAGTATGCCAGTGTGCAGATAATATGATATTGTATGGGGCCCAGGAATGTGCATTGATTATCTTTTCTATGTTTGTATAAATGTTTGACCAGATCAGTAGCACTTCCGCTAAATGAAGTTGTAAATTAGCCTAATTGGAGTGCTTCCACAATCCTAGTATTGTATATACTCTCAGATTTCCGGTTATTTGACTAGTCTTAGCCTGCCATGCAATTCACTCTTTGCAGATTTCTTAGGGTGCAATGCACAGGAAACGCACATGAGATTTTGCAGCGATATAGTGCTAGGCAGGGAGCACTTGCGGTCTCACAATATTCCACTATCGGAGTGTGTTATTGTGCAAAAAAATGGTGATCGTATGCGCTCCAGTAAGCGGATCGCAGAGCACCTAGTGTGCCAAACCATTTGCCCAACACTAGCGTACACTTTTTAACGTGCGATCTCTGTTTGGAAAAATTAGACTGGTAAAATGACTAAAAAACAAACTGGTGAAAAGGCTGCCAGACATTTCACCAGACAGGTAAGGCAAATGCCAGTAAACACCTATTCCTATATTCTACTGCTAACATGGAAATCTGAATACCTCCCTATGATTTTTACTTTCCTTCTGTGAATATTACTTTCCTTTTTAAAAAATCACTTTAGTGTTCCTTTAAGCACATGGCACCCAATAGAAAACCGTTATAACTAGCTTTCTTATTATCTAAAATTCTATTGGTCAGATCCTAAGCCAGAAACAAAACTAATTTTATTTTGACATTGCCACACATTGGGAGCTTTAACCTAATCTCCTTTTTGTCCTATCCAAATCTTTGTGAACAAACACTTTGAGCAAGTTTTTTTTTTTTGTTTTTTTCATTTTACACAGTAAAGTTTACTTTAGTCTGCAGAGCAGCTAAGCAAATCTTAAATTACAGAGTTACCATTACATGTCTGTCTAGGAAGTGACACGTACCTATTTTCAAGTCCTTCTTACAGGAGACTATAAAACCCCATAAGCTTCGTATTGCTAAAAGATCATTTTACAAGATAAAGGAGAAGGAAGCAAGTGTGATTTTTACACTTTCTAGTGTGTTCTACAAATCCTCTTAAGGGTTTAAACATTTCTTCACTATTGCATGAAACTCATTTTTTAACGTGATTGTAGAACCATAAGCCGAACTTTAATACGGAGGGCCACATTATACATTTGATGTTTGGCTTTGCCTTTAATGTCATTGTCTTGTAATAAACATTAAAACCCTAGGTTTCGTAACATGCCTTTTTATTCGACGTTTTTACTACTCACTACAAATATAGATTAATTTAAAGAAACAACATTTAGAGTTTAGGGCCCCTTTAATTTCACCATGATTTATTTATTTTTTTTTGTAGCGTAATCAAATTTTCAGTCAACAATAATATCCCGTTTCCCTCTAAAGCAGGAATGTGCGTCTCTGCATACTGCAGGAATGTGCGTCTCTGCATACTGCAGCCAGGGAATGCTGGGAGTTGCATCTGCAACCGGGGAAGGGAGGGAAGCATATTAAAACATTTCTTCACTATTGCATGAAACTCATTTTTTAACGTTATTGTAGAACCATAGCCGTAACTTTTAATACTGGAGGGTCCACATTATACATTTGATGTTTGGCTTTGCCTTTAATGTCATTGTCTTGTAAATTAAACATTAAAACCCTAGGTTTCGTATACATGCCTTTTTATCCGACGTTTTTACTACTCACTACAAAATATAGATTTAATTTAAAGAAACAACATTTAGAGTTTAGGGCCCCTTTAATTTCACCATGATTTTATTTATTTTTTTTTGTAGCGTAATCAAATTTTCAGTCAACAATAATATCCCGTTTCCCTCTAAAGCAGGAATGTGCGTCTCTGCATACTGCAGATATTGTTGACTGAAATTTGATTACGCTACAAAAAAATAAATAAAATCATGGTGAAATTAAAGGGGCCCTAAACTAAATGTTGTTTCTTTAAATTAAATCTATATTTTGTAGTGAGTAGTAAAAACGTCGGATAAAAAGGCATGATACGAAACCTAGGGTTTTAATGTTTAATTACAAGACAATGACATTAAAGGCAAGCCAAACATCAAATGTATAATGTGGACCCTCCAGTATTAAAAGTTACGGCTATGGTTCTACAATAACGTTAAAAAATGAGTTTCATGCAATAGTGAAGAAATGTTTAAATGCATTCCCCGGTTGCAGATGCAACTCCCAGCATTCCCTGGCTGCAGTATGCAGAGACGCACATTCCTGCAGTATGCAGAGACGCACATTCCTGCTTTAGAGGGAAACGGGATATTATTGTTGACTGAAAATTTGATTACGCTACAAAAAAAATAAATAAAATCATGGTGAAATTAAAGGGGCCCTAAACTCTAAATGTTGTTCTTTCTAAATTAAATCTATATTTGTAGTGAGTAGTAAAAACGTCGGATATAAAAAGGCATGTATACGAACCTAGGGTTTTAATGTTTAATTTACAAGACAATGACATTAAAGGCAAAGCCAAACATCAAGTATAATGTGGACCCTCCAGTATTAAAAGTTACGGCTATGGTTCTACAATAACGTTAAAAAATGAGTTTCATGCAATAGTGAAGAAATGTTTAAACCCTTAAGAGGATTTGTAGAACACACTAGAAAGTTAAAAATCACACTTGCTTCCTTCTCCTTATCTTGTAAAATGATACTTTTAGCAATACGAAGCTTATGGGGTTTTATAGTCTCCTGTAGAAGGACTTGAAAATAGGTACGTGTCACTTCCTGACAGACATGTAATGGTAACTCTGTAATTTAAGATTTGCTTAGTGCTCTGCAGACTAAAGTAAACTTTACTGTGTAAAATGAAAAAAAACAAAAAAAAAAACTTGCTCAAAGTGTTTGTTCACAAGATTTGGATAGGACAAAAGGAGATTAGGTTAAAGCTCCCAATGTGTGGCAATGTCAAAATAAATTAGTTTTGTTTCTGGCTTAGGATCTGACCAATAGAATTTTAGATAATAAGAAAGCTAGTTATAACGGTTTTCTATTGGGTGCCATGTGCTTAAAGGAACACTAAGTGATTTTTAAAAAGAAAGTATATTCACAGAAGGAAAGTAAAAATCATAGGGAGGTATTCAGATTTCCATGTTAGCAGTAGAATATAGGAATAGGTGTTTACTGGCATTTGCCTTACCTGTCTGGTGAAATGTCTGGAGCTTTTCACCAGTTTGTTTTTTAGTCATTTTACCAGTCAATTTTTCCAAACAGAGATCGCACGTTATAAAAGTGTACGCTAGTGTTGGGCAATGGTTTGGCACACTAGGTGCTCTGCGATCCGCTTACTGGAGCGCATACGATCACCATTTTTTTGCACAATAACACACTCCGATAGGGAATATTGTGAGACCGCAAGTGCTCCCTGCCTAGACACTCGCTGCAAAATCTCATGGCGTTTCCTGTGCATTGCACCCTAAGAAATCTGAAAGAGTGAATTGCATGGCAGGCTAAGACTAGTCAAATAACCGGAAATCTGAGAGATATACAATACTAGGATTGTGGAAGCACTCCAATTAGGCTAATTTACAACTTCATTTAGCGGAAGTGCTACTGATCTGGTCAAACATTTAAAACATAGAAAAGATAATCAATGCACATTCCTGGGCCCCATACATACATATTATCTGCACACTGGCATACTTTATAAACAAAGGGGTTTTAGTAACATTACTGTGATCACATGAATGAAAAGCCTTCTTTTATGGGAGGTCCTATGCCTTTAAAATAAAGCACTGGATGGCCTCTTCCCTCATTTTAAAAAGACAAAGGGTGGGGGGAAGTGAAAGAGCCTGTTATATGGATCCAGTGTGTAAGAATGAGAAATGCAAAGTTTGCTAATCGTAATAGAAGTATAGAAATTTAAAAGGTTAGAAGTTAGGACCTTCCAGACTGGGGTTACCATGAGTGGTTAGAATGCTTTTCATTCATGTGATCACAGTAATGTATACTAAACCCCTTGTTATAAAGTAGCCAGTGTGCAGATAAATTGATATTGAATGGGGCCTACAAATGTGCATTGATTATCTTTTCATGTTTGGAAATCTGTAAGTGGTCAAATGGCTGGAAAGCGGAGACTGGTCAAATGGCTGGAAAGAAAGTGAGACTGGTCAAATGGCTGGAAGCGGAGACTGGTCAAATGGCTGGAAAGCTGAGACTGGTCAATGGCTGGAAAGCTGAGACTGGTCAAATGGCGAGCGAGACTGGTAAATGGCTGGAAAGGTTTTACACACTATAATAACACATGCACAAGACTGCTGATATTTGCTGGTGTACCACAGTGAATGGCAACTATATGACTGAGAATTTTTCTTCCAGTTAGAAGGACTGCAGATCCCGTTTCCCTCTAAAGCAGGAATGTGCGTCTCTGCATACTGCAGCCAGGGAATGCTGGGAGTTGCATCTGCAACCGGGGAACGCTGGGGGTTGTAGTTTTTGAAACATCTGGAGGCACAGCATTGATAAGGGATGTGGAACTTGCGTCCCTCCAGATGCAACTTCCAGCGTTCCCTGGGTTGCCGTATGCTACCAGGGCCTGGTGGGACTTGTAGATTTCAAAACATCTGGAGGCATGGCATCGATATTCTAATCAATTCGAAGAATTCGATCAAATTGATTAGATTATCAAGGAAATTTTGGGGTGTTTTCGATAGACCGGCAGTATCGAACGGTCTATCGTAAAAAAACTAATTGGCAAGATGGAAAATTTTCCATTGACCCCGACCCCCCCTTCCCCCCAACTACTAGAACTAGAGCTTCAGTAGTTTTCAAGCTATAATCTACGGAAGATCCCTGATGCAAAGTGGGGATTTTCAATAGGTTCTTCTGATCCGAAGTCAAAAATCATTGGACCATTTATGGCTACTATAAAGGTTCTGGTCAGGGCTGTTTCTAGGCATTGGTGACCTAGGTGAACAGTTAGGGCACCATTCATAGGTTTTTTTTTTTTTGTTTTTTTTTAAGACGGGCTCCATAGAGCAAAATTTTGGTTACCAATCTAGTTATCGCTTGTTTTTCTTTGTGATTTCCTTACAAAAATAAAGCAATATAAATACTCGAAAACCTTTCTCTATACAGTTTTAACACCTTCTCACTATCTCCTCCCACTAATTCAGAGAGCTGATTGCAGAGCTGCCCTTTGTTTCTCATTGGATGAAGCACACCAAGGATGGCTGTAAAATATGGAAGGGGGCAGACACCAGGTTCTTTATATAGTATAGTAATAAACATAAACTTTATAATGCTGTATTTCTGTAAAAAAACAAACACACAAATGAAGGTGTTGCAATAACAATGCAATAGTACCCCAAATCCCTGTATAGCTCCATAAATCAATCTGTTACCTAAGGGACAGTAAATACAGTAGATGATCCACCACTGCTTATAAATAATGTATATTTTCCCTTTACTAGAACAAGCCAGATATACCGTATTATGTAGTGCAGTAAGAAGGTCCCTTTTTTATTTTCATTTGTATACCATTACATATCTACCGTGACATTGGTGGTTGAAGTATTGTAAACACAGTGTAATGTTACAGGTGCATTGTTTTGCAGGTGCATTCTTATACATGAACACAAATCTCCCAGCAATTAGGGAAGGTCTGAAAGAAACAACATTGTCTTTAGTCAACCTTATTCCATCTTACAGGTCTGGTCTGAAGTTTGTGGGCATAGAAATTTTATAAACCATGCATAAAGGGGGATCATTAAAGGGATACTCTCAAGTACAGTAAATCTGTATCTATTGTTCACAGGGAGGTGAGATTGCTTATTCCTACCTCCCTGTGAGTAATAGAATGCCTGGGTAACAGATTAATTTACCTACCAGTGCTCCACTTGCTGCTTCTCCCCAGCAGATGGAGATCTGTCCCGATTAAGCTCCTATCCAGGGGCGTAGGGATCACCATAGCAACCATAGTTTGTTATGGGGTCTGAAGCCAATGGGGGCCCGGCCTGCCATGCAGGTTCGGAGTTTGGGCATGGCAAACTGGGTAATTGTTCAGGGCCCCAACATCCTTATGGGCCCCCCACTTGACTGTTGCACACATTCACCCTAGTTTGCCAATTGTTCCTTTTTGTACCTGCCGGTAGTGTCAGTTTTTTTTTTTTTTTTTTAAACGGAGGTTGGTTTTTTAAAAAAACCTTTACTTAGGCTGACACTGCCGGCCGGTAGGAAATTAGTGGAGGAGTTGAGAACTGGACTGGATTTAATGGGCACATGGGGGGGAACCTCCTCCTCTGCTAATAGTGAGAGCTGACACTGCACTGCCGGTAGGAGACTGGAGGAGAGATTGTGCTGAGCGATCATGTAAACTACCCCTTCCCTGAACTTGTAGCTCTTCTGTGCTGTGATCCTCCGTAGCAGAGCAGAGGGGGGTAACTAAGTTATACTGATCCCATTTCTAATTGTGAGAGTCCATGGGGGGGGGCATTGTTACCCTCTGTCTCAATGCTCTGTACAGGTACTGACAATGACTAATAAACTTCCTCTTGGGAGGCTGCTGGTGCCACCTATATAGTAGTGATAGAAAACCTTGTAACTTTAAAAAAAACTGCATTCTTTGCATTCTGCTTCCAAGGCATACTGGGAGTTGCATTTCCCAAAACATCTGGAGTTTGGCCCCAGTAGACCCCCAAGAGAAAGTTTAGCAGTCACTGTCAGTGTGTTTAAGAGCATGTGTGTGCTAAGTTTATTACCTAGTGTTGTCATCCCTCCAGTTCATTAGCCATTATTACTCAGACCTCCAGCTCATTAGCTAGTGTTGTCAGCCCTCCAGTTCATTAGCCAGTGTTATCCAGACCTCCAGTTCATTTCCCAGTGTTAGTCAGCCCTCCAGTTTATTAGCAAGTGTTTAAATCCCTCCAATTCATTACCCAGTAAAGTCAGCCCTCCTGTTCACTATACACTGTTGTCAGCCCTCCAGTTTATTAGACAGTGTTGTTAGCCTTCCAGGTCATTAGCCAGTGTGTTCAATTTTCCTCAATTACAGATATGATGGGGACTACAGATTTTGCCAGATTGCTCTACCAAACATAATTTTGCTGCAGATGTTTTTTTTTAAATATTTTCCTTCCACTAAAGATGTGTTGGATATTGTTAAAAGGAATTTCATATGGTTAGGCTAGCTTAAGATAACTGTTTTCAAATACAAAATTATCAAATGATTTGCCACACACACATGAAGCCACACCCACACACACGAAGCTACGCCCACTTACCCTTGCATGTCTGTCTAGAGGCGGCATTCAAAAGTTGTTTCAGGTGCCAAAAACCCTTGGGACACCCCTTGTTATAGCTGGGGGATTAACAAAATGGAACTGATAGTGTATGTAGTTTTCAGACATCGGAAGATTACAGGTTGCACATCCCTGATGTAAGGTGGCAGCTGGTCATTCTGCATTAAGACTATTATACGAATACTGCACCTTCTCTAATGACCTTGTTAGTTATGTTAGAAAAATCAAAACTATATAATAGACTTTAGGCTGGGTACACACCAGCAGATATTGTCAGCCGACTGACAAATTCACAGCACTTTAGGTTGGTCGGCCGAAAACATCTGCTGGTGTGGGGCGGCCGCGACCAACCTTGTTCGTTCATTTGTCCGGATCGGCTGACCAAGCGATCGATTCATCAGACATGTCTGTTAATTCCGATCAATTCCCTATGGGGCCGCGTGATCCATCGTTCGCACTTTTGGCTGATGAATTTGCTGTGACCGACGGACATTTGGCCCGGCCTAGCGCTCGGTCGGAACAAATAGTCTGTGCGTGTGTACCCAGCCTAACAGTCTATCCAGTACATGAAGTTATTTCTTATTGGAGTTATCGGGTCTGTGGCAGTGCCGTGCATGTGAATGCGGAGAATTGGATTAACCTTGTTTATAGGTTGACCATGTAATGGTGTTTAGAGTGCCTGGCAGCGTAACAATATAAGGTGATTTACTTAAATTGCTCCCACCAGTTTTCCTTTGGTTAGGAATCGCAATGGGAGACATAGTAGCTCAGTGCATTCCTGTGTAGTTTAATTAGGTCTGAGAAAAGAGCTATCTAAATAAATATAAGAAGGGGCATTTCAGTAATGAGTCACTATTACAACAAAGTTACAGAATACGGTTTTAAGGGTCTTCATAACGCACATTTAAGATGGGAAGTTTTGTTTGTTTGGCCACTAATTACCATGACTTAAGTAATCAATCTTACCTCCGTAATGTACCTACAGATTTGTAAGTGACACCTAAATGGTTCCTATGGTGCATGACCCTTAGCATTGCAAACATAGCGTAAGCATAACTGCCGTATGTACAGTGTAGCACCCCAGGGAGAGCGACAAGCATGTAAACACTATGTGAAAAGTAGTAAATGTCTTTGTAGATGTACAGTAAGCCATAGCTCAACTTTGGAGACCACAACAAAAATGATTATTTAAGGGTCAGTAATACTTTCTTCCCCTGCTCCCCTCCTCTTTAAACCTTTTAAATTGCTACGTCATCACCCCTGGGTTTAGTTTGAATCTGGTTGTTCCTTAGCTTTCCCTCACCGGTCCTGTCATTTTTGCCTCCATCACCAGTTTATGATCTGACCAGCACACAGGTGTGACTATCTCCCCTAAAGTTAGAAACTGATGAGGTTATAGGTGTCAAATAATGTGCTTATATTGTAATCTCTTCGGGGCAGGGCCTGATGTGAATGTATATATGTCAAGCGATACTGAAGATGTTCGCGCTATATAAATCCACAATAATAGTAACAAAATTACTTAAGTAAGTTTACAGTGGTCTCTGCTAGCAATTGGTTGCAGTCTCATGCCTTTCAAATAAGCAGCTATAGAAAATCCTGTTGCGGGACTGTGGTTATGGCATAAACAAATACTGTGGACAGCAGTGTTTTTTTAAGTGACTGTAAAGCACTAATTAAACTAAACATTTATGTGTGGAGCAGCGTTACCATTTTAACGGGGGATGATTTTTAAAGGACATGTCCACCCTTAAAACAAAAAAACTGGTGACTTGTCAGTTATCTGCCCGCAACCCCAACTGCTATTTTTACCAGTTTATTACATGCATTTGTAACCAGATATTTAATCAGAAGTTCTATCCCTTTCTGGCAAAGGAATCCTTCTCCCTCTGCTCAATGAGCTTTTTACAAGCTTGAGCATGTGCAGAGAAGACAGTAGGTGACACAGCATTCAGTCATTGGTTGTGATGTCAGCAGTCACAGCCTTGATTGACTGCATGGAGGGAGGGGCCAGCTTACTCTGCCAGAATGAGGACAATAATAATCCTTTGGTATCTGGTTAGTAATGCAGGTAATAAAGTGCTGAATATATAAGTTGGGCGGGTAGCAGACATTTGACCATTTTTTTTCCCTTTAAGTGAATACATAGGCACTAGCAAAGTTTATTGGATCATTTTTAAAATTAGACAAATAGTACACAAACTTCTTTTAATAGGAATAAACAGTCTGCATCATGCACCTGCTCTTGTTATGGATCCATCCAGCATAGGGAATTGGTGTCAGGCAGGGGGATTGGTTAGGAAGCATTATTTTATGACAAGAATGCTTAGTAGTAGCCAAGAGGTTCCAATCCAACAAATTGTCAGGCTGTGTTCTTGTATATGTAAATATGGCACTTCAAAGGGTGTAAAATCTTTCACTGGGGCTGAGATTTACACTTAAACAGTAAAAACCATTACATATGCATTTTACTATAGCACTCATAACACTATAAAAACAGGTATGCAGATTTACTAGACCTGAAAGATTTGTAGAGGACTCCCATCATTATATACTTTGATGGGTCTATATAGTCCCCTATATATAGATACCGCCTATGCACTTGTTTGGTTCTCACTGAGAGATGTCGCAAAGAATTCATTCTGAGCTTAGTGGGATTTGTAAGCCTTTTTTCTTTATATTGCTTGGATATATTTGTGGTAATAATATCAGGTGTCTCCTGTTGGAGCTGTCATTGACATGGTGTCTATAGTCTTAAATTCTGTAATAGAAGTTACAATGTTTGTTAGGAAACCTTAATCTTGCATTATTTAAACTAAAAAACATTAGGAATTCTAGGCAGTGGAAATTTCCAACCTGCAATCTTACCCATAACCCTCTGGTGTTCATAGGGTGTGATAGAAAGGCTAGGTACACCTGTGCACGCCCTGGCCTGATAATCATTTTAGACAGACTATGGATCGATAAACTAACGGGTAGTCTGTTGGATGGGAAATAAAGCAATAATGGCAAGATAAGACATGTCTGGTCCATTTTTTTTTTTACCCAACTTTGCAGAAAATCCTACTAAAAAAATGGTTGTGTTAAAAACTCCTACTGTTATTTAGACCCAATCAACCAAAATATTGCACTGGGAAGACAATCGTGTGTACCTAGTTCAAGGGTGTGATAATGTTATTTTACTGAATAGACCATCAAAGTCAACAGTGATGCCCACCATACACTAGCACGATATTAGGTCAATTTTATCATTGAATTAGTTTAATATTGGGAGGATTTTAGCATCTGTGATGGTCCCTTTCTTGGACCATAATTTTTGCTGCCCAATATCCTTAACAGCAGATATTTTTTATTGATTTACCAATTGGTAATCTATTGGTTGTAAATTAAATTTTGCAGGCTGATTTTACGTATTTAAGCATTCACAATTAGCAACTATCATTTACAGACACACCCTTTTTGGCCAAGAATGATCAGTCTTATAAATGATCACTGGTAATCTAGCTGATCAATCAGGTTGAAATATCTCCCTGTGTGTACCAGGTCTTAAAAGACAATTTTACTTATTATACTTCCTCCCCGCTCCTCCACACTTTCTACCACCTTTCCTCACCTGGGCTGTTTGCACTTACACTGATATACTTACACAGCGCTGCTCCGCTCCATAGTCTGCTTCCACGATGGGTCTAATAGAAAGAAACGCTCCTTGCAGAGCGTGTCTTCCTATTGGCCTCGTCCCTGACGGAGGGGGGCGGAGCTTAGTGGAGCAGCGCTGTGTAAATGCAAACAGCACAGGGGTGAGGACGTAGTGGCTTAGGTCCTCATCCTTGGTAAAAAGTGTTGATATAAGAGGAGCAGGGAGGAGGTAAGTGTAATTGTCCTTTAAGCTGGGTACACATAAAGGGACTTTTTGTCCCGACCAAGCGTTAGCTACTAGAGAGACAAATAGTTGCCTAAGGCCGACATTGTGCGTGACCATTTGTGAAGAACAAACATAGAAAGGATAATCAATGCACATTCCTAGGCCCCATACAATATCATATTATCTGCACACTGGCATACTTTATAAACAAAGGGGTTTTAGTATACATTACTGTGATCACATGAATGAAAAGCCTTCCAACCACGTCAAGGTAACCCCAGTCTGGAAGGTCCTAACGTCTAACCTTTTCAATTTCTTTTACTTCAATTACGATTAGCAAACTTTTGCATTTCTCATTCTTACACACTGGATCCATATAACAGGCTCTCTCCCTTCCCCCTCAGCCCTTTGGCTTTTTAAAATGAGGGAAGAGGCCATCCAGTGCTTTATATTAAAGGCATAGGACCTCCCATTAAAGGGGCGTGTTGGGGGTGCTATTACCACATGGAGGCTTGACCAAGCCTCCCAAAAAATTTTGACCAGATCAGTAGCACTTCCGCTAAATGTAGTTGTAAATGGCCTAATTGGAGTGCTTCCACCAATTCTTGTATTGTATGTATTTATTGGGAGGCTTTGGTCAAGCCTCCATGTGGTAATAGCACCCCCAACACGCCCCTTTAATGGGAGGCCTATGCCTTTAATATAAAGCACTGGATGGGCCTCTTCCCTCATTTTAAAAAGCCAAAGGGTGAGGGGGAAGGGAGAGAGCCTGTTATATGGATCAGTGTGTAAATGAGAAATGCAAAAGTTTGCTAATCGTAATTGAAGTAAAAGAAATTGAAAGGTTAGACATTAGGACCTTCCAGACTGGGGTTACCTTGACGTGGTTGGAGGCTTTTCATTCATGTGATCACAGTAATGTATACTAAAACCCTTTGTTTTATAAAGTATGCCAGTGTGCAGATAATATGATATTGTATGGGGCCTAGGAATGTGCATTGATTATCCTTTCTAGTTTGTATAAATGTTATGACCAGATCAGTAGCACTTCCGCTAAATGTAGTTGTAAATTGGCCTAATTGGAGTGCTTCCACAATTCTTGTATTGTATGTATTTATTGGGAGGCTTGGTCAAGCCTCCATGTGGTAATAGCACCCCCAACACGCCCCTTTAATGGGAGGTCCTATGCCTTTAATATAAAGCACTGGATGGCCTCTTCCCTCATTTAAAAAGCCAAAGGGCTGAGGGGAAGGGAGAGAGCCTGTTATATGGATCCAGTGTGTAAGAATGAGAAATGCAAAAGTTTGCTAATCGTAATTGAAGTAAAAGAAATTGAAAAGGTTAGACGTTAGGACCTTCCAGACTGGGGTTACCTTGACGTGGTTGGAAGGCTTTTCATTCATGTGATCACAGTAATGTATACTAAAACCCCTTTGTTTATAAAGTATGCCAGTGTGCAGATAATATGATATTGTATGGGGCCTAGGAATGTGCATTGATTATCCTTTCTATGTTTGTATAAATGTTTGACCAGATCAGTAGCACTTCCGCTAAATGTAGTTGTAAATTGGCCTAATTGGAGTGCTTCCACAATTCTTGTATTGTACCATTTGTGAAGATCCCATAGTGAACCACATGATTGTCTGTGATTTACCAACAGGTCCGATCTCCCATTCAGTCGCAGACGAAAACCAGCACAGATTTTTTGGCCCGACCAACAGATACACGGAATTATCGGTCGATTGGGTTGAAAAATCTGCCCATGTGTACCCAGCCTTATCCACAATGTATGATATTCCTTGTATAGCACTGTATATCATTGTATCTTATTATAATAATGCATGACTTTCTCGTGGTTCTTTTATTTATAGGATTTGTAAACACTCTGAATTATACGAGGAGTCGCTGTTTCCCAGAAGTTACCACTTCGTTGTGTCCCTGTTTGCCTTCCTCCTGGGTGTCAAGCACTGCGTCATCCACCATCAGGTCTGTCTGATAGAAGAACACATTTACCAGGAGAAATACAAAGGGAAGAAACGGAAATCTAAGAAATAAAACCCCTAAAACCCCAGGGGGTGGGGGGCTGTTGATGCAATAAGAGGTGCCAAGGTTTACCTGTACTATTTGTTCTTTTTTAGTAACCTAGTAAAAAGTTAATAAAACAGATAAGCTGAAAGAAGATCTGACAAATTATTAATTTGTGTATTAGTTATATGTAGTTAATAAAGTTTTATTTTCATGTTAAGTGCTCTCAGCTATTTCCTCACGGTACAGGCCAGTGGCTTTGTAGTGCCTGTATGCAAACAGATTGCCTGTGTTGCATGTAAGACAACCCACTAGGTTTATGACCTGCACATACAAATATCTCCATTTATATATAAAACTTCATTACATTGCCTATTTCAGACTTTGCAAGCTGTTTGCCTGAATTTAGATAAGACGTGCCAAATGATTTGTGTCAATTTGCAATTGGTTAGTGTGTCTTTAGAGTGAAAGTTCATGGCCAGTGTTCAGTAATAAAGGCCATGATGGACTTACCCTTCATTTTACCACTACTACTACTTTATAAACCGATTTATTTCCCCTCTGATATCAACATTCCGAATCACACCAACCTAGACAGTTTTCGTAATATTAAATACTGAACAAGGATTTTCTTTTAAAAAGAAAACACTTAGAGATAAGTCCCATTGTTTTATCACAGGAGGAAGTCTTGGGCACAAGAAGAGAATGGGCTGCCAGACAGCCTGTAATGCAGAGGAAAGTCTATAGAATCCTTACTGGATTATCCTTTCTGAAATTTAAAGGGATAATTATCTTTTAGAATTCCCTTTTTATCTACTTATACAAGCTTAAATACTGCACTGTTATTTTCTGTAACAAGAGATGGTGCACATGTGTAGCCAAGTTACCTGGTGTGGCCTTATCTGATCTCATTAGCTCTGGTGATAAGAATAATATAGGGCATACAGTATAAATCTGGGCTCACATGGGCAGATTAGTTGGATAACATAATTGTTTATCCAATCAGAATTTTCCATGTTGCTTTAAAACATAACATTCTTAATATGATAGGTGTATAAGCAGAACACCTGCATGGTGCAGCAGAAAAATATTTAAATAAAACAGTATGCTTAGCCTAATGCTGGCCATACACTGCAAATTCACCTCCCCATGTTCCGACAACCGTCTGGCCCGACCATTTTTTGTCTATCGTAATTGCAATCATAACCATTATCCAGCAGTGAAATGTCTGCAGGTAAAACCTCGGCTCCACTCAACATTACAATCAATTGATCTCCGATCAAATGTCTAATCGGTGTAATTTCATATTGGACTGTACTGTGCCTTTAAACACCGCAAAATAAAAAGATCTTTAGAATGTGAACGTGGGAGAGAACTGGATTTCAGATATGCAAATTTAATGGGTTGTGAAATTTCCTTACAACAGAATACTCACCTGTGGAAAATTCTGCTTGGGGTATTTTAAAGCGATGGTTATGTAAATTAGTGTAATGGCCCGGGTGTGCGTTCCTCAAGGTGTTAAATAATAGCCACAAGTCTCTCCTCCCTGTTTCCATAACGAGACCAGGAGCTCTGACGAAAACTCTCCTTTAGGCCCCACTATACTGCTCCAAATATCACCTTTAGCTTTTCATGGACCCTGTGCTCACAAAGTTTGTCACATCTGACTAAAAATACATTATTTATTAAAATCATTTCAATAAAGGTCCAAGTTGTGTAAACTGTATAAAAGACTATAATAAGGGCCGTCTTTACAGAAGAGACCGGTCTGTATCGTTAAATAACAACATGGTAATTAATTATCAATCGGCATAGATCATTAATGATTATCGTTGCGTAACGATGAAGGTTTGCTATCGCGCATTACTTACCAATAAAGATCCTTTATAAATAAGGCCCAATATTTTATGAAAGTTTAGCATTGAGAATACAGGTGTGCTTAGACAGGAATTGCCATTACCAAGTAGGCCACAGACTCAAAACCTTTGAGAACCAATTATAAGCCCACTGCATGGGATCTGGGCACAGATTGATAATGCAATTTTGTACTACCATTATCTCAATGAATACTGGAATATCACTTAATATGGATCAGTTCATGGATGTCGTGGTCTTGTCCATATTTCCTGATAACTACAGAAGATTGATGTGTCTGTGTATACGAAGTGTCACTTTCTGGAAGTCTGACTTTTTGTCTGATACTATAATTTTGGGCCAACAATTTACTAATGTGTATGAGGCTTTATGGTCAGTGCAAGTCATTCATTGTCCACTTCAGACCTATGGATTCCTTCCTGCCTCTCTCCGAATGTCAACAGCATCTGACATCTCATGGTGCAGGAATTTAAATGACAGCCTCTTCAAGGTGGAAACTAATTACAGTGTGTGCAAATTTAAATACAATAGTCACTATGGCTGGACTTTATAGTATTAGGCCAAAAGTATAAAAAGGAAACACCTTCATAATCACAGATCTATGCAATATTTCCTTTTCAAGATCAGAAAATAGTTGAAATGCATAAATGAATGCAAATTCAGAATGTACCATATATTATTCCATATCACAGTAGATCCTTCTTGTTTGGGACCATGTTTACATTGATTTTCTATTTCTTCTTAGTAGAGTCTGCATGCAGGGGCGTAACTACCAGGGAAGCAGAGGGAGCAATCGCAGTGGGGGCAGGGAGTCAAAGGGATTCCATCTTCTTATTTTTCCTATGACAGATATAGCCTCCTCCCAGAAAACCACTGTGGATGAAGCACCGATGGGGCCCCCCTTCAAACCTTAACCAGTATGCACCCCTCGTTCGATCTTGGCACCCAACCAAAACGCACACCCGTGACGAACGGCCGTTTCAGAGGATAATTGCACGTGTGCGTTCGGTTGGGGCCGTTTGTTGATCCTCCATTGGATCAACGAATGACCCCTTACTGAACGCATACACACGTGAGATTATCGGCCTAAACAGACGTTTGTCACACACGTGTACACGCTTGGGGGTCGTGTGTCGGTGCCAAGATCGCATGTGTGTACAGGGCTAAAATTGTCTCTCTCAGCATGACACCCACAGGTAGGGCTGTATTAATAATTGTAATAATAAATAATACCCATTTATATAGGTTAAGGTAATGTTTGTTAACTGAATGTCACCCTGGTACCTATTGTTAACCACCCATATCACATTTCCAATTGTGTCCATCAGCCAACGACTATCATCAATTTAGGGCTCGTTCACACTACATCAGTTTGTATCCATTTTTCAAACACAGGTGCATTTAAAAAAATGGACAGACAGTAATACCCCATAGGATTTCATAATATCGTTCACACCTGCTGCGTTATAATCCGATCCGTTCCAGTCGGTTTAAAAACCGCACTGCATGCAGCATTTCTGTCCATTTTTTCATGCATTTTCTATAGCAATCTATGGAATACACATTGTTAAAAAATGGATACAAATGTATGAAAAAAATGGATACAAACTGACAAACACATGATGTGCGTTACGGTCAGTTTCTGTCGGTTTCTAGTGTGAACGAGCCCTAAGGCAGATCCATAGGAGTGGCCATTAAATCAGGTATGTGTTTGGTACAGGTCATTCTTATTACAATAGCCTTGTAAAAATAACCAGCATTGAGGTAACGTCTGAATTTTGCTTTCCTGCAAGACTGAATGACTAAACGTAAACAACAGTCTCACCAATTGTCTGTTTTATGCAACTGTAAAACAAGATCCTGTCTGCCATCTTTCAAAGATCTGCATACACACAGTCCCAAGCGTTCTCCCTGTGTGTTTCCCTCGGCCGCAGCAGACTCCTCTATAGGGATTCTGCCACGGCCAAAGGAAATGTTCCGTTTTCCGAATTTGCGTTCGGCCGACCCGGACCACCAAAAAACCAAGGTACACACAGTACCGATAAAGCCCCGATACCATCGCATCCTAGCTTTAAGGGAGGAGATAGGGTGGTTGGTGCAAGGGCAGTTCCGAGGTGGAACCAGAAAGCTCAATGGTTATTGGCTGGGGTGCCCCTAGTTTAGCCCCCAGTCTGAGACAGGTTGGTCACCCCTGCACTAAATACCTGTGATGCAACATAATAATTTTTGGCAAAAATCTAGCATTTGCACAGGTATGTATTGCAGGGTATGCCAAATTACAATTTTCTGAGAGATGTAAGACTAACCTGGAATGCTGGCCAATGTTCTGTTACCCCTCTTTCTGCTTCTTGGTTATTTTGGTTAGTAGCTTTTAGTCATGGATGTGACAGTTGACATCACACCCAATGGCTTAAAGTTATTGCCCTAACTGCTTGTAAAAAAAAAGTTTGGAGCGCTTGGAGAAGAGCAGGAAACCTTTTGAGAGGCAGAGGGAAGGAGAACATTTCACTGAGGTTAGTCCAACATCGAACATGACACCTACATATTCTATTGATTGTACAGTGATAAACCCAGACCTGATCCTATAGCATGGGAAACTGTTTAGATCAGACACCTCTAGTGTAAAATAAGAGGTGTAAGTATGTCTGGTTTCATTACATTGACATTACAATAATGATGTTTTGATTTCTCCACACTTTGTAAGGTAGCTGTTATGTGATAGAGCATTATCTTAATTGATAGTAGCGATTCCTGCTGAGTAGGTTGAAGTGGCCTCCCTTGCCTGGGGCCATTCAGACATAGCTACCTGCCTAATGATAGTGCCTCCGCCTTCACTTGCAGATGACTGGGCCTCATTAATGCCTGATCTCTCTAGGTCAGAAAAAAAAAACAACACCCAGTGTTTCATCAACTTATAATAGAGATGTTGACTGAAAAATATCTGTGTGGGAAGGTTCAAAGCAAATTATTGACAACTCCCATTCAGAGAATCCATTTAAAATTCTGTTTTGACTTTTGTCTAGAATTAGTGAGGAGCGAAATGTTGTGAAACTTTTAAAATTACCTGGAAATGAACTTGCATTAGGAACCATAATTTATTAGGAGGGGGCCCCAGGGAATGCTGGGAGAGCCACAAAGAAAAGGAAGCCATGTGTCAATCAGGGGTGTCCTACTACATCTGTCAACAATGTGACAAATACAAGAAAAGCTGGAAGTTAAAGTTTAACAAGAACTGAAATATATCAAGGATCTCTGACACCAATACTAAAATCTGTAGTTATCATTACTGACCATAGTCTTGCCCATACTGTCCAAGACAGTGAAAAGTATAGGAAAACAGATCACAGAGCTTGGGAATTCCATCAGAATTGGTCATGTTGCGCTGGTTTGAAACTTTTGGGACACGGATCTCTTATATTTATATTTATCACATCTGTATATGGAACTAGGGGGAAAGGTGAACCTGATTGCTTTGTGTGTGGTGTACTAAATACAATTTTTGTTTTGGTGACCAACCAATCAGTTTACAGCTATCGGTCATGTGTAAACTGATAATTCTGACCAACAGATGTACCAATCAATAAGTGGTACACTTCAATATTTATGACCAATGTCCAGTCATTCCTAAAATAGGTCAAGAACAATTTGTTGTGTCAGAAACCACAGTTGATCCCCTAAAATATCAGGCCAGGTGACCAATCAGGCCAAAATATTGTCTGCCTATACCGGACCTTAAATTGGCCATACACTACAAACCCCACCCCCCCAGCATTTCTGCGACATTCCGACTAGTGCTTGGCCTGATCATTTTGTGAATAATATTACTATTGTAATTTTGAAAAATAAAAAGACCCAGCCAATCCCGCCACAAACGTGAACAAAGCGCAAACAAAGGATAAGTGCACGTGATACAGTGCATAAAAATAAATAAATAGTACCTACTGCATCACTCAACATTACAATCTATTCGAAATTCAGGTGTAATGAGTAGGGCAAGCTTAAAGGAATAGATCACTCCAAAAGTGAACTATTCCTTTAATGTATTGATTGAAGACTGGGAGGTTAAGAAGCTATGCCCTCCCCTCCATTCTTCAATGAGCAGGAGCGACGGACGAAGAAAGAAGATATTTACCTTACATGCGAACCACTGCTGCAGCAGTGAAAATTACCGACAGCTTCCTGTACTATAGTCTGCATTATTGTGCATGCGCGCTATAGTTTCTCTGAACAGGAAGCAGTCGGGACCTGTCACCAGGGGTGTCTCTCTAATGAGGCAATATGAGCAAAATGCTCAGGGCGGCGCCCCTGCTAAATATCAGAGAGGCGGCAGGCAGAGCTCACTTAATTTTTTTTTTTTTTAGGAAAGTGTCAGGCAGAGCAGAAATAAACATAGCGCTAGTAGTACACAGGGGCGGCATTCAAAAGTTTGGCTCAGGTGGCAAAAACCCTAGAGAGGTTTCACGGATCGGAATTTCTTTTGCTATTTCCATGCTGGTAAAGGTTTGAGGCTAGAAGACATATACGTGATACCAATATCAAGGCAGAGCAGAAGGAAAGTAAACATAGCACCCAGTAGTACATAGGGGCGGCATTCAAAAGTTTGGCTCAGGTGGCAAAAACCCTAGAGAATCTATCTCTGCTATCTATCTATCTAACTCTGCTATCTATCTATCTAACTCTGCTATCTATCTATCTAACTCTGCTATCTATCTATCTATCTCTGCTATCTATCTATCTAACTCTGCTATCTATCTAACTCTATCTATCTAACTCTATCTATCTAACTCTATCTATCTATCGATCTAACTCTGCTATCTATCTATCTATCCATCTATCTATCTATCTATCTAACTCTGCTATCTATCTATCTATCTATCTATCTAACTCTGCTATCTATCTATCTATCTAACTCTATCTATCTATCTAACTCTGCTATCTATCTATCTATCTAACTCTGCTATCTATCTATCTATCTATCTAACTGTCTATCTATCTATCTATCAATCTATCTAACTCTATCTATCGATCTAACTCTGCTATCTATCTATCTATCTATCTAACTCTGCTATCTATCTATCTATCTATCAATCTAACTCTGCTATCTATCTATCTATCTATCTAACTCTGCTATCTAACTCTGCTATCTATCTATCTATCTATCTATCTAACTCTGCTATCTATCTAGTAGGAGAAGGCCGGGAGCGCAGAGGCCGTCTGTATGTTCTGCGCCGTCGCGCGCGTGACGTCATCGCGCCGGCGTGCGCGTGACGTCATCGCGCCGGCATGCGCGTGACGTCATCGCGCCGGCGGAGTCCGCCGGGGAGTCCGGAACTAGGGGCACAAGTCAGTAAAACATTCAGGGCACTTTGCAAAACATCCGGGGCACGTGCCCCGAATGTTTTAACGTAGATACGCCACTGCATTAGCTCCTGTTATGTATAGTTATGTTAAACTATAGGGGAGGCAGACATTGGATCTAGAATACCAAGGATATAAATGACATGAATAGAATGTTGAAATTCAGACAGTCTGAGCTTGAAGGATTCACCTCCCGCAGCTCTAAAGAACCTGAATTGAAGATATTAATGGAGGTGGGATGTTCATTTTATCCTTTAAACCCCTGCAGCAAGATGATGACTGCTCCACCCAGCTTAAAACAAAGCGGCTAGTCTTGGAATTTACATTTCCTTTGCTTCATTTGGAGGAAACCATTATAAATATTACACCTTTCATTCTAATTAAAAAGCTACCAATGGGAATTTCAAGATAAGAAACATAGAGGAAAAAAATAATTGAAGGGCTAGGCCACACTGCTGCATTTTTTTCTGCGTTTGCGTTTTTAAAAAATCATTGAAAACGCGGCAACGCACCGAAAACGCACGTTGTGATTGCGATTTACGTTCCACATTTTTAATCGCAATCGCATGCGGTTTCATATACCTATTGAAGAAAACGCATGCGCTAACGCAACAAAATCGCACATGAAATCGCATGCGATTGCGTTTGCGTTGCAGTGTGGCCGTGCCCTAACAGTGCTTGTAGGTTTATTGCCCATGATAATTTATCTCCAGTCTCTTCTGATCTTTATTATGTGGCACCAGGGTTGGGGCAGGTATCGGCTTTTGGACAAAACATAATGAAAGACCTAAAGCCTGGTTTACTCCAAATATCGAGATGGGGGGCAGAAAATTATAACCCCAATGATGACAAACTCTCGGCACCAACAGAAATAATTTGTTGGTCGCCATCAGCCCCCTTTACTATAAGAAGATGGAGCCCATAGACTATCAGCCTGTTAATGGGCAAACAGGCAAGTCAGTCAGGTCCATGTATTCAGTTACCACTGCATACTGCAGACAGTCCATGTGATGGCCCCTGGTCTTTTAAACATCTGATCGTGTGTATGTTTCCTTCATACGTGTGATCAGCTGTTTAAAAACTGCTGATTGTGGACCTCTGGGGAGCGAGGTTGGTCAGGATCCTGGCCTCCAATCTCGTAGGGGTCCCAGCCCCTGCAGTTACGCCCCTTCCTTCCTTCCTCTGCTCAAAGTGCTTTTTAGAAGCACGAGCATGTGCAGTTGAGGCAGCAGAGGAAATAGCAGTCTATCATTGGTTATGATGTCAGCAGTCACAGCCTTGATTGACTGCTTGGAGGGAGGAGTCAGCTTACTCTGCCAAAATGGAGACAATAATTATAATGTAATATCTGATAAGAAATACATCTAATGAAGTGCTGAATAGACCAGTTGGGGTTGAGAGAAGGTAACCCACGTGTGGACACGCAATTAAAAAAAAGGGGGAAAAAAACCAAAAACACTTGTTTGTTGTTAATTTTTGTTTATCCGCAAACAAATTTATAATCACACAATTTATCTCTTTCAAAACACTATTTTCCAAATTCTTATCTTTCTTCCCTATGCACCAGGGAGATATTTATCATAAGATCTGCCTGTCCCCCAAAGTTCTCAAAGTAAAGGCTGTGATGTCATAGTAGTGTTTGTGTAAAGGTTATTAGTTTGATGTAACTATACTTTGCCATTCCGTCTGTGGATATTTCTGTAAAAATGTTGTCACCTTTACATCATAAAACAACTATTAGGTAATAAATGAGAATAAAGAAAGAAAACCAGAAGCCCCCATAGAGGGAAACATTTGCTGTTATTTATTTATACAACGCCACCACACACACACAACTTGACTATACCAAAAATTGAGTGTTTTGTTTACAGCCAACAAACTTCCGTGTTTATTTTCTTTTCTTACGTGTCTGATATTTCCCTTTGATACTTTATCAACTGCAGAATCATAGCTACCACTCCACAAAACCCTAATGTTTTGTTTAAAAAATAAATAAACTGACATTCTGTTTGTCTTCTGCCTGCGTACAATGAAAGAAACGTGGGTGTGACTGACTAATACTACAGATCCTACAGCAATGAGCAATAATATTATCATCTTCATTTTTTTACAGTAGTCTAAAGCTGCCTTTGTTTTCTTTTTTGTAGTATGTGAATAGAGATGGCCGAACTTACGAAAGTTCATTCTGTTTTCGAACTTTCAAACTTCTAAAAAAGTTTTATAAGTCTGAAAACGGACCTATTAAAGTCAATGTGGGGTAAATAGTTCAGAAAGTTCATATTGCATACTTACCGTAGAGGCCCCTGGGACCTGGGAGATGGTCTGGGGAACACGTCCGTGCACAGGGAACAGCATAAAAAACAGACGTAGCGCACAAGCGCGTTCGAGGATTTTCGAACGTTCGGCAAAACTCAAACTCGAGCTTCCGAAAATCCCCGAACGGCCGGCTGTTCGTGGAAACCGGGACCCCCTTCGGGGTCCTTACAAGGACCTTTGTGGCCCTGACAAGGGCCCTTTGGGGCTTAAGGGGTCCCGCAGCTCGAAATGGGACCCCCCTCCCCGGCTCTTATAAGTGCCCTTGTGGCCATAACAAGGGCCCTTTGGGGCTTAAGGGGTCCCGCAGCTCAAACCGGGACCCCCCTCCCCGGCACTATCAGGGCCCTTGCGGCACTAAGAAGTGCCCTTGCGGCCCTGACAAGGGCCCTTTGGGGATTAAGGGGTCCCGCAGCTCAAACCGGGACCCCTCTCCCCGGCACTATCAGGGCCCTTGCGGCACTAAGAAGTGCCCTTGCATCCCTAACAAGGGCCCTTTGGGGCTAAAGGGGTCCCACAGCTTGAACCTGGACCCCCCTCCCCGGCCCTTGCGGCACTGATAAGTGCCCTTGTTGGGGGTCCCGCAGCTCAAAATGGGACCCCCGGCGGCCCTTAAAAGAGCCCTTGGGTGGCGTCTTCTGTCTTCCATCCGGTGACACCAGCTCCGCTGAGGCCACCAACCCGAGAAGTACCCCTGCAGCCACTAGGGGTACCTCCGGTGCCAATGGCCTCAACGAGGCTGATGTTAACGGCGTCTTGATCCGACACAACGTCTTCAGGCTAGCGACACCAACACCACTGAGGTCGCCGATGCTGCGGCCAACAGTGAGCCCGCTGGCACTGGCGGTCTCAGCGGAGCCGATGTTGCTAGCCGCTTCTTTCTTCCGCCATCTACTGCGATGACTTCTTAGCTCCATGGAGGTGTGCACTTCTTTATATAGGTTTGCAGAAAACCCTAATGCATTTCTGATTGGTCAATTTTTCAATGCTTAGTTTACATTGTATACATTAACCATTTAGATTTCAGAAAATTGGAAAATCTGATTGGTTAATGTAAAGCATGTAAACCAAGCATTGAAAAATTGACCAATCAGAAACGGATTAGGGTTTTCTGCAAACCTATATAAAGAGGTACAATCCTCCGCGGAGCTCAGAAGTCACCGCCGGCGGTGCCAGCGGGCTCACTGATGGCCAGGGCCGCCATCAGGGGGGTACAGGTGATACTTCTGTACCGGGCCCGAGAGGCTTATGGGGCCCGGAGAGGGAGACCACATGTGGGGCCTGCTATGTTAAACTTTTTTACGCGACACGCGTAACTTAAGAGTCGGGCCGTTCGGGTCGGGCGACAACTACCGGTATGGCATCAGCATCCATTGGTGAATGAATGTCGTTACGCACGCCCGCCGCCGCGCCGTGACGTCAATCTATAAGGCCGTCCGGCGCGGTGCTCAACTTACTTTTAGTGGAACTGGAAGACCTGGCTGGCACCTCCTCTTTTCTCCTCCATTCAGGACGCTGGGGAGGTGGAGGTAAGATTCGGAAGGAGGAGGAGCTGCCTGAACGGCTGAACCTGAGCGGCAAAGACAAAGTGACACTGACAGGCTCAGCTCACACACAGCACAGTCAGTGCCACAGTCCACTGAGTCCAGAGAGACCTCAGACCAACCAGACCATGAATATGCAGGTGGCATAGCTCAATCTCACAAGGTGGCATAGCTAGATAGATGGCACAAGGTGGCATAGTTAGATAAATGGTGCAAGGTGGCATAGTTCAATTGATGGCACACGGTGACATAGCTCGATAGATGGTGCAAGGTAGTATTTAATAGAGGGCACAAGGTAACAGATGGTGCAAGGTGGCATAGTTCAATTAGAGCGTGCACGGTGGGGCAGAGTTCAACAGATGGCACAAGGTGGCTAATTGATAAATGGTGAAGGTGGATAGACTGATAGAGTGGTGCCAAGTGGTATCGGTCATAGATGCGCAAGGTGGCATAGTTCGACTGCTAATATCCAGGTCAAGTTTATAGCACTATTGTACAGCCATTGTACATATATGGGCTCCCTAATACCAGGTCTATTGATCAGATAGACAGTGTTATTAATCCATGCAGACTCTCTCTCTACCAACAAGCTAAGGAAAATGTTTTGTGCAACACCTTTACTATGTATTGACTGAAATATTTAAATATATCAAATTGTTCAATCGAGCAGATCCACTGTGACAATCCCATCTGGGACAGGTTATTAAATGTAATAAAAGTTCTTATTGTTAAAAATGAAACTAATTTTGCCCCAACCAATCAAACGTTACTTACCATTTGAAAGCTAACATCTGATGAAAATTAGCACCATCTATAACGATAAGAACTTTTATTACGTCTCCCTCAATCATATACCCGCTCAAATGACCAGTTTTAGGTCACCTGCTGGTGTCACCATCAAAATATGAATCAAGTTATTACCACTAGGCACATTGATTTCCCAGAATTAGGAGTTAAGATAGGAAACAAAATAATAATAAAAAACAAACCCTTTGAAAGGAATTCAGGCAGAAACAAAATATATGTTAGATGACAAAAACACTTACGGTTTCATGCTAAATTTGCTGCAACCAATCAGATGTATGTAAGGTTTGTACAAACTTGCGATCACGGGTCCAACCTACGACGCAGGTGGTAGGAACGAACATTTCGGAGTAACAGCCATGTGTGGGCACTTTATCGGCCCGAAACGGTCATTCGTTCGGAGATTCGCCAGGTCGGCCGGGCAACGATCCCGGCTGAATGTCCGTTCAGTCGATAAAGTGCCTACAAGCGTTCATTCCTGCACATTGTGCGCGCAGGTCAGATTCGCGATCGGCACGTGTGTACGAACCTTTTACTGAAGTAAACCAGTTAAATGCTAACATTGATTGGGTGCTACAATTAAAAGCATGGGCCAACTTTGATACATATTATACATTAGCTCAGGGGCGTATCTAGGGTCTAAGAAGATCGGGGCACTCTTGGGCACTCCCTGCGCCGCGCAATTTTTTAGGCCACGCCCCTTTCTCCGCCCCAATTAGGACACAACACACAAGTACTTAATGAGATGGCCAAAAAGACACAGACAGACAGATAGATAACCCACAACATAGACACACAGCTCCGATAGTGATAAACAGACAGAAAGACAGTGAAATAGACAGACAGAGATAGAGATTTGGATAGAGAGACACAAATTAATGACACAAAGGCACAGTAAACTGGCAATTTCATTATATACTGGTAGCAATATGGTAATTTTAAAACTTACTGTGTTGTTAGTTGTAGTCAGTCGCTTGGCATACCTTTGGCCAGGGGACCTTCTTGTACCTTTTACATGGACCTCTGCCCCTAATCTATCTGTCCCTCTCCTCTCTGCTATGTACTATCTAACTCTGCTATATATGTATCTAGTAACTCTACTATCTAATATCTAATCTGTCTCTATGTATCTATCTAACTCTGCATCTATATATATCATCTACTGCTATCTATCTATCTATCTAACTCGTATCTATTATCTATGTATCTATCTGTCTAACTCTGCTATCTATGTATCTATTAACTATTGCTATCATCTACTCTCTTCTATTAATCTGCTATCTATCTAACTTGCTATATCTAACCTGCATCGATCTAACTATGACTATCTATCTAATCTATCTCTACTATACTATCTAACTCTGTATCTATCTAATCTATCTATCTATCTATCTATCTATCTAACTCTGCTTATACTATATAGCTATCTATCACATATATTATCATCTATCTTATCTATCATCTAACTCTCTATCTATCTATCTGTACCTCTCTCTCCTCTGCTATCTACTATCTAACTATGCTATCTGATCTATCTAACTCTGTATCTATCTATTAACTGCGGCTAATCTATCTATCGCCCTTCTATCTCTCTGCATCTTTATCTATCTCTGCTATATACTACTATCTATCCCTCTCTCTTATCGCTATCTATCTATCTAAACTCTGTCTGTCATCTGATCTATACCTCTCCTCTCTCTGCATCTATCTATCTAACTCTGCTGTCATCTACATCTATCTATCTCTCTCGCTGCTATCTATCTATCTAAACTCTGCCTATCTATCTATAACTCTGCTATCTAACTCTTCTATCTATCTAACTCTGCTATATCTAACATGCTATCTATCTATAACTCTGATCTATCTAACTCTTCTATCTAACTCTATCATCTAATTATCTATCTATCTAAACTCTATCTATCTAACTCTATCTATCTAACTATCATCTTAGATTAACTTGTATCTATCTATCTATCCATCTAATCTATCTATCGTCTAACTTGCTATCTATCTATCTATCTATCTATCTAACATCTGCTATCGTATTATCTATCTAACTCTATCTATCGATCTAACTCTGCTATCTATCTATCATCACCTCTCTAATTATCTATCTATCTAACTGTCTATCTATCTCTATCAATTATCTAATCTAATCTATCGATCTAACTCTGCTATCTATCTATCTATCTATCTAACTCTGCTATTATCTATCTATTATCAATCTAACTCTGCTATCTATCTATCTATCTATCTAACTCTGCTATCTAACTCTGGCTATCTATCTATATCTATCTATATAACTCTGCTATATATCTGTAGGAGAGGCCGGGGAGCGAGAGAGCCGTCTGTATGTTCTGCGCCGTGCGCGCGTGACGTCATCGCGCGGCGTGCGCGTGACGTCATCGCGCCGGCATGCGCGTGACGTCATCGCGCCGGCGGAGTCCGCCGGGGAGTCCGGAACTAGGGGCACAAGTCAGTAAAACATTCAGGGCACTTTGCACACATCCGGGGCACGTTGCCCGAATGTTTTAACGTAGATACGCCATGCATTAGCTCCTGTTTAGGTAAGTTATGTTAAACTATTAGGGGAGGCAGACATTGGATCTTAGATACCAAGGATAATAATGACATGAATAGAATGTTGAAATTCAGACAGTCTGAGCTGAAGGATTCACCTTCCCGCAGCTCTAAAGAAACTGAATGAAGATATTAATGGAGGTGGGATGTTCATTTATCCTTTAAACCCCTGCAGCAAGATGATGACTGCTCCACCCAGCTTAAAACAAAGCGGTAGGCTTGGATTTACATTTCCTTGCTTCATTTGGAGGAAAAACCTTATAAATATTACACCGTTCATTCTAATTAAAAAGCTACCAATGGGAATTTCAAGATAAGAAACATAGAGGAAAAAAATAATTGAAGGGCTAGGCCCACTGCTGCATTTTTTTCTGCGTTTGCGTTTTAAAAAAATCATTGAAAACGCGGCAACGCACCGAAAACGCACGTTTGATTGCGATTTACGTTCCAATTTTAATCGCAATCGCATGCGGTTCACTATACCTATTGAAGAAAAAGCATGCGCTAACGCAACAAAAATCGCAATGAAATAGCATGCGATTGGTTTGCGTTGCAGTGTGGCCGTGCCACACAGTGCTTGTAGGTTTTGCCCATGATAATTTATCTCCAGTCTCTTCTGATCTTATTATGTGGCACAGGGTGGGGCAGGTAGCGGCTTTTGGACAAAACATAATGAAAGACTAAAGCCTGGGTTTACTCCAAATATCGAGATGGGGGGCAGAAAAATTATAACCCCAATGATGACAAACTCTCGGCACCAACAGAAAATAATTTGTTGGTCGCCATCAGCCCCCTTTACTATAAGAAGATTGGGCCCATGACTATCAGCCGTTATATGGGCAAACAGGCAAGTCAGTCAGGTCCATGTATTCAGTTACACTGCATTACTGCAGACAGTCCAGTGATGGCCCATGGTCTTTAAACATCTGATCGTGGTGTATGTTTCTTCATACGTGTGATCAGCTGTTTAAAAAATGCTGATGTGGACTCTGGGGAGCGAGGTTGGTCAGGATCCTGGCCTCCAATCTCGTAGGGGTCCCAGCCCCTGCAGTTACGCCCTTCCTTCTTCCTCTGCTCAAAGTGCTTTTTAGAAGCACGAGCATGTGCAGTTGAGGCAGCAGAGGAAATAGCAGCTATCATTGGTTATGATGTCAGCAGTCACAGCCTGATTGACTGCTTGGAGGGAGGAGTCAGCTTACTCTGCCAAAATGGAGACAAATAATTATAATGGATATCTGATAAGAATACATCTAATGAAGGCTGAATAGACCAGTTGGGGTTGAGAGAAGGTAACCACGTGTGGACACGCAATTAAAAAAAAGGGGAAAAAAACAAAAAACACTTGTTGTTGTTATTTTGTTTATCCGCAAACAAATTTATATCACACAATTTATCTCTTTCAAAACACTATTTTTCCAAATCTTATCTTTCTTCCTATGCACCAGGGAGATATTATCATAAGATCTGCCTGTCCCCCAAAGTTCTCAAAGTAAAGGCTGTGATGTCATAGTAGGTTTGTGTAAAGGTTATAGTTTGATGTAACTATACTTTGCCATTCCGTCTGTGGATATTTTGTAAAAATGTTGTCACCTTACATCATAAAACAAATATTAGGTAATAAATGAGAATAAAGAAAGAAAACAAGAAGCCCCCATAGAGGGAAACATTTGCTGTGATTTATTTATACAACGCCACCACACACACACAACTTGACATACCAAAAATTGAGGTTTTGTTTACAGCCAACAAACTTCCGTGTTATTTTCTTTTCTTACGGTCTGATATTTCCCTTTGATACTTATCAACTGCAGAATCATAGCTACCACTCCACAAAACCCTAATGTTTTGTTTAAAAAAATAAACTGACATTCTGTTTGTCTTCTGCCTGCGTACAATGAAAGAAAGTGGGTGTGACTGACTAATACTACAGATCCTACAGCAATGAGCAATAATATTACATCTCATTTTTTTTACAGTAGTCTAAAGCTGCCTTTGTTTTCTTTTTGTAGTATGTGAATAGAGATGGCCGAACTTACGAAAGTTCATTCTGTTTTCGAACTTTCAAACTTCTAAAAAAGTTTTATAAGTTGAAAACGGACCTATTAAAGTCAATGTGGGGTAAATAGTTCAGAAAGTTCATATTGCATACTTACCGTAGAGGCCCCTGGACCTGGGAGGGTCTGGGGAACACGTCCGTGCACAGGGAACAGCATAAAAAAACAGACGTAGCGCACAAGCGCGTTCGAGGATTTAAAGTTCGGCAAAACTCAAACTCGAGCTTCCGAAAATCCCGAACGGCCGGCTGTTCGTGGAAACGGGACCCCCTTCGGGGTCCTTACAAGGACCTTGGTGGCCCTGACAAGGGCCCTTTGGGGTTAAGGGGTCCCGCAGCTCGAAAGGGGACCCCCCTCCCCGGCTCTTAAAGTGCCCTTGTGGCCATAACAAGGGCCCTTTGGGCTTAAGGGGTCCCGCAGCTCAAACCGGGACCCCCCCCGGCACTATCAGGGCCCTTGCGGCACTAAGAAGTGCCCTTGCGGCCTGACAAGGGCCCTTTGGGGATTAAGGGGTCCCGCGCTCAAAACCGGGACCCCTCTCCCCGGCACTATCAGGCCTTGCGGACTAAGAAGTGCCCTTGCCAATCCCTAACAAGGGCCCTTTGGGGCTAAAGGGGTCCCACAGCTTGAACCTGGACCCCTCCCGGCCCTTGCGGCACTGATAAGTGCCCTTTTGGGGGTCCCGCAGCTCAAAATGGGACCCCCGGCGGCCTTAAAAGAGCCCTTGGGTGGCGTCTTCTGTCTTCCATCCGGTGACACCAGCTCCGCTGAGGCCACAACCCGAGAAGTACCCTGCAGCCACTAGGGGTACCTCCGGTGCCAATGGCCTCAACGAGGCTGATGTTAACGGCGTCTTGATCCGAACAAACGTCTTCAGGCTAGCGACACCAACACCACTGAGGTCGCCGATGCTGCGGCCAACAGTGAGCCCGCTGGCACTGGCGGTCTCAGCGGAGCCGATGTTGCTAGCCGCTTCTTTCTTCCGCCATCTACTGGATGACTTCTTAGCTCCAGGAGGTGTGCCTTCTTTATATAGGTTTGCAGAAAACCCTAATGCATTTCTGATTGGTCAATTTTTCAATGCTTAGTTACTGTATACATTAACCATTTAGATTTCAGAAAATTGGAAAATCTGATTGTGTTAATGTAAAGCATGTAACCAAGCATTGAAAAATTGACCAATCAGAAACGGATTAGGGTTTTTGCAAACCTATATAAAGAGGTACAATCCTCCGGGAGCTCAGAAGTCACCGCCGGCGGTTGCCAGGGGCTCACTGATGGCCAGGGCCGCCATCAGGGGGGTACAGGTGATATTCTGTACCGGGCCCGAGAGGCTTTGGGGCCCGGAGAGGGAGACCACATGTGGGGCCTGCTATGTTAAACTTTTTTACGCGGACACGCGTAACTTAAGAGTCGGGCCGTTCGGGTCGGGCGACAACTACCGGGATGGCCATCAGCATCCATTGGTGAAGAATGTCGTTACGCACGCCCGCCGCGCGCCGTGACGTCAATCTATAAGGCCGTCGGCGCGGTGCTCAACTTACTTTAGGGAACTGGAAGACCGGCTGGCACCTCCTCTTTTCTCCTCCATTCAGGACGCTGGGAGGTGGATGGTAAGATGGAAGGAGGAGGAGCTGCCTGAACGGTGAAACTGAGGGCAAAGACAAAAGTGACACTGACAGGCTCAGCTCACACACAGCACAGTCAGTGCCACAGTCCACTGAGTCCAGAGAGACCTCAGACCAACCAGACCATGAAACCACAGACTCCACAACTGGCACAACATGTCACAGTCTCACAACTTGTGTGTCACATCAGAGTCAGATCGGTGAGACCGCACTGCACAGCACACAGCCCTGCCTGGCATCCACAAATTGTATGTAGATATATTGATGATTTATTGATTTGCTTTGCCAACTAACTTTGTTGGGGCAGGGGCTCAGGCTGTAAAGGGGGGGGGGGTGCAGCGGGATCCCAGTAATTTACCTAGTATGGGGCCCTGAAAATTCTGATGGCGGCCCTGCTGAGTGGCCACACGGAGTCGCCCACGAGAACCGCAAAACACGCTGAAGACTGAGGCCAGACGAAGATGCCAAGAGAAAGCCGAAGGCGCTGGAAGTGGAGGACGCGCCGTGGGAGCTCCGAGCAGGTATGTTTTCTTTACAATTTTCCCTTAAAAGAACAAATGCCGAGAGAAGCACGTTACAGTATGTCCACAATAGAATGATTAGTACTTTTAGCACCTGATAACAGTTGAAACTGCTGATACGGAGCACGGCAATAAAAGCCAAAAGCTGCCAATTCAATTTGGAGCTCTAAGTACTTATAGGTTTATAGGTCATGATGCTTCATCCACCTTAATTGTCTCCGTCTTTTCTAATCTCCATTGATATGTCACCAGGGTTGGGGGGTGAAAGGATTTTGGAACAGTCCACAGTTTTCTATTGCAAGAATCAACTTCTAATGAAAGACCTAAAGCCTGCTGTACTCCCAGCCCATTACAGGGGATCCAACGTGATTCCCCTAATATTGGGAAGGCGTGGGAAACCAAAATTATCACCACAATGGTGACGACCATGGTTGCCATCAGCTCCCTTTTACTTTAAGTCAATGGAAACCAATAGACTATCAGACTCTAAATGGGTGCACGGCCAGTAACCACATAGAGTATGGAAACTCAGTAAGGTTTGGTTTGTGGTGTGGGTTAGGTACGGTTTGAGGTGGGGCTCTGGGTACGGTTCTAGGTATGGTTAAAGGTGCCAGTTCTAAGTATGGTTCTAGGTATGGCTAGTGGTACAGTTTCTAGGTATGGTTTGAGGTTGGTTTGGTACAGTTAGGTATGGTGGAGTGTGGTTCTGCGGTACGGTTATTAGGTGGTTGAGGTGCGTTCTAGGTATGGTTAGGAGGTGCGGGTTCTAGGTATGGTTAGAGGTGCGGTTCTAGGTACGGTTTGAGGTGTGGTTCGGGTACCAATTCTACTTATGGTAAATGTGCAATCTAGGTATGGTTAGGGGTGCGGTTCTAGGTATGGTTATAGGTGTGGTTCTAGGTACAGTTCTACGTATGATTAAAGGTGCAATTCTAGGTATGGTTAGGGGTGCGGTTCTAGGTATGGTTAGAGGTGTGGTTCTAGGTACAGTTCTACGTATGATTAAAGGTGCAATTCTAGGTATGGTTAGGGGTGCATTTCTAGGTATGGTTTGAGGTGTGGTTCTGGGTACAATTCTACGTATGGTTAAATGTGCAATTCTTGGTATGGTAGGGGTGCGGTTCTAGGTATGGTTAGAGGTGTGGTTCTAGGTACAGTTTCTATGTATGATTAAGGTGGAATTTTAGGTATGGTTAGGGGTGCGTTTAGGTATGGTTAAAGGGGGAAGTTTAGGTGTGTTAGAGGTGCAGTCTAGGGACGTTTGAGGTGTGGTTTTGGGTACATTTTAAATATGGTTAGAGGTTTGGTTCTCGGATGGGTAAGGGTGTGGTTCTAGATCGATTTGAGGAGTGGTCTTGGGTACAGTTCACGTATGTGCTAGAGGTGCAATTCTAGGTATGTTAGGGGTGCGGTCTAGGTATTTAGAGGTGTGGTTCTAGGTACGGTTTGAGGTGTGGCTCTGGGTACAGTTCAACGTAGGCTAGAGGTGACAATTCTAGGTATGGTTAGGGGTGTGGTTCTACGGTATGGTTAGAGGTGTGGTTCTAGGTACGGTGAGGTGTGGCTCTGGGTACAGTTCAACGTATGGCTAGAGGTGCAATTCTAGGTATGGTTAGGGTGTGGTTCTAGGTATGGTTAGAGGTGTGGTTCTAGGTACGGTTTTGAGGGTGGTTCTAGGGATCGGTTTGAGGTCTGGTTCGATCGGTTTGAGGTGTGGCTCTGGGTACAGTTCAACGTATAGGCTAGAGGTGCAATTCTAGGTATGGTTAGGGGTGTGGTTCTAGGTATGGTTAGAGGTGTGGTTCTAGGTACGGTTTGAGGTGTGTGTCTGGTATTTTATAGGTTTGAGGGTTGGTTTAGGTACGCGTTTGAGGTGTGGCTCTGGGTACAGTTCAACGTAGGGCTATAGAGGTGACAATTTCTAGGTATGGTTGAGGGTGTGGTCTAGGTAGTGGTTAGAGGTGTGGTTCTAGGTCGGTTGAGGTGTGGTTCTAGGTACGGTTTGAGGTGTGGTCTGGTTACAGAGTTCAACGTATGGCTAGAGGTGCAATTCTAGGTATGGTTAGGGGTGCGGTTCTAGGTATGGTTTGTGGTGCAGCTCTAGGTAAACACACCAACACCACCAACTTGGACATACCAAAAATTGAGGTTTTGTTTACAGCCAACAAACTTCGTGGTTTATTTCTTTTCTTACGTGTCTGATATTTCCCTTTGATACTTATCAACTGCCAGAATCATAGCTACCACTCCACAAAACCCTAATGTTTTGTTTAAAAAATAAAAAACATTCTGTGTTGTCTTCTGCCTGCGTACAATGAAAGAAACGTGGGGGTGACTGACTAATATACAGATCCTACAGCAATGAGCAATAATATATTCATCTCATTTTTTTTACAGTAGTCTAAAGCTGCCTTTGTTTTCTTTTTGTAGTATGTGAAAGAGATGCCGAACTTACGAAAGTTCATTCTGTTTTCGAACTTTCAAACTTCTAAAAAGTTTTATAAGTCGTGAAAACGGACCTATTAAAGTCAATGTGGGGTAAATAGTTCAGAAAGTTCATATTGCATACTTACCGTAGAGGCCCCTGGGACTGGGAGATTGGTCTGGGGAACACGTCCGTGCACAGGGAACAGCATAAAAAAACAGACGTAGCGCACAAGCGCGTTCGAGGATGTTCGTCAACGTTCGGCAAAACTCAAACTCGAGCTTCCAAAAATCCCGAACGGCCCGGCTGTTCGTGGAAACCGGGACCCCCTTCGGGGTCCTACAAGGACCTTTGTGCCTGGACAAGGGCCCTTGGGCTGGTGGTTAAGGGGTCCCGCAGCTCGAAAAGGGACCCCCCTCCCGGCTCTTGATAAGTGCCTTGTGGGCTCCATAACAAGGGCCCTTGGGCTTAAGGGGTCCGCAGCTCAAACCGGGACCCCCCTCCCCGGCATATCAGGGACCTTGCGGCACCTAAGAAGTGCCCTTGCGGCCCTGACAAGGGCCCTTTGGGGATTAAGGGGTCCCGCAGCTCAAACCGGGACCCCTCTCCCGGCACTATCAGGGCCCTTGCGGCATCTAAGAAGTGCCCTGCATCCCTAACAAGGGCCCTTTGGGGTTAAAAGGGGTCCCACAGCTTGAACTGGACCCCCCTCCCGGCCCTATGCGGATGATAAGTGCCCTTTTAGGGGGTCCCGCAGCTCAAAAAGGGAACCCCGGCGCCCTTAAAAGAGCCCTTGGGTGGCGTCTTCTGTCTTCATCCGGTGACACCAGCTCCGCTGAGGCCACCAACACGAGAAGTACCCTGCAGCCACTAGGGGTACTCCAGGTGCAAATGGCCTCCAACGAGGCTGATGTTAACGGCGTCTTGATCCGAACACAACGTCTTCAGGAGCTACACCAACACCACTGAGGTCGCCGATGCTGCGGCCAACAGGAGCCCGCTGGCACTGGCGGTCTCAGCGGAAGCCGATGTGTAGCCGACTTTTTCTTCCGCCATCTATGCGGATGACTTCTTAGCTCCCATGGAGGTGTGCACTTCTTTATATAGGTTTGCAGAAAACCCTAATGCATTTCTGATTGGTCAATTTTTCAATGCTTAGTTACATTGTATACATTAACCATTTAGATTTCAGAAAATTGGAAAATCTGATTGGTTTGTAAAGCATGTAACAAGCATTGAAAAATTGACAATCAGAAGGATTAGGGTTTTCTGCAAACCTATATAAAGAGGTACAATCCTCGGGAGCTCAGAAGTCACCGCCGGCGGGAGCAGGGGCTCATGATGGCCAGGGCCGCATCAGGGGGGTACAGGTGATATTCTGTACCGGGCCCGAGAGGCTTATTGGGGCCGGAGAGGGAGACCACATGTGGGGCTGCTATGTTAAACTTTTTACGGACACGGTAACTAAGAGTCGGGCCGTCGGGTCGGGCGAACAACTACCGGTATGGCATCAGCATCATGGTGAAGAATGTCGTTACGCACGCCGCCGCCGCGCCGTGACGTAATCTATAAGGCCGTCGGCGCGGTGCTCAACTTACTTTAGGGAACTGGAAGACCTGGCTGGCACCTCCCTTTTCTCTCATTCAGGACGCGGGGAGGTGGATGGTAAGTATTGGAAGGAGGGGAGCTGCCTGACGGGAACTGAGGGAAAGACAAAGTGACCACAGGCTAGCTCACACAGCCCAGTCAGTGCCACAGTCCACTGAGCCAGAGAGGAGCCTCAGACCAACAGACCATGACACCACAGACCTCACAACTGGCACAACATGTACAGTCTCACAACTTAGGTGTCACATAGAGTCAGATCGGTGAGACCGCACTGCACAGCACACAGCACCTGCTGGCACCACAAATTGTATTGTAGATATATTGATGATTATTGATTTGACTATCTTGGGCGCTAAGCTAAGTGTGGGGGGTGTGGGGGGGGGGGGGGGGAGGCATAAGATCAGCTACGGGATGAGCTGCGTGGTAACGTCAGGCTACGGTGGCTGAGGGGGAAGGGCGCGTGTGTTAGAATGAGTGCGTCGTGATATTAGGGTGGGGCAGGAGGGGGGTGCAGCTGGAGGGCGGGTACGATCCAGGTAATTTACCTAGTATGGGGCCCTGAAAAATTCTGATGGCGGCCCTGCTGATGGCCACAGTGAGTCGCCACCGAACGAACCGCAAACACGCTGAAGGACTGAGACGCCAGACGAAGATGAGCCAAGAGAAAGCCGAAGGCGCTGGAAGTGGAGGACGCGCCGTGGGAGCTCGAGCAGGTATGTTTTTGCTTTACAATTTTCCCTTAAAAGGAACAAATGCCGAGAGAAGCACGTTAAAGGATGTCCACAATAGAATGATTAGTACTTTTAGCAACCTGATAAAGTTGAAAACTGCTGATACGGAGCACGGCAATAAAACCAAAGCTGCCAATTCAATTTGGAGCTCTAAGTACTTATAGGTTATAGGTCATGATGCTTCATCACCTTAATTGTCTCCGTCTTTCTAATCTCCATTGTATGTCACCAGGGGTTGGGGGGGAAAGGATTTTGGAACAGTCCACAGTATTTTCTATTGCAAGAATCAACTTCTAATGAAAGACCTAAAGCCTCTGTACTCCCAGCCCATATTACAGGGGGATCCAACCGTGGATTCCCTAATATTGGGAAGGCGTGGGAAACCAAAATTATCACCACATGGTGACGACCATGGTTGCCATCAGCTCCCTTACTGTTAAGTCAATGGAAACCAATAGACTATCAGACTCTAAAGGGTGCACGGCCAGTTAATCCACATAGAGTATGGAAACGTCAGTCAGGTTGGTTGTGGTGTGTTTGTGGTTTTAGGTACGGTTTTGAGGTGGGGTCTGGGTACAGGTCTAGGTATGGTTAAAGGTGCCAGTTCTAAGTTATGGTTCTAGGTATGGCTAGTGGTACAGTTTCTAGGTATGGTTTTGAGGTGTGGGTTTGGGTACAGTTCTAGGTTATGGTAGAGGTTGTGGTTCTGGGTACGGTTCTAGGTATGGTTAGAGGTGCGGTTTTAGGTATGGTTAGAGGTGCGGTTCAGGTTATGGTTAGAGGTGCGGTCTAGGTACGGTTTGAGGTGTGGTTCTGGGTACCAATTCTACTTATGGTTAATGTGCAATTCTAGGTATGGTTAGGGGTGCGGTTCAGGTATGGTTATAGTGTGGTTCTAGGTACAGTTTACGTATGATTAAGGTGCAATTCTAGGTATGGTTAGGGGTGCGGGTTCTAGGTATGGTTAGAGGTGTGGTTCTAGGTAACAGTTCTACGTATGATTAAAGGTGCAATTTAGGTATGGTTAGGGGTGCATTTCTAGGTATGGTTTGAGGTGTGTTCTGGGTACAATTCTACGTATGGTTAAATGTGCAATTCTTGGTATGGTTAGGGGTGCGGTTCTAGGTATGGTTAGAGGTGTGGTTCTAGGTACAGTTCTATGTATGATTAAAGGGGATGGAATTCTAGGTATGGTTAGGGGTGCGTTTATAGTATGGTTAAAGGGGGGAAGTTTTAGGTGTTGTTAGAGGTGCAGTTAGGTACGGTTGAGGGTGGTTTTGGGTACATTTTAAATATGGTTAGAGGTTTGGTTCTAGGTATGGTAAGGGTGTGGTTCTAGATACGATTGAGGAGTGGTTATGGGTACAGTTCTTAGTATGATTAAGGTTGCAATTCTAGGTATGGTTAGGGGTGCGGTTCAGGTATTTAGAGGTGTGGTGTCTAGGTACGGTTGAGGTGTGGCTCTGGGTACAGTTCAAGTATGGCTAGAGGTGCAATTTAGGTATGGTTAGGGGTGTGGTTCTAGGTATGGTTAGAGGTGTGGTTCTAGGTTTTACGGTTTGAGGTGTTGGCTCTGGGTACAGTTCAACGTATGGCTAGAGGTGCAATTCTAGGTATGGTTAGGGGTGTGGTTCTAGGTATGGTAGAGGTGTGGTTCTAGGTACGGTTTGAGGTGTGGTTCTAGGTACGGTTTGAGGTCTCGGTGTTGGTACGGTTTGAGGTGTGGCTCTGGGTACATGTTCAACGTATGGCTAGAGGTGCAATGCAGGTAATGGTTAGGGTGTGGTCTAGGTATGAGGAGGTGTGGTTCTAGGTACGGTTTGAGGTGTGGTTTAGGTTACGGTTTGAAGGGTTTTTTTGGTTGGGTTCTAGGTACGGTTTGAGGTGTGGCTCTGGGTACAGTTCAACGTATGGCTAGAGGTGCAATTCTAGGTATGGTTAGGGGTGTGGTTCTAGGTATGGTTAGAGGTGTGGTTCTAGGTACGGTTGAGGTGTGGTTCTTAGGTACGGTTTGAGGTGTGGCTCGGGTACAGTTCAACGTATGGCTAGAGGTGCAATTCTAGGTATGGTTAGGGGGTGAGTTCTAGGTAGGTTTGTGGTGCAGCTCTAGGTACGGTTTGAGGTGGGGCTCTGGGTTACAGTTCTAGGTATGGTTAGAGGTGGGCGGTTCTAGGTTAGGTTCTAGATAGGCTAGTGGCACAGTTCTAGGTATGGTTTGAGGTGTGGTTTAGGTACGGTTTGAGGTGTGGTTCTAGGTAGGTTGAGGTGGTCTAGATATGCTTCTAGGAATGGTTCTAGGTACGGTTTGAGGTGGTGGTTCTAGGTACGGTTGAGGTGTGGCTCTGGGTACAGTTCAACGTATGGGCTAGAGGTGCAATTCTAGGTATGGTTAGGGGGCGTTCTAGGTATGGTTTGTGTGCAGCTCTAGGTTATGGTTTGAGGTGGGGCTCTGGGTACAGTTCTAGGTATGGTTAGAGGTGCGGTTCTTAGGTATGGTTCTGGTATGGCTAGTGGCACAATCTAGGTACGGTTGAGTTGAGGTGTGGTTCTAGGTACGGTTTGAGGTGTGGTTCTAGATATGCTTCTAGGAATGGTTCTAGGTATGGTTTTAGGATTGGTTTTATTTTGCTCATTTGCTCCCTAAATATATACAGGGTTATTCAATAAAAGTTCTTATCGTTACAAATGGTGCAAATTTTTCCCAACCAGTCAGATGTTAGCTTTCAAATGTTAAAATGATATCTGATTGGTTGGGGCAAAATCTCCCTGTGTGTGTTTTCCGTATGCATTTTCCGTGTGAAACTTGTTCTTAGAATTTTTCCTTATTTTTATGTATCTGTTTAAGCTAATGCAGGGTGGTCCTAGAGCTTCTGTCAGTACATGTCATTGATGGTATTGTTTCTGTTTAGAGATGCTCTGTACAACTGAACCAATAACCAATAAGCACACAATTGGTAGTATAAATGACCTCCCCTTCTTCAATTAAACAATCAGGAGCCAGGAAAGAAGGTGAGGAACTTACCCAATCGTTTTGCTCCCCTGCCACGTAGCCTGACAGGTCCGGACGGACTCTGTCTTCTATGTGCAAGTTCGATGTCCATCGGGACCGTCAGACAATGCGGCGGATGAGCGAGGGATCAATGGGTAGTTCCTTACCTTCTCTCCTGGCTCCTGATTGTTTTATTTTAGAACGGGAGGTAAGACCACAGCTCCTTTACCTCCCATTCTTCAATAAAACTAAATGCCATTTTTTTTAATTCCGGTGGAGGATACCTTTAAGTTTTAAGCTATTTCTAGTGTGTAGTATTCACATCTACATTGTTAACTCCTTCTCTCAGATCTACTTTCAATTTCTGTGTACCCTGTTAGTAACAATATCAGTTCTATTCCTGAACAGTGCCAGATTTACCATTAGGAACAGTAGGGAAATGCACTAGAGGTGCTTGTGGATGGAAAGGGTGGCTGTCAGTCTACTCTCAAACCCCATGTTTCGTGTCAGCGTGAGCAAATGAGTCCATTGTCCGCGGCTGAAAAACTCTCGGTTAGTATATATAAGATCCCCCTTCTTTACAGTTAATATTATAAATAGTTCATATTTTTTGCAGTTCAAATCCCATGGGACCGCACAATTGGAATGAAACAAAAAATTTGATGGTGTGTACCCAGCCTAAAGGTGACCTGTAGACTTTACATCAATACAAAATCTTGGTAGATCGGGATCTTTGCTCACACGGAATGTTGAAATGACCACTAAACAAATGAAGATAACATGCAATGTCTTAATATTATTTGTCTAAGCAAAGTAAATAAATATTTGCACAGCAATGTATCGGATCCTGTTAGTATGTACAAAGTAGGAAATTTCCCTGAGCCTTGTTTGTCACCCCTGAGTAATTAATCCTAAACAAAACTGTTTATCCCATATGCAAATCATAGACTTTTATTGCTACTTCCACAACTGGATAATTGATTTAAAGGAGAACTAAAGCTAAAATATAAAGTAACCTGGTGTATAAATTCTAACTAAAAGCTGTGACACTTATCTCTGAATCCAGCGATGTTTATCACTTGTCTGTAATTCTGCAGGGTTAAATATCTTTTTATTCTCCCTCCGTCCCAGTGCATATAAATTCATTGATTACTGTAAGTAAGGGTGTCAGGGAAGGGCAGGAAGATTGTGAAATAGGGTTATGGGGGTGCAGATTGTGCAATTAGAAGTTTGTTAGGGGGTGGACATGCGCAATTTCAAATAGGGCTTTGACATTCATGTTATTTTTTTCATACAATAACCTTTTATCCAGGGCCACTGCCCATTTAATCTAACAAGCTTCTTGTAGTAGTGATGTTTGGGTAAATGTTTTTAGCTATAACTGTACATTGCCATTCCATCTGTGGATATTTCTATAAGATATTACATAGTAACATAGTAACATAGTAATTAAGGTTGAATAAAGACATTCGTCGTCCATCAAGTCCCAACCTATTCACTTTTTTTTTTTTTAACCCTACCTAACAGTTGATCCAGAGGAAGGCAAAAAAACCCCAGCTAAAAAGGGGGGAAAAAATTCCTCTCTGACTCCAAACGGCAATCGGAAAGTATCCCTGATCAACCAGATCTATATGCATTAATACCAGTAATTCTCAATATTTTTTTAGTTTAGAAACTTATCCAGGCCTTTTTTAAAGTTATTCAAGAACTTGCCTTACCACCTTGCGTGGAAGACAGTTCCCCAGTTTCACCGTTCTCAACTGTAAAGAAACCTCTCCTAACTTGAAGATGAAACTTCTTTTCTTCAACCTTAAAGGATGTCCCGAGTCCTCTGATATGACCTATTAGTGAACAATGCACCAGAGAGTTCACTGTTGGGCCATTAATATATTTGTATAAGGTTATCATGTCCCCACGCAACCGCCGCTTCTCCAATGTAAACAGCCCTAACTTGTCTAATCTGCCTGCATATTCAAGCCCCTCCATTCCCCTTATTAATTTAGTTGCCCTTCTCTGAACTGCCTCAATTTCCAAGATGTCCCTTTTGTATATGGGATTCCAAAACTGCACCGCATATTCCAAATGAGCCTTACCCGTGCCTTGTTAAGAGGGAGAATAATATTTTTCTCTCTGATTCCATTCCCCTCTTTATACAAGACAATATCTTGCTAGCTCTAGCTGTTGCTACCTGGCATTGTTTTGCTACAGCTAAATCTGTTATCTACCAGAACCCCAAATCTTTTTCCATTTTAACCAACTTTCCAACTTAACACAGAGTTATTTATGGTGTAGGTGGCACAGGGATTATTAAATCCCAAATGCATCACCTTACATTTATCAACATTGAATCTTCATCTGCCATTCTGCTGCCCATTTTGATAATCTATTTAGGTCTGCTTGCAGCACTTGCACATCATTGGAGTCTCCAAAGCTCTGCATAATTTAGTGTCATCAGCAAACACAGAGACCTTGCTCTCAATGCCCCCTTCTAAGTAATTTTAAACAGATTAAACAGAAGCGGCCCCAGTACAGAACCCTGAGGAACTCCGCTTGAACTTTAGCCCACATAGATGTAGCTCCATTAACCACCACTCTCTGTTTGCGGTTCAATAACCAGTTCTCTATCATGAACAAATGTTTTCTTCAAGGCCAACAGTCCTCAGTTTATACATTAGTCGCCTATGTGGCACAGTATCAAAGGCTTTTGCAAAATCCAAATATACCACATCCACAGCTGTGCTGAATCTAACTTCTTACTCACTTCTTCATAAAAACCAAATAAATTTGTCTGGCACTGATCTATTTCTCCTAAATCCATGCTGACTACTACTAATAGATGATCTCTGGAGACAAAGTCAAGGATACGATCCCTTAACTAAGTTTCCATCACCTTCCCTACCACTGATGTTAGGCTTAACGGTCTATAGTTACCAGGCTGTGAACGACTACCTTTTTTGAAATGTCACTTCTAGAAAAATGTTGTCACCTTACATCATAAAACAACTATGAGGCAATAGATGAGGATGAAGAAAGAAAACCAGAAGCCCCCAGATGGAAACGTTTGCTGTTATTATTACCATACAATACAGTGCCCCCCCATACCAAATATGTAGTGTTTAGTTTGTTACAGCCAACAAACGTCATTCTTTATTACTTTTCTTACATGTCTGATACTTCTCTTTCATGTTTCAAACTGCAGAACTCGTCGCTACCACACGAAAACTTAATCCGAAGGACGAGGTCCGACACCCACGCACACATGGTGAATGGTGGTGAAAGATTGTGAGGGGCCTAACGCAATGTTTGCTTAGGGGCACCCATACACTGGCGCAGTCAAAGGGAATCACACTGAAGGGTTTTGGTGACTGAGGTCTGATTTGTTGTGTCACGCCCCCTCTGATTTCGGAAACCATTTGTCCTCCTGAACAATCATTTCAATTCATCCAGCCAATAAGGAGGGTGCTTGTTCCTGTAAATTCTAGGAAGAGTTCTAAATGTGGGTACACACATACAATCCTTCCTCCTGACCGACTGTTGGCACTTCTGGCCAGGAGTTAGAACTGTTGGTTGCGGCAAAAGAAGCCGGTCCAACAGTTAGCCATGACCAATCGTGTGGTGCATAGAAGACCACACCAATCGGTTGTGATTTTCCGACACGTTCGATCATCCTAGCATCCTATTCGACAAACGAACGGTCGGCATCGGTCGTGTCCGGACGCAAAACACATCCAACATATCCAAATATTTGTATGGTGTTGTACCTGGCTTCAGGTTTAAATCCTGAAAAAGTAACCAAATGAAGGCTTCAATCCTATAACACGGTTGGACAATCTTATTAACACTGTTATTTGAGAAGCCAAACTCTTGAATCAAGGCACCTTTCGTACAAATACTTATCAGCAGAAGTGATGCTGGTTGAAGAGTTTGGTACATTGTCGGTTTGACCTTTGAAAATCTGCACCAAGGTGACCAGTCTCCTTCTACATGTGTTCCTTTTCAAGTTGCTGGTGATTTTACATAAGGCCCCTACAGATTGCTGTGAAGGTTCTCATTCATCCAGTTAATTGCTGGATGTAAGGTGTTGATGGGGCATTGTCTAGGCAACCATACATAGTACAGGGATGTCAAGCTTGTGCGCCTCCAGATGTTTTCAAACTACTTCCAGCAGTATGCAGCTAAGGAACAATACCTCAGAACAATTTAAACCAATCTAACTTTGGGTTGCCCCCTACACGGCACTGATATTCCGATCAATTCGGCAAATTCGATCAAATTGATCAGAATATTGAGGCCATTTTCCCGTGTTTCAATATACCAATCAACAAAAAACTATGATTGTGCAACGCAAAAAATGTTCTGTCTACCCCTCTACTAGAACCTATCTTCTCAGTTTTAAGCTGAAATACCGGTAGCAAAATTCTGGGAATTGGGATAAATTTTTCCAAATGGATTTTTGATCATTTTGGCCAATTGGAAAACGATTGAGCCGTGTATGGCTAGCTAAGGCTGTTCATAGAACAATTCAGTGTGACTGCAGCAACATCAGGGGAAATAAAGTAGTTACATGGTATTGAAGGTTGAATAAAGACATATGTCCATCTTAATACCCTCCTCTTTAACCTACCTAATAGTTGACCCAGAGGAAAAAGAGGGGGGGTCCTTATGACTCCAAATGGCAATGGGAAAGTATCCCTGGATAAACCAGAACTACAGTATATGTGTTAATACCAGTAATTCTCAATATATATAGTATCCCTGTACCAACCAGAACTACAGTATATGTATTAATATCAGTAATTCTCAATATATATAGTATCCCTGTACCAACCAGAACTACAGTATATGTATTAATACCAGTAATTCTCAATATATATAGTATCCCTGTACCAACCAGAACTACAGTGTATGTATTAATACCAGTAATCTCAATATTATATAGTATCCTGTACCAACCAGAACTACAGTATATGTATAATACCAGTAATTCTCAATATTTATGTGCTGTGAAGCTTCTCATTCATCCAGGTCATGGTATAATCTGTTGTATTCAATTAGATCAACTGGACTTGAAGTTTAGTTCTTGAAGACGTTTCGCTAGTCATCCGACTGGCTTTCTCATTAGAATGACTTGTACAGAATCTGTGGCAATTATGTAACCTGGAAAACCCCAATTTGGATACAAAAGGAGGGAAGTGTCACTTCATCTAACAAGGAGGAATGGGTGAGAAACTTGTCTAACAGGATCCTGACCCAGCCAGAAATGGAAGTCCTTGCTAAGGGCTTGAATTTTGCCATCACTCCTAAAGCCATCCCTGTGGTGGTATATAGCAGCCACAGAAGCCTCAATTCACAATAATAAGGTACCACAGAGTGAGGCAGAACAAATTCGCCTTAGGTATCTGCAGCCTTAGCCAGTGCTAAAACTCCTTCATCTAACCTGACCACACAGCAAAGAAGAGCCTTAACATCCCTCAAGAAAGATTCCAGTATCTCCATTCTACCAGCAGACAAGGGAAGATGCACAGTGGTACTCAACACCTCAGACTACCATGATAAGGTGACCATGCTCCTGGCCGATAACAACACCTATGAGGCCTTAACAAGGGATCCCCAGCCGTTACAAGAAAAGCGTCATAGACTTACTACAACAGCTTCAAAAGGATAAAGCCATTGATCGAGCAATGTATCATCGCCTCTACCCTGGTGAGGCACATCCATGCATATATGGACTCCCAAAGATACATAAGGAAGGGACCACTAAGACCTATAGTCAGCAGCATCAACTCTGTAACATACAAGGTAGCAAAATACCTAGCCAACTTCTTAGGACCATTGGTGGGAAGTTCTAAGCATCACATCCAGAACTCTCAGGATTTCACCAACAAGATAGAAGATGTAGTACTTGGTGCAGAAGAGAAACTATGGTGCCTATGATGTGACATCTCTCTTCACTTGTATACCCACCAAGGAGGCTGGTGACATGGTGAGAAAATGGCTAGGCCAAGACAGCACTTTACCAGCAGAACTGATCTCAACTCAGAACAGGTGTGTTCCTTACTGGACTTTTGCTGAATACCACCTATTTCAAATACAGGGATAAGTTCTAGAAGAAAAAACACGGATGTGCTATGGGATCTCCAGTTTCACCTATTGTGGCCAACCTTTACATGGAGGAGGTAGAAAAACAGGCGCTTAATACCTTTAGGGCATAGCACCCAGCCACTGGTTCAGATATGTGGATGACACCTGGGTTAAAATCCACCAGATGGAAGACAAGCTTTCAGAGAACACATCAATGCGGTAGACCAAAACACTCAAATTTACAAGGAAGAGGTACAAAACACAATCTGGCTTTCTTGGACTGCTTGGTAGAAGTTAAGGAAAATGGTAAACTGGAAGTACAGGTTTACAGAAAACCAACACACACAGATCAGTATTTGATGTTTGACTCCCACCACCCTTTAGATCACAAGTTGGGTGTCATCAGAACCCTGCAACACAGAGCTGAAAAATCCCCACTAGCACAGAGGCGAAGGCTAAAGAAATGAAACATCTCAGAGGAGCCCTTAAAATGTGGGATCCAGATGGGCCTTTGTAAAAAGAAGTAGAAGGAAAGAAAAGAACACGGATACCAACAGTGAAGGAGAAAAGCAGAAAGGAGAAAGAACATGGTCATCCCATATGTACCAGGGGTCTCCGAGAAATTAGAAGAATTTTAAAAAACACCGTATCCTGTCTGCTTTAAATCGAACAACACACGAGGCGCAATTGGTAGATCTGAAAGACCCAATACCGAAACACAAGAAAAGCGACACATATACGCAGTGCAGTGAGTGAAGAATGCTCTGATTTGTATGTGGGGGAGACCAAACAGCAACTGCACCAACATATGGCCCAGCACAGAAGAGCCAATTCCTGGGTCAGGACTCAGAAGTGTACCTGATCTTAAGGATAAAGGACATACCTTTGAAGTTTGTAATGTTAACATATTGGCAAAGGAATGTGACTGGTTCAAGAGAGGTGTTAAGGAGGCCATTTATGTGAAAATAAAGAAACCAAGCCTAAATAGAGGTGTGGGGGGGTACGACACCAACTGTCTGCCATGTATAATGCTGTTTTGACACCTTACTCTGCGTGTTCCTATAACACCTCTTAGCCACTATCCAATCAGGCCCTTAACACCTGGCAGTGATATGCTAATTGGGATTTTCCAGGGTACATAATTGACAAAGATTCTTGTACAAGTCATTCTGAATTGAGAAAGCCAGTCGGATGACTAGCGAAATGTCTTCAAGAACTAAACTTCAAGTCCAGTTGATCTAATTGAATACAACAGATATCAATATTATATAGTATCCCTGTACCGACCAGAACTACAGTATATGTATTAATACCAGAAATTCTCAATATTTTTTAGTTTTTAGTTTTAGAAACTTATCTAGCCCACTTTTAAAGCTATTCAATGAACTTGCCATTACCACATCTGCTGGAAGTCAGTTCCACAGTTTCACCGTTCTCACTGTAAAGAAACCTTTCCTAAACTGAAGATGAAACTTACTGAATTGTTTTATGGCCAACATAAGTCAATATTTATTATTCGCTAATCGAGCCTGAAATTAACTTAAAGGGGAACTGTGGTCCAAAAATTACTTTAGGTACATTGATAGGAATTGCTCTTCTGAGAATTTTTGCAATTTATTTTCATTGTTTATTTTGCATAGTTTTGAAGATATTTACATTTTTGTGTGTGATATGGCAGCATCATTACCAGGTCCCCTGCACTTCCTGTTTCCTGGTGTGAAACCTGTCAGTCAATCTGCCATGTGTCTCCTCTTTGCAGCCCCCCTTTTCCCTCCCACTCATGGACCCCATGGTCCCTCCAGTTGCAGGCCCCCCATGGCCCATTCCCTTACAGCCCCATGTGGCCCCGCCCACTCACGGGTGCCGTGGCCCTGCCTGCTCACAGGTGCTGTGGGCCACTCTGACACCCCCCCTACCCCCTGAAAACTCTGTGGAAACAGCCTTTTCAGGCAGAGTGAGAACTGCCTGAAAAGGCTGTTTTCACATAGTGAGAGAGAAGGGCTGTAGATTCCATTACCTTCTCAGCAGCTGCATGTCCTTCACACAGCAGAGAGGAGGAGGGACTTCCTGTCTCCCTCCCTCACTGAGGGAGTCTGAGGCTGTGCTCACCGACGGCACTGTGCAGGAGAAGCCTTAGGAATGTCACATGTCAGCCTCCCACCCATTCACTTTCTGGTCAGTCATTTCTTTATATCTTGGGGTGTGGAGCACATGGAGATACACATAGCAATGAATCCAGTGCTTTACACTTTTCCAGTCTCCAACATGCAGGATAATCAAGTACATAAACAAGTAGTAAAATGTAATAGCAATAACACAGGACTATAGCTGTGTGAAACAAGAATTTATTTAGCACTGAAACATGCGTGCAACATTTTTCGGACCGGAGTCCTTTCTCAAGCACCTTGAGAAAGGTGCTTGAGAAAGGACTCCGGTCAGAAACATGTTGCACGCATGTTTCAGTACTAAATAAATTCTTGTTTCACACAGCTATAGTCCTGTGTTATTGCTATTACATTTTACTACTTGTTTATGGACAGTGTATGGCCTGCAATAGACTGTAAACTCTTTAAACTGTTTTCAATTTTTTTACTCTATAAACTATAAAATGGAAAATTTTAACACATTTAAACAAAATAAATTCAGGGAGATTCAATAAAAATTCTTATTGTTAAAAATGGTGCTAATTTTGCCCCAACCAACCAGATCTTATTTAACAATTGAAAGCGAACATCTGATTGGTTGGGGCAAAATTAGCACCATTTTTAACGATAAGAACTTTTATTGAATCTCCCTGGATCATATTTAGACATAATTAATAAAGATTAGTTTTATCTATTCTATTGTTTATTCATTACTAAAAAAATAATTTGATGTTGTGTTTTGTTGTACCAGTCACAGCCTGGTAAGTACAGATTTGTAGGCCTTAGCCATACAATGGTCCTTAGTCCATTTCCCAACCAATTACAGCATGACTCCCATTGGTAAATGATTGTGATTTCCCAATGAATATCCAGGAAAGTATTCCACTTATATTCATGGTTATATTATAAGAGACAATGTTATAAATAGAAATGCGCATGGTTTTATGAGGGACAGAACTTGTCAAACAGGACTAGCCGTGTATAAAGTTTGTATATTTATATATAGTAATCACTTTAGACGATCACCAATGCTGGCCATACACTAGATGTTAAAGCTGATTAGACGAATGTTCACCGGCCGGGTT